>JASXTE010000007.1:26195000-26527500 GCA_030280995.1 Hemileia vastatrix | reverse complement strand
TTCTTTACTCTGCTTTTCTTCTACTTACTGTTAATTTTTATTCTCACTCTAGAACAAGTGGAAATTGCTAAAGAGACTCTAAGCTTTGAAAAGAAGAAATATGAGCTCTCTTTACAGAAGGATGATTGGGCCCAAGATTTGGAGGAGAGGAAGTACCAGCTCTCTTTACGGAAGGATGATAAGGCCCAAGATTTGGAGGAGAAGAAGTTTGAGTTAACTCTAAGTATTGAAAAATCAAAAAAAGAGGAGAAAACACTCAAACATCAAACCCT
This sequence comes from Hemileia vastatrix, assembly GCA_030280995.1. NCBI lineage: Eukaryota > Fungi > Basidiomycota > Pucciniomycetes > Pucciniales > Zaghouaniaceae > Hemileia > Hemileia vastatrix. The sequence continues at coordinate 26,527,228 of JASXTE010000007.1, read as the reverse complement.
ATTAGAGCAGATGAAATATAAGTTTGATCATGAAGAAAATTCCAAAAAGAAAGATTTCTTGATAGAATGTGTTAAAGCTAATAAATCTGTTGAGGAAATTGAACGTTTAAAGAAATTGTTGGATGACTAGTTTGTTTTATTTCTCTCACACTTCACCTGTTCATATTTATTTGTACATAAAATTTCCAATAATTTCCTTTATTTCATTACTCTATCTATCATTACTTGAATTTTTGTATTTTAATGTTAAATATTCTTTTTTTAAATAAAATTTTCATGTCTCCATTTGAAAATTTGACAATCCCCCACTGCTGGATTTTTTTTGAAGTAAGGGGTGGCTATCACCAAAAATTCTTTCATGTCATGAATCTTGAAAGTCTTATATGAAACTTTGGCTTTACTACCCCCTGCATTTTACTGGTATCACAAAAATTCTTACATGTCAAGAATTTCACAAGTCTTATAAGAAAGTTTGGCAAAAACCCCCCATGGATTTTATTGAAGTAAGGGACGGGTATCACTAAAAAATTTTTACCAAAATATTTACAAGTCAAAAAAATTCTATATCTGTTTTAAAAAAATTGGCAATACTCTCCCCTGCATTTTATTGAAGCAAGGGGTGGATATCACCAAAATTTTTCTAAGTCATCAATTTCACATGTCAGATTTGAAAATTTGGCAATACCCCCATCCCCCCCCCCCCTGCATTTTATTGAAGTAAGTGGTGGAAGTCATCTAAATTTAATATAATTACATAAATTATTAAATAAATATCTAATATATATCAATTTCCCTACTTTAAAGTAATGACAATCCCTCAAGCCAAAATGCAGACCAAGTCTAGAAACAAAAGTTTGGGACTTTCCACAGGTATAGGCTAGAGGAACCCCATGAAACAAATAAATGTTATCATGATTACCATTTATACAACACAAGGTCATTGGCCCATTACTTTTGTTGAGGAAATTGATACATAAAAAATATTTATTAAAAATTTATGAAAAAATATAAAATTTTCAATGACAACTCTAATCCCCATACTTTTTGGATCTAAATAAAGTTTTTTTAAATTGATTAACTTTACCTTCTTTCATTACCTTATTGATTCTTTGAATCAACTTATGACTGATTTGAAATGAGCAACCAAAATGTGTTAAATCTTGACAGGATTCCAAACCAGGAGGAGCTTTGGTCGTTTGATGATTATCCTTAGAAGAATTCCAAATAGTTTTGATGATACCATTTCCCAAACCAAAATCAATGATGCATCGGTGGTCTGGAAAATATAAACCATGTCCTTTGATTTTAGCTGGAGATGGTATTGGGTGGCCAGTTATTGGATTGATATATGAGAATATACCAAAAGTAAGAAAATTGGCATCATTCCTATTGATATGAATCCTATTGTGGAATCCAGAATGAGTGATAATAACATTAGAAAATAAAAGATATTCATGGCTGATATCTTCCCATTCGGAGTCACACCAATTTGGTATTCCAACTTTGGTTGCAAGTTCATGATTTTTTTCAAATGCTTTATTACAGTTCTTTTAGAGTCAAAGAGCAAGAAAAGAGTTAAAGGAAGGTAGAGTGTCCCATAAGCAAAAATCTTCATCTTTTTGAGCTTTAGTGAGATTTGTGAGCAAAGAATATATGCCTATATAATTGAAATGCCTAGATAATAATCATATAAGAGTTTCAGAATCCTTATCCTCTAAATATGCAATATAAAAATGTGAAATAAGACAAGTGAAATTTGGAAAAAAGGCTCAACTTCAAAGGTCAAAATCTCAGCCACCACTGAACCTAATTCAAACCTGTTTGAGGGAAATGAAAGATATGCTTTAGTAGAATCTTCAGTTAAAGGACATGTGATTTAAATAAACCTAACCCTAATTTGTTACATAAAAAAATGAAATAAAAATTTAAATTGGGAAAAAAAAAAGGCTCAACTTTAACAGTCAATATCTCAGCAACCACTGAATCAAATTCAAATCTGTTTGTAGGAAATGAAAGGTAGCCTTCAGGAGAATCTTCAGTAAAAAGAACATTAGATTTGAACAAACCTAACCCTAATTCCGAGTCTATTTTTCAAAATTTTACAAAAACTTGAAAAGTGGTAATGAAGATGAGATCAAAAGGAGTTTTATAAGTTCACTGTTATCCAGATAAGAGTCATACATATATTTAAGTATGAAGTTTTCATAAAAGGACTGAGATATCATATAGGTATGAAAAAAAGGAGATAAAACTTACCTTGATTGAAAAGTAGGAAAAATAGAGTGAGAAAGATTGATGTTGGAATTGTGGGGAAATTGAATATGGAGTAAGTGAAATGCATAAAGAATGTGCAATGTATGTGTTTCAATGAAATGGAGCCAAAAAAAAAAGAGAAATAAGGGAAAGGGGGGATAATGACCATGCCAAGGAGGGATGAAGAGTAGGGTGATGGAGCTAAAAAAGAAAGTAAAGAGGGAGAGAAAAAAAAAGGTTAATTATACCATAAAAATCCAAAATAACCACTTACAAAAAAAAATTTAGATAAAAAAAAAATAAAATAAACAGAAAAAAACAAAAAAAAAAAAAATATAGTTAGTAATCAAAAAATCAAAAAAAAAAAAAAAAAAAAAAAAAAAAGAATAAAATGACTTACCTGGAGAGATGAGATGACAAAATGCATGAAACCAAATTGTTTGAGGGATGTTGGAGGAGAATAGAAAAAGGATATGAGGGATGAATGAAAAAAAAAAAAAAAAAAATCACTGACAAAATATGTGATTTCATGTTGAGCTGGTGAAAGAAAACCAATGAGCCATCCAAAAAAAAAGATCTTCACCATAAATTCCAAAAAAAAAAAAAAAAAAAAAAAATGAATATGCAACAAACCAAAATACCAAACCAAGTGAATGAAGTACACAAAGAGGACATTTGGAGAGTAAAAAAAAAATAATTTAAAAGGGTGGTGAAGAGAAATGTTGGAGAGTAATAGGCATAATGATAGAGCGTATGCCGGTTGAATGAATGTTTTGTGATTCAAGGGAGGAAAGAGCCAGTGCTGGTTCAGGATCCTCTTCTTCATAAAGATCATTCCACTCATCCTTTAAATCAGCTAGAATATTGTGGAGTATTACACAAAGTCAAGATCCAATGATTTGCAGTTTTGATCTCCAATTTTTTTTTGAAATTGGATTCTGAGCTCCCAAAGACTAGAAAATTATCCCTTTAAAATACTTATAGCACGTTCAATTTTTACTCTTGATTGTGAAAGGTGATCATTAAAGGCAGTTTTGGGGTCATTTTCTGAAGTTGCACCACGGAAAGCAGGGATAATGTACTTTCCACTTGAATATTCTGAGTCTGAAAGGACGTACTGAGATTCATCAAAGTATGAGTCAGGAGTTTAAGAAATCCACATTCTTTGGAAGACAGAAGAGTCATGACATGATCCAGGGCAGCCACTATGAAAAGCAATCAATTTTTTATTGACATTGCATACAAGTTGAACAGCAATAGAGGATCTAGAAAGAAGATAAAAAAGTTAGATTGTGAAAGATGAGAACTTGGAGAAGATTTGGAAGAAACCTTTTTTTGCAATCAAAATAATGGTTTCCATAATGAGCAGGCTTTTGACTGAAAGGGATGGTGGTGCTATCAACAAAACCTATACAGCCAGGGAAACCTTCAGCTTGCATTACTTGAGAGGATTCAAGTCGCTGTTCTGGAGTTGGCCAAGCAAGAGTTTGAGACTTGAGGGAAAGGATAGCAATCATACAGCGCTTGGTGTATAATATCACGGTACCATATCCTATGTTAAAGAGATTATCAAAACGTCTTACAGCAGCACCATTTCCATTTGAGCCAATACAACATAGTGCAACATCAAGTTGGATGGCAGGATTACGCTGTTTGTTGTGAGAATTGTTATGGAAGATAGGATGTTCAGAAATGAGTTGATAAAGTTTGAAGAAAGAATCAGGAGAAGTTCTAAAAAGGTGCGTGAAGTTTAAATGAAGAATGTTGAGAATGGAGGCCAGATCATTTCAGGGATCATGATAAAGATTTGGCCCCCTGGTGATGATGTAACACTTTTTGGAAAGAAAACACATATAAGCTAAAGCATCTTCCAAATCAGAGTCAGATTTATAGTAAAGAACTAAAAGAAAAGTAATAGCCTTCATTGTTGAGTGAAGTAGCTGCCTAGTAGAGAGGTGTTTTATTGTTGCCAGTGGAAGGGTTATGTGATGAGGGATGTGGGAGTTTTTACCACCAAATGTGCAGTTGGGGTGTGTAGATAGAAAAAAAACTTAAGTGTTTGCCACCAAAATTAAGTAGCATAGAGTGAGGAAAGACTTAAGGATGGCATCAGCAATTATGAGTCATGTGACTTTCTTGCAAATCCATCATGGATGAGATGAGTTTGGGATCAGCTAGCCCCAGGGCTAGTGGATAAGAATCTTCCACAATTAATAATGTCTGATCCTGGAAAAAAAAATTCCTGATCCCTAATTGCGGATCCCTGAACATTGATACCCCCTATTATAATGATCTATGAATTCATTCTTCTTCAAATGATTTAAGAGGTTTATATTTTATATTTTATTTTCCTGCTCTGTCCACAAACTTAATCTTTTGACTGATTTTGAAAAAAAAAAAAAAAAAAACTATCATATTATATCCTACTGACTAAATCTCCCCTTCACACTTGACCCAAAATAATTCACTCAATACGCTAACACCACCAAACACACACACACACACACACACACACACATATATATATATATATATATATATGTATATGTTAGCTTGGTTGGTCAGTTTATGCCCAACCTAATCAGAATCAATCTTTTAAGAAAAAGCAGGTTTAAATCCAGACACAAAACCTCTTGGCGGACCACTCTGCTTAACCCCACTACCACTTCCAATCCCACCCCCCACATTTTCTTCATCTGCGTTGAAACCAAGAACCATTACCAAGCAATATAAAAATAAATATACAAAGAATGAGAAGTTTTATTTATTTATTTATATATTTTTTAATTAATATAATAAACAAACTTACCAATGACCATATCACCATCTAAATCGACATCCTCACCATCCAATTCTTGATCAACATCAGTCCCAACAGGTTTGGACGTTGCTTTAAATGTGTGAGGAGTAGCATCTTGATCACTCAATCCATGGTGAACGCTTGATTCTCCTCCTCCTCCTCCTCCTCCTCCTCCCTCTTCTCCTGCACCACCCACATTCAAACTACCTTGACTTCCACCTCCATCAGATCTGCCCAATCTCTCCAAAAACCCTTCAATACACCCACCACCAAAAACCATAAAACTATCCCACACATTCAAAATACTCATCACTAAATTTTTGAACCATTCAGCTTTCATTCTACCTGTAAAGCTTCTGTAAATTAAATTCAAATGATCAAATACATCTGGAAGTAAAACTTCAAAAGCTTGTCTATATTTCCATGCGTTTGGAAGGGATGAGGAACTATTGTGCAAGATATCGGAGATCACGTAAAGACGGGCTAGTTTTCGTGGGATAGGGGTCATATCGATTGTAACGGATTGAGCTAATATGGTTGCAACCTATAGAGAAAGAAAAGAGAGTGAAAATAAAATCATCAACAAAAAGTGGGTTTTTTTTTTTTTTTTTTTTTTATATATATATTTTTTTTTTTTTTTTTTTTCAAATAGGCCAATTATATAAATTTACTTCTTGTGCAGCATCAGCATGACGCAAGCATAAAGCCATACATCTAGCAATTTTTTCACGTTGAGGGGTGATTTTTCTAAGCATGTCTTCTAAATGTTTTCGAGCTAATTTGCCTAATTGACCTTTAGAAAGACGTTCATCTTCAGATTCTTCAGCTGAATCAGTCGAGTAAATTGAAGCGTAGCCCTGTGTGAAAAGAGAACATCATGAAGATGAGCAATATAAATTATAAAGAAAAAGAATAAGGATAAGGATAAGGATGAACCTCATCTGAAAAAGGTGGAGGAGGAGGTTCAGGGGGGGCATATCTAGAATCCAAAAGCATTCTGAAATAATGATAGGCAGGTAACTGTTATGAGGAAGAGAAAAAGAAAAAGAAAAAGAGAGATCAGCTTATTAAATAGATACCCAAAAGGCGCAACAAGTCAAACCTTTTCATCGATTAGGAAATCAAATTTGGGATTTCCCTTTTCCCTCTCTCTCAATGTCTTCTCAAACCTTTCACCGTGTTCTTGAACTTTCCTAGCTACAGTTTCCACAAACCTTTCTTCTTGTTCGTCTTTCAACTTGGGCCATATTCTTCGATCTCGATTATCACGACGGGATCGACTAGTTGGACGATAAGATTGAGAAAGAGAGCGAGATGAAGCAAACGATGAAGCAGAAGAATAACGCCTATGACGGAAACGTTTAACAGATTTAGATCTAGATCTAGATCTTGAGCGAGAATCGGAACGTGATCGAGAACGAGAACGAGAACGAGAACGGGTACGAGAGCGAGAATAAGAACGGGAACGAGAATAAGAATAAGAACGGGAACGAGAACGGGATCTTGATCTTGATGAACGATCATATGAATCATATGAACTACGTCTTTTTCTGTGAGTAGTTCGTCCACGATGATAACTATCGTCACGACGACGTCTTTTAGGAGAAGGAGATCTGGAAGCAAGTCTTCCACGACCATCTCTAGGTAATTCTGAGGGAGAGAGAGAGAAAGGGATGAATGGATTTTGATTTATAAATTTTAAAAAAGAATGTGTATAGATCATTCCACTCACCAAATTGAGGTTTTGGACCAACAGCCATAGCTTTGCCCCAACCAGTTCTAAGAAGATTGCCACCCCAATCAAAGCCATCTAATTCTCGACAAGCTCTTTCTGCATCAGCTCGTCTTAGATATCAAATCAATCAGAGTGATGGATGAAAAAAATTGAGGTGGAAGAAGAAAGAGATGGGAGATACTTCATATAAGCCACAAAACCGTTGAGGCCTCCAGATTTATGCTGCCTCATTGCGACCATACCATAACCAGCACCACCCGTTGCTTCACTTCCACTTCTTGGCCACATAATCTTTGGAGAGAGACAATGAAGAGAAATGTGTGAGTGAGTGTGTGAATGTAAGAGAGAGAGAGAGAGAGAGAGAGAGAGAGAGAAGGCAAGATGGATGGATATAAGAGAGAAGCGAATCAAAACCTTGAGAGAAGCAATAGGACCCCATTTGACACAAAATGCACCCAACGTTTGCTCTGAAACGGTTCCAGGAAGGTTACCGATGTGAACATTAGTAGTGAGCGGATCACCGGTGTCTCTTGATCCACCTGAAAGATAGGGAGCAGTTTCCAAGGCTATATCGAAGTGATGAAGAAGAAGAGCTGAGTGTGGTGAAGACATGAAGACCAAAAAGGGAGAGGGGAAACGAACCAGCGAGAGCAGTAACAGACATGCCTCTGGGGTCTTTACTAGCTCTGGAAGCCAATCGACCTTCGCGTTCAGCATCTTTTCTAAAATGAGAGAGAAAGGGAGGGTGAGGAAGGGAAAGGGAGATAAAGAAGGAGGAGGAGGAGGTCAAACCTTTTAAGTTCTTCTAAGAAACTTTCACCAGCTCTGAGACGTTTTGCGGAAGTAGAATGGAAGGAAGGAGGGGAAGGATGACGACGAGGATGATGATGATGATGATGAGTAGAAGAAGAAGGAGGAGGTAGAGGTAGAGGTAGAGGTAGAGGTAGAGGTAGAGGTAGAGGTTGAGGAGGAGTCGGTTGAGAACGTTGAGCGAGAGGATTGTAAGTGGCGTTGTGATTGCCAGATCTGACAAAGGTTTTAGCATGTTGAAGAGAGTTGTTGTTGTTGTTGTTGTTGTTGTTGTTGATGATAGATTTGTTAGGATTATCAGATTCGAAGACAGCGACGAAATCATCGTAAGCTTTTGCAGCGAGATGCTGTTCATGGATTTTCTTTGCTTGAGCAGCTTCCTTTTCCTTGACATACTTGGACTTTTTGGAAGGACCGGAAGAGAAAGCGGAGAGTTTTCTGATGGATGAAGAAAGAGAGTGAGAGTGAGAGTGAGTTGAATGATTGAATGAAAAGAGCCAACTGACTGGTCATCGACATCTTTTGGCTGAGGGGGAATTCATTAGTCAGTCAGTCAGTCAGTCAGTCACTCAGTCACTCACTCGCAGAAAGTGACTCAGCTGGTCGTCGTCCATGTCAAGTGAGCAGCAGCAGCATTCACCCAACACATCCAACACATCCAACACATCCATCACATCCATTCCATCCATTCCATCCATCCCACCCCTCTCCTCATCCATCTCCTCCCTCATCTCCCCCTTTGTCACCAACAACGCCTTCAGAACAATCATCCTCCAGTTCGACAACCGCTCTCTTCATCATGCACTCTCCATCTCCCGCGCTCTCTATGCTCATTTTCATCGCATCAACTATCTTCCCATCTCCCTGTCCATCAATGCTGACGGCCCTATTCATCACTGTTGCATCGACATTCTAGCTCCAAAACGCTTACTGGCTCAGGCTATCATTCAGTTCGGCCATTCTTGTCTCTCTCCTTCAACTACTCTTCCCGTCCTCAATGTCTTCAACTCTGCCAACATCGATCTCAACCGTTTCCCTCCTTTCATCAACGCTTTAAGCTCTTTCCTCCCTCCCTTCCATCTCTTCTATGATCCCGCTTTTCATTCCCTTACTCATCTCTTCCTTCCTCTCTTCTCTCATCTAAATCCTCATGTTCATCTCTTGTCCACTACTTCCTTTCCTCTTCAATCTTCTCCCCTTCCTCCTCCTCCTCCTCTTCTTCCTCCCGCTACTATCATCTACATTGGCCCTCCCTCTCATCGTCTCTCTCATATCCTCATCTCTCATTCTCATCTGCCCACTCTCGCTCTCGATCCTCAACCTTCCCATTCCCCTCCTGACCCTTCTCTCTTTCTTCAATCAAATCTTTCTAATCTCCTCCTCTCAAAGCGTTTTGCTCAAATCAATCGTTTCCTCACCACCTCCTCCATCGGCTTACTCATCGGAACCCTTTCTGCTCCTCATTATCTTCCTCTCATCCATCGTTTAATCAACTCCTTATCCTCTAAACCTCATTACAAAAAAGTGTATTCCTTTTCCTTGGGTAAATTAACTCCCGAAAAATTAGCCAACTTCGATACCATTCAATCTTGGATTTATATCGGTTGCCCTGAAAGTTCCTTGATCTTTATGAAACATTTCATCATCGTCACACCTTGGGAAGCCTTGGTAGGTTTAAATGGTTCCTGGGGTCAACTATCTTATCAATTCGATTTTCAAAAATTGGTTCATCTTCATCAAAATGACCTCAAAGAAGCCAACGATGATGATGATGATGATGATGATCAACCTGTTTGGTCTGGTATAACTGGCCAATATCAATCTTTAACTAAATGGAAACTTTATCCTACAATTCGTTTGTCTAAAATGATCTCTCTCTCTCTCTCTCTCTCTCTCTCTCTCCTAATCCTCATCAACCAACTCATTCACTCATTTATATTCATATCTATAGCTACTCCAACAAATGATCATCCCCCTTCTTCTTCTTCTTCTTCGGAACTCATCATCCGTGATAAACGTTTACAAATGGCAAAATCTTTAAACAGTCCTGCTGCTATCAGTGCTATTCAAAGAAATTATCAGGGTCTAGTAAATAAATTATCATCTAATCGTCAACATAGTACAAACACTCAACTTGAAGATGAGAGTGAGAATGAGAATCAGGATGTCCAAAATGGTATTCAAGTCGGTTGGGTTGGAGTAGCTAGAGGGTATCAGGAAAGGGAAATTTAAAATTTAAAATGTCCATTAATTAAATATAGTATGAAAGTTTTTCTTTTTTTTTTTTTTTTCTGGATATGAAGTAAAAGTATATATTTTGGAGTCAGAAGGAAAGAGAAAGAGAAAGAGTGTGTGTGTGACGAATGTAATAAGAGACAGTCATCTGATGTTGATGTCATAAAACTAGGTAAATGACATGTGACTAACATCCAGCCAAATTTGAAACAGTTAGTGCAGTTGTGCAACCATTTAGATAGAAAAATGCTTGATATTTGACACAGAATCTGTCCAATTTTTTTTTTTTTTTTTTTATTTATTTTATTTTTTTTTTTGATGAGAGGGGAGAGAAAGAGCTAAGTCAGTTTGATGTTAAAGGTAGCAGACCCATTGTTTTTTTAAAAAAAATTATTTTTTATTTTATTTTGAAGTATGTATGTATGGATGGATAAATGGATGGATAAATGGATGGATGGATGGATGGATGTAAAACCGTCTTGACTGTTTTGAAATTTTCGATGGATTGGTTTTTCTTTGGTTTTCATTTGTGGAAGAGGTTGTTATTTCAAAATGATAATGTGATTTTGTTTTGCTTGTTATGAGGTATGTATCATATGTATGTATGGATGGATGGATGTAAAACTGTCTTGACTGTTTTGAAATTTTCGATGGATTGGTTTTTCTTTGGTTTTATTTGTGGGATAGGTTGTTACATTGAAATGATAATGTGATTTTGTTTTGCTTGTTATGAGGTATGTATCATATGTATGAATGGATGAATGGATTGATGGATGAATTGATGTAAGGATTAAAGTATGTAGAACTGTCTTGACTAGATTTGATATTTTGGATTTGATTGGTCGTTTATTGGTTTTTATTTGTGGAAGAGGTTGTTATTTCAAAATGATTATGTGACTTTGTTTTGCTTGTTATGAGGTATGTATCATATGTATGTATGAATGGATGAATGGATTGATGAATTGATGTAAGGATTGAAGTATGTAGAACTGTCCTGACTAATTTTGAAATTTTGGATTTGATTGGTGGTTTATTGGTTTTTATTTGTGGGATAGGTTGTTATTTCAAAATGATTATGTGACTTTGTTTTGCTTGTTATGAGGTATGTATCATATGTATGTATGAATGGATGGATGTAAAACTGTCTTGACTGTTTTAAAATTTTCGATGGATTGGTTTTTCTTTGGTTTTATTTGTGGAAGAGGTTGTTATTTCAAAATGATAATGTGACTTTGTTTTGCTTGTTATGAGGTATGTATCAAATGTATGTATGGATGGATGGATGTCAAACTGTCTTGACTGTTTTGAAATTTTGGATTTGATTGGTGGTACATTGGTTTTATTTGTGGGATAGGTTGTTATTTCAAAATGATTATGTGACTTTGTTTTGCTTGTTATGAGGTATGTATTATATGTATGAATGGATGGATGAATGGATTGATGAATTGATGTAAGGATTAAAGTATGTAGAACTGTCTTGACTAGATTTGATATTTTGGATTTGATTGGTCGTTTATTGGTTTTTATATGTGGAAGAGGTTGTTATTTCAAAATGATTATGTGACTTTGTTTTGCTTGTTATGAGGTACGTATCATATGTATGTATGAATGGATGAATGGATTGATGAATTGATGTAAGGATTGAAGTATCTAGAACTGTCTTGACTGTTTTGAAATTTTCGATGGATTGGTTTTTCTTTGGTTTTATTTGTGGAAGAGGTTGTTATTTCAAAATGATAATGTGACTTTGTTTTGCTTGTTATGAGGTACGTATCATATGTATGTATGTCTGGAAGGATGTGTATATACAGTGTCCAGACTGAAATTTTCACCTGGTGCATACATAATCTGGATAACCAATTTTTTTTTTCACTTTTTCTTCCCACTACCACCACAATCACCACCACCATCACCATTAACAAAAACAGCAATGCTGCTTATGACTCCATGTGTCAGCCTGTATATCCCCAGGACTGAGTAAAAAGTACTTATAAGTTATGTTAAACACATGAACTATACATGGGAACAATAAATGAGAGTACACAAACAGTATACATAAGTAAAATTATGATAATATACAAAAAATGCCATTATAACACCTTATATACACACATATATCCACCTTTTATAAGTCTTATGTACTTAATATTAAGTTTAAATATGTTAGGGTAGTCTTAAGAACCTTAAGTATAAGGCTACATAATTTTTAAGTACACTTAAAGCTGTTATTTTCACTGTTTTATGCCAAAAACAAGAAATGCACTTTATTTCACTTCAAAGTTGATTATATGCGCTATAAATTTGAGAATATTAAAAATGCCCTTTGACAGTTCAATTTGTCTCATTTAGGACTATTGATTTGGCTATAAAAATGCATAAACATAACACTTTTCAAAATTTGGTGTTTTTTATGCCAGACATGGCTTTTGTGTACTGGCCACATACTGCCCGCTTTTTTCCTGAGTGAATAGCTTCATTTTTAGCAAAGTTAGCTTTTTCACACTATAGTTACCCCACATTCTAGGCCCACTGTGGGGAAACACACTAAAATAGGCAACAGGCGCTTATTTAGTGTCCTAGCTTAATTAATAATGCATTGACCTTGTTTAAAAGCACTAATTTCATTAATAACCTCACTCTTGGCATCTTATTACATCACCACGCTTAAATTTGTCTAAATTTAGTCAAGGATTTACCTGTGCAAGCGCCTGCCAAGGACTGCATGTAGTTACCACACATCTCACACTCTTTTTTGAGTTTTTGGGTGGTTTCTCAGTCAATATTGGTTATTTTTGAATGGGAATTTCATGTAGTATAATGTCAGGATTAGCCCCATTATTTCTACAGTGAATCGCCCTTATTAGTAAGCTATTATTAACCTTAAAAATTCCCTCTTTAGTCTTTTATATTATTGTTTAATACACATATACTCTCTTTTTATCTTATTCTTTAATTTTGATGGATTTTCCTTATTATTACAGGATTTTGACAGTTGTTACTCTTCTAATTGTGTCATAAGCTACTGGGGATGTTGATGAGCATGTCTATTAGTTGTTTGGAGGCGTCATTAACTGTGTATTGGAGTGGTACATCAAGGGATTCATTAGGGAACTCAGTGTGTATAAAAGGAGGAGGTTTTTGGGTCTTGTTTCTACATTCTTTATCATTACAATTTACACCATATAACCAAATCAATTACAATACACATCAATTAGTACTTTTATAAGTCTTTTGAGTAGTAACTGAATTATTAAAATCTATTTTTCTACCAACTAAAAAGATTGTAAGCCATATATAAAAATAGTGAGAATTATATTACTGAGACCTTTATTATGAATTATATTTTACTATTTGTTGGATCTACACTAAAGTATTCATATAGGACCATATAAATCTTCTAGAAAAAGACTTTTCAAGCTAGTTCACGTCCTTTAGTTGATCTTAGCCTGAAAATTGGGGGCCTTTCCTCAAGAATTCTGTTATAATCCAGTAAGTAAAAGTTTCCAAGAAGGTACATGAAAATAAAATCCCTATAGAAATATTTGGATAATTACAACAGGTTGGGGTCACTTATATAATGATTTCAGAAAAAGAAGCCCTGTTATATAATAAAATTGTGATATTTAATCAACAATTTTACCACTAATTTAACATCTAATTGTTATTAGTGGGTCTGTCAATAGACCAATTAAATTTGTGATCTTTGCAGATAAAATTTTTTACTACTAATTTAACATAAAATTGTTCTTAGTGGGAGTCTATCAATAGACCAATTAAATTTGTGTTCTTTGCAGATGATAAACAATTAAACTGATTAATTGTTTTCTTTCAACAGGACTTTTAATCCTTTTCTATTGGTTTGTAATATTCATTGAATATTTGAAAAAGAATCTTACTGACAGTTATTTTTCTTTTTAAATATAAATACACGGCTACATATTGTAGACCATTTAAATAAAGTGACCTAATAAAAGCATATTTGACTTTTAGCACTTCTAAATTCACTTTATACCTAAAAGTAAGCAATTAAATTGTCTTCAGTGGTATTAATAAATACTGATAAAACTCCTTTTTGAAGTTTTCATATCTAATCTTTCAATTCTTTAGAAGAAATTCCACATAAAAATATGTGACAACAATGACATTATAAGTAATAAGGCAAAACCTTATAACTTAAGACCTAGATCTGAAAGACCTGTTACAGGACATTCAAATGGAGGGCCAGGACTCTCCCATAATACACAACACTCCGCCAATGTCTCTGGAGGAAATGTAAAGGCTTTTAAAGCAAGTTTCAATAAAGGAAGTAAAAACTACATTACAAGAACAAATTCACTCCCTATCCACCGTATTGAACACCTTGACAATAAGAGTCAACAATATAGTGGACCAGATCAACAACCTGGAGAAAAGAGCAGCTAAAGGTTTCATAGAAGTCAAACAATCTCTAGTGGAAATAAAAGCTCAACCACAATCAGTGGCACCCACCAATTCCATACCAACACCTCCAGCCCAAGAGGAGGATCAAAAGATCAGAGTAAGCAAATGGAAATGGGATTGGTACCCCCAAAATTACAACAATCCTCAACAGCAGGGATCCAGCAGTCACCCTTACAGGGGAAAGGCAATGAGAGGCAGGGGAAGTGGGATAAGACCTTGGTAAGTCATCCAACTCCTCATAGTCAATTGTATCAACCTGAAAATGAATTACTTATAGATAATGAAACTGATAAGGAAATATTGGATATTCTTGATAATGATTTAAAGTATTATACATTTGAAAAAAATATGTTAAACGTGTCTCTACATGAGGACAATGTAAATAGTTTTATTGATCACCAGGATAATGCTATTAATATAAAAATGGAATCAAATGATGAGTCTTCTGAGTTAGACACAGAAAAAATAGAATATTTTTTGAAAGAGAATCCAATGGAATCAAAAATGATAAGTAAATTATTATTGAGAATTGAAAAATTGGAAGAGTTCTCCAAAAAGTCAAACAATAATACAGAAAATGTATTATTACAGCTAACACAATCATTGAGTACTACAGCCAATAAATTAAAAATTATTGAAAATTCAAATGATGAATTAATCAATGAGAATAAAAGATTGAACTCTGAGATTAGAAATTTAGAAAGTAAATTAGAACATACTCAGAATGTTATGGCTACCATTGAGGGACATGTTAAATTATCTTTTTCAAATATAAATGATACTCTGACTCATGTACCTGTAATAAAAGATAGGTTGAAAAGGGTAGAAATTGAAGTAGCTTAAATTTTGAAAAATACTAAAAAAATAAAAGATAATACCTCTTATGTGGAAAGAGTACCAGTTTTTATGAAACACTCTGATGATAAACCAATGATTGAACATGAACATAGTGTCATGGGCTCTGAGAATAAAAAATCTGTAAAAGATGAAACAAATGATCATCTTTCTAAAGTAAGTGAATTACTCAACATTCCTCAGGTTAGGGAAGCAAAAACTAGCCAAAAGAACTGGCCTAAGTTAGATCAGTATCCTTCTTTTGATGCGGATTCAAAATCTGATTGTCAACAATTCATTCAAAGAATTGATAACTTAAAATTTTCATCCAAATTACTTGATGAAGAAATTACATCAAAATTAATATCTTTATTTACAGATGTGGCCTTATTATGGTTTGAATCTGTATTGAGTGAGGGAATTAACTACTCTTGGAATGAATGGAAGGCACTAATTGAAAGACAATTTGGTGGCCCAAAATTCAGAATCACTCAACAAAAATTGTATGAAAGAGCCAGATATAGTCCAAATGCTGGAGATAAACCCATGGTATTTTTAATGAATTTAATAAAAATCATGAAAGCTATGGATCCAAAAATGGGTTATGATGAATGGAAATAGAAAATAATATACAAGCTGCCTATATCAGTTAGAGACATTATTTTAGCTAAAACTGAAACCATCAGAGATACCTCTGGGTTCATTAATATATGCAATGAAATATTATTAAACCACAAATATGAAACCAAGTATAATAATTACAAACAAAGTGTTGACATAGTAAAACCTACTACAAGTAAATTGCCAGTGGAGAAGAAAAAACCTTCAGCTCCCCTTGTCCCTAAAAGACAAGAGAATAACACTTGTTACAAATGTAATGAACCTTGGATAAAGGGTCACATGTGTAAGAAGAGAATAAATGTTATTGAAACCTCATAGAATTCTGAACCAAGTAATCATGAAGATGAGAACATGGATTCCAGTGAGGATTGTAAAAGAAACATATCTTACAGTGATGATGCACATGAGATATTTGTATTAGAACAGGATATTATGTTCTTGAATGATGCTATGCCTCATACAGACAATTCTTTAACTTCCATTGAGGAAGCTGAAATAATTAATGATGTATCTCATGATACTTACAAAATAACACCTATCAGAGCACCTGGTATTATATGTGGAAGAGATATGAATGCCATTCTTGACACTGGGGCTGCAGGTAGTGTAGTTTCAATTAATACATTAATGAAACTTGATAGTAAGTAACAGGAAAAACTAGAACCTGTTCAAAAAAAGAACTGGAGAGGTTTTGGCTCAGTATTAAATCCGATTGGCAAATACAAAACTGCTGTATGCTTTAAATATAATAATGGATATGTTAGAGCAGTGTGTGAATTTGTAGTAATGGATAATAAAAACTGTAGTGATTGGTTTATTATTGGAAATGATTTATTGACAAAATTTGGCATTAAATTAGATCCTGCAAACAGTTGCTTCACTATAGGCATGAATGGTAAGAGAAAATTCAAAATATGTTCTGAAAATTCAGTGTATGCCATTTTTCCTAGAGAAGAACATCTGCAAGGTGGAAGAACCACCACAGAAGTGGTTGATTTGGACAATGAAATCCAAAAGGCCACTTTCAGTCCTCAACTCTCAAAAATTGAAGAAGAAAATATTTTGAGATTGATAAAATCATATCCTATGGCATTTGCTCATGGTTCAAATGAACTAGGATTGGTCAAAGACCATGAGATAAAAATCTCTTTAAGTTGTGATTTGGATAATATTCTTGAAAGCTTGAAAAAAAAACCTTAACCAGCTTCTCCTGCAAAAAGGAAAGATATTGAAGACAATATAAAAATGTTGTTGGAAATGGGTATTGTTGAAAAAGTAGACACAACACCTAAGTATTGTGTTAATTCACCAGTATTAATCTCTTATGAAAAAGATAAGGCAAGATTATGTGGTGATTATAGAGCTCTGAATATATACACTGTAGATGATATTTACCCTCTTCTAAGGATAGCTTCAATCCATGCTACCTTACAAGGAGCAAAATATAATTCCTGTCTGGATGGAAACAAAGGTTACCACCAGACTCCTGTGGAAAAGAGTTCTCAAAATTACTTATTAATAACCACACATATGGGAATATATAAGTATGTGAGAATGCCATTTGGCCCAAAGAATGCACCTTCAGTCTTCCAAAAATTAATGAATAGTGTTTTCCATCAGGAAATGGTTGAAGGATGGCTTTTGGTCTATATTGATGATATCATAGTGTTTTTAAAAACATATGATGAACATTTAAATAAACTGAAAAGAGTCTTTCAAAGGATGGATGAAATAAATATGACAATTGCATTAAAGAAATGTAAGTTTGGGTTTCAATCCTTGAAAGTACCTGGACATGTTGAATCTGGATTAAAAATTTGTGTTGACCAGAACAAAGTGACAGAAATAAAAAATATTAGTATACCTAAGAATGTGAAAGATTTTCAAAGTTTTTTAGGTATGTGTGGCTATTATAGGCATTATATAAAAAACTACCAATCCATTTCAGCCCCTTTAACAAAATTAATCATGAAAAATGAGGCTTTCATTTGAAATAATGAAAGACATCATGCCTTTCATAAATTGAAGGAGTTTTTAAATAAAGCTCCAATATTGGGACTGCCTGATTTTAACCTCCCTTTTATCTTGTATACTGATGCAAGTTTCATAGGTTTAGGTGCTTCTTTACAGCAGAAACAGATAATAAAGGGAAAAATATCTGAAGTAGTTATCTGTTATATATCCAGAACCTTAAGAAAAACAGAATTGAGGTATGGTTCCACACAGCTAGAATGTTTAGCCATGATGTGGGCTTTGGAGAAACTTCATTACTATCTGGAAGACCAGAAGTTTGAACTTATAACAGATTGCAGTGCAGTAAAATCATTACTAAACATGAAAACCCCTAATAGGCACATGTTTAGATGGCAACTAGCTGTACAAGAGTACAGAGGAAGAATGACAATCACTCACAGAGCAGGAAAATTGCATTCTAATGTGGATTTATTATCCAGAAGTCCTTTGCCAAATGATGCTGACAACCCAGCTTATGTACCTGAAAATGAGGTTATACATATATTTGGGATTTATATAGTGGATTTAGAGGAAGAATTTATGCAAACTATATTGGAAAATTATTCATCTGATAAAGATTTGACTAAACTATATACCATTCTAAATGATCTAACTAATGCCTCCATGAGTGCATTGATTAAAACTTTGCCTCCAAAGTATAGAAATGCGTTGGAAAAAGGTAAACTGTCAATTGAAGATGGATACATATATTACAGAAAAAAGTTAAGTAATGTAATAGTGATACCACCTTCTATGAAAGAGTTAATTTTAATAACTTGTCATGATGACATCTTAGATGGTCATTTTGACTTTAACAAAGCATTAACTAGAGTTAAAAATAAAGCCTGGTGGATAAACATGAAAGAAGATGTACAAAAATACATTGAAACATGTGACTCTTGTCATTAATCTAAAAGATTAACTGGGAAGAGAGCTGGGTTGTTGCAACAAATAGAGCAGCCAAAAGCTCCATGGGAAATTATAAACATGGATTTTGTAACTGGCTTGCTATTAGCAGGAGAAGAAAGTTTCAATTATTGCTGGGTAATAGTAGATAGATTAACAAAAGTGTGTAAATTTATCCCTACCCATAAAGAGGTATCTGAAAAAGACTTGGCATTACTATGGTGGACTCAGATGATGAATAATGCTGGGTTCCCTAAAGTCATAATCTCTGACAGAGACCCTAAATTCACTTCAGAGTTCTGGACATCTTTGATGGAAATATCAGGTTTCGAATTGAAATTGTCTACAGCACACCATCCAAAAACTGATTGCCTGGCTGAGAGAATGATACAAACTCTAGAAGACATTATCAGAAGATATTGTGCCTTTGGATTAGAATACAAAGACAATGAGAAATTCAAACATGACAGGGTGATATTAATTCCTGGCCTTGAATTTGCTTATAACAGCACAACTCATTCTGTAACAGAGAAGAAACCATTTGAATTCTGGCTGGGATACGTACCAAATACCCCAGTAAATCATTTAAATAAATTAACAAGGTTAGATATACAACCTGGTACTAAATACTTCATTCATATGCAACAAATGTGTAGAAAGCATGAAGAAGAATGTATCCAAAAAGCATTTGAATATAAAAAGAAAAGGTGGGATAAATCTCATAAAGAATTTGAATTCAAAAAGGGAGATGAAGTCCTTATATCAACACTACATTTTAACTTACAAGGTAATGTTAAATTAAAGGATCCCTTTGTAGGGCCTTTTGTAGTAAGTAAAATGGTTGGTAATAATGCAGTGGAAGTCATATTATATGCTCCATATGATAGGAAACATCAAGTTTTCCCTATCTCATTATTGAAATCTTACCATGAAAATGATCCTGACTTATTTTCAAAAAGAAAGGAAAGGCCTAAAAAGAAACCTGAAGAAATAGTGGAAAAATCAGAGATTTAAAAAATACTCAAGAAAAGAATCCTTACTAAAGAAAAAGTAACTGAGTATTTATTAAGATTTAAAGGGAAATCAAATGAATTTGATAAATGAATACCTGAAAAAGAAATTTCTAATTTATCCACCCTTCTTAAAAAATTTAAACAGAAAAAAATTTCTGTTCAACCAGCTGACGGCCTAAAAAACCAGTACTAATAATATTTAATTATGTTTTATTTCTTTAAAGTATAATCTTTAATGCTACAGAATTAATCTGAATACCTGAAAATTAAACAAATAAATAAATAAAAATGTATAACATATCATTTTTTTTATTGTTTTTTTTGGGTGGGAAAGTGTCAGCCTGTATATCCCCAGGACTCAGTAAAAAGTACTTATAAGTTATGTTAAACACATGAACTATACATGGGAATAATAATTAAGAGTACACAAACAGTATACATAAGTAAAATTATGATAATATACAAAATATGCCATTATAACACCTTATACACATACATATATCCACCTTTTATAAGTCTTATGTACTTAATATTAAGTTGAAATATGTTAGGGTAGTCTTAAGAACCTTAAGTATAAGGCTACATAATTTTTAAGTACACTTAAAGCTATTATTTTCACTGTTTTATGCAAAAAACAAGAAATGCGCTTTATTTCACTTAAAACTTGACTATATGCGCCATAAATTTGAGAATATCAAAATTGTGCTTTGACAGATCAATTTGTCTCATTTAGGACTATTGATTTGGCTATTTAAATGCATAAAAATAACACTTTTCCAATTTGGTGTTTTTTATGCCAGACATGGCTTCTGTGTACTGGCCACATACTGCCTGCATTTTTCCTGTGTGAATAGCTTCATTTTTAGCAAATTTAGCTTTTTCACACTATAATTACCCCACATTCTAGGCCCACTGTGGGGAAACATGCTAAAATAGGCGACAGGCGCTTATTTAGTGTCCTAGCATAATTAATAATGCATTGACCTTGTTTATATGCACTAATTTCATTAATAACCTCACTCTTGGAGTCTTATTTCATCACCACGCTTAAATTTGCCTAAAATTAGTCAAGTATTTACCCGTGCAAGCGCCTGCCAAGGACTGCATGTAGTTACCACACATCTCACACTCTTTTTTGAGTTTTTGAATGGTTTCTCAGTCAATATTGGTTATTTTTGAATGGGAATTTCACGTAGTATAATGTCAGGATTAGCCCCATTATTTCTACAGTGAATCCCCCTTATTAATAAGCTATTATTAACATTAAAAAATTCCCTTTATAATTTTATATTATTGTTTAATACGCATATACTCTCTTTTTATCTTATTCTTTAATTTTGATGGATTTTCCTTATTATTACAGGATTTCTACAGTTGTTACTCTTCTAATTATGTCATAAGTTACTGGGGATGTTGATGAGCATTTCTATTAGTTGGTTTGAGGCGTCATTAACTGTGTATTGGAGTGGTACATCAAGGGATTCATTAGGGAACTCAGTGTGTATAAAAGGAGGAGGTTTTTGGGTCTTGTTTCTACATTCTTTATCATTACAATTTACACCATATAACCAAATCAATTACAATACACATCAATTAGTACTTTTATAAGTTTTTTGAGTAGTATCTGAATTGTTAAACTCTATTTTTCTACCAACTAAAAAGAGTGTAAGCCATATATAAAAATAGTGAGAATTATATTACTAAGACCTTTATTTTGAATTATATTTTACTATTTGTTGGATTAACCCTACAGTATTCATATAGGACCATATAAATCTTCTAGAAAAAGACTTTTTAAGCTAGTTCATGTCCGTTTTATTGATCTTAGCCTGACAAGTATAATGATTTCTTCCTGGATATTTCTGGTATTGATAGGTATGGAAAAACTCTACTAATTTTATTTCTGTTTTACTTTAATTTTATTAGAATTTTTTGCTCTCTATCTGGATATTTCTGGTATTGATTTTCTGTTGTGAAATTTCATTTATGTCTAAACATTATTTATAATTAAGCATAATGTGCCGCATTGCTATTATAGATACTAATTAATTTTTACATACTATTTAATTCCTAATTTTAATTTTATGGAAGAAATATATTATAACTGCTTTAAGATAGAGTTTAGAATAGACATATTTTATCTTCTGTAACATACATAAAATACTTGAGGGGGGAATAGCCTATATTAAGGATAAATATTCAATGCAACAATTGTGGCTTGTTTCATGCCATTACATGCTATGAAAAACAATGGAAGCTAATTTAACCAGTTAATTTATTTCCAAACAAAGTATAGAAGTTCAGTAATGATGGAATATCAAAAGCTCTCTTACACTTTCTTTATGTGATCTTACATCTATCATGTTGTCTGAATCACCTTCACCACCATCCATGTATGCAACATTAAATGAGGCTGAAAAAGTAGCTAAAAGCCTTTTTGAAATCCTGGGTTCTTCTCACCAGACAACCTACACCCTTAGTCGAGGGAGTTTAAGGCAAACTAAGAGTCAAGCTTAGGAAAGCTAATCTTCTTTAAGGGTTAGAGGTGTCTTTTGAGGAAGTTTTTAAAAATAGAATAATGAGTTTTGAGGAACAAGTTTAAAACATACTTATATGTATATTTCTAGTACTAATTCAGAGTGGTAAATTAATGTTGAACTGGTAATTATCTCTTAGAGAGTGGTTTGGAAATTTGTAATAATATCCATAATAAAAAAGAGTATAAATGGCAAAAGGTGCTAATAGGAGATGGAAGAGTAAACCATATGATAATTTAATTATAAGAGTAGCTAGTACAAGCCAGCCTAATCCTATATCTGTAATTCACCCAAGCTATGACTTCTTCACATCACTTTCAATAACTGCACTTAATTATATTTTAATTTAATTTTCTAACTTGGTTAATTAATTACTACTTATGAACTAGACTAAAAGCCCTTTCTGTTTGACCCAAGAAGTACAAGTGATAATCAATAAGAACTATTTAAAATTAATTTGAATAAACTCTTTTTGACCATAAAATTATATCCTGATTACACAATATTTGCTTTTGATTCATTTGGAGCAGTCTAGTTTTATAAAAAATGATAAGTACATAGTTATAGAAAATTCACTTCAAAGCTCCTTTCTGTGCTTCAAATAGTCATGTGTCATGAATTGTGTGAATATACCTGTCTTAGTCATATCAGAAAAAATTAAGATCCACATAATTTAATTCATTGAGTTTGGTTTACCTGCTGCAGCTCAGTTTCTTATCAAAATTGTAACCCTCATGTAAGTGAAGTGACATAAAAAAGAATCAAAACAGTTTTTTTTTATTGTAAGTGTCCCTGAAGAGCTAAGCTTCACCACCAACTAAACCTTGATTCACAAGGCAATAAAATTTTCTGGTGGCTTGTTTATTAAAATATAAAACACAACCATCTGATTTATCTTACTCTAGTGGTCCATCATGTGGAAAGAAGATTTAATTTCCTTCAACAAATCATCTTGAAAATCTATAGCACTCAGGGAAACCTCCAAAAATCATTCTCAGATCTTTAAAGAAGGAAAATGCTGAAATAAAAACTCAAGTAACAGACATCTACAATCTTTTTACTGATATTTACTTGAAAAAAATGAATGTTTACTTGACTAACTTAAAACCAGTGATATAACTCATCATGATAAACTTGATTCTTCACAAAAAATAAAACATTTATCATTTATACTAAAATTAAGCTTGGAGATTTTTAAACAGTTTCGTCACATAATTTTAATTAACTCAACATATATAAAAATTAAGTAAATTATTTCTATGTTTTGGTTCAACTTCTTGGAGAAATACTGAAGCTACTTTATTGAAAAGTTAGGCCTCATATGCCATTTTTTTCATGTAGATAGTGTGTCTTCCACATAAAAAAAATTCACATCTATTTCCTTTTTTTTCTTAGCTATGAAACTGAAGCATATTCCAATTGGGAATTGGGTCATTTTAAAAGTTTACTTCCTGCTAAAAATAAAAATAGTGTGATTGTTCGTGACCGTGACTGTTGTCAATAAAATCAACTTTAACTTAATCAAAAAATCTTTTTGTGTTGTGGCATATCAAAAACAATCTTATTTCATAATTGTAAAATTTTTTTGAGAGAGATTCTGAGTGGCATAAATCTTTAACTTTTTGGGATAGGGTTGTGCACTCAGGAAAAATCTTCGAATAACAGAAAAAGTATACTCTACTTCAATCAACATAATTTCAAGAAATTTTTCACCATCTTGATTGAAAGTGGCTAGTCATCAAAGAAAGTTTTATTCAAGCACGAAATAAAGATGAACCAACTTTTGGTCATCTTGTAACATCAAGGATAGAAGTCTGGAATCCAGAAATTTAGCACTGAATTTATGTTTCAGGAGACAAGTTGGAAATGGTAAAAGATAGAATAATACTTTCAATAAAAAATTAATACCAATCAATTCAATCTGATACAGCACATGATTCTGTATCTAGCTTGACTTAAATGAGATAAAATGATATGTATCTCATGTGAATAAGTTCAAGCTAACCATATTATCTTCAGGTTCAATGTAAAATATCACATTCTTCTCAGAAAAAGGCATACCTATTATATAAAAAAGCCTTCTACCTCCATAAAACAGATAAGTGCACACAGAAATTACATACAACTATTAGAATTACTTGTCCACACAAATTGAAAAAAAATTATTGATACTCCAGATGTAAAATTAAAAATTTCATCTTTTTCATGAGCAATGGTGGTTAGATCACATAAAAACTTCTACAATAGCTAAAAAAACAATCCAACAAAGACAAAAAATCCTTACAAGTAAATTCTATGAGGTTTATACCAACTAAGCACTTTGGCACCAAAAAGGAGTTGAAAGCCAAAAAGTTTGACATGACTCTAACATCAGAGAGTTCCAAGAGCCAGAATATCTTTAAAACACTTGATGCCAACTGTCAGCCTAGATATCCCCAGGACTGAGTAAAAATTACTTTTAAATTATTCTAAATACATGCACTATACATGGGAACAATAAATAAAGGTACTCAAGTTGTATACATAAGTGAAATTTACAATAAAATACAATATATGCCATTATAACACCTTATATACATGCATATATCCACCTTTTGTAAGTCTTATGAACTTAATACTAAGTTGGAGTATGCTAGGGCAGTCTTAAGAACCTTAAAAATAAGTTTACATAATTTTCAAGCAGACTTAAAGCTGTAGTTTTCATTGTTTTATGTGAAAAACAAGAAATGCACTTTAAATCACTTAAAAGTTGATTATATGCAATATAAAATTAATAATATTAGAAATTCCCCTTTTCATATCAATTTTTCTTAATTAGGAAAATTGATTTGGCTACTCGAATTCATAAAAATAAAACTTTTTAAATTTGGTGTTTTTTATGCCAGAAATGGCTTCTGTGTACTGGCCACATACTTCCTGAATTTTTCCCATGTAAATAGTCTCATTTTTAGCAAATTTAGCTTTTTCACACTATAATAACGCCACATTCTATGCCCACTGTGGGGAAACACACTAAAATAGGCAACAGGTGCTTATTTAGTGTCCTAATTTAATTATAGGTGCATTGACCTTGTTATATGAACTAATTTCATGAATAACCTCAAGCTTGGCACCTTTAATTCACTACCACACTTAAAATTGCATAAATTAGTCAGGGATTTACCTGTGCAAGCGCCTGCCAAGGACTGCATGTAGTAACCCCATATCTCTGATCCTTTTTTGGGTTTCTCAGTGGTTTCCCAGTCAATATTGGTTATTTTTTGATGGGGATTTCATGTAGTATATTTTCATAATTAGCCACATCATTTCTACTGTTGATCCCTCTAAATATTGTTTAATATTTAGTGTTATTCTTTATTTTTTTAGTCTTTTATTTTAAGATATTACATGCATATACTCTCTTTTTTGCTTATTCTTTTATTTTGATGAATTATCCCTATTACTCCAGGATTTTAGCTGGTGATATCACTCTAATGATGTTATTGTTCATTCTTTATGTTTTTGGACAGGTGTATTAGCCAGAATGAGGTGTCATTAGCCATGTGTAGGAATTGTAATTCAAGGAGGTTCATTGGAGAATTATTTAGGGTTATCAAAGTTAGAAATGTTTAATTTTAAAATTCCTATTTTTTTACCAAATAAACCATGATTCTTTTTTAAAAAATGCAATATTGTGATTCCAAGACAAATTTTTACTGATAATTAATTTCATTTTTATGGCTTAATTTTTGTGTTGTTAAACACTTTTTAAATAATTTCTAATTTCTAACTTTGATACCCCCTATTGGGTATAAATGGAGGGGGTTTTTGGTCTTGTTTTCTGCATTCTTTATCATTAAAAATCAAAATATATAAACAATACAATTACAATATATATTAGTAGTACTTATAAAGTCTTTGAATAGTATCTGAGTTATTACATCTTTTTTTCTACCAACTTTAAGATTGTAACCCATATATATAATTAGTGAGATTAAAATTACTGATACTTTTATATTGAATGATATTTTAATACTTATTAGATTTGTACTACAGTATTCATATAGGACCATAAAAATCTTCTATAAAACTTACTATTCAAGCTATTCAAATATCTTTGCTTGAACTTAGCCTGACTCCAACCCTCTAAGAAAAAACTTGAGAAATGTGAAACTTTAGTTTTGGAATACATTCAATTCCCCCCAACCAGATTCTTCAAAAATGTCAGTGTATCTAGTATTTAAGTATGATTTAATAGTATTTATTAATGGTCCTACTACTTTTTAATAAATGATTTAGTGATTAAACCTCAGGGGAAGACTAATAATATAGTTATACTCAAATAAAACTCACAATAATTGGATTTAAATGCGTGCTAGTAGTGGAAAATAGATGAATATAATATCGTTATAGCTTATATAAAGATAATATCAATTTATAAAGGATTTATGATATATTTATAAATGATAATAGTTGTTTTATAATGTTTATTTGAATTGTAGTAAGTGAATGATGTCTAATAACTGTCAAAATCCTCCCTTACTTATACCAAAATCCACTGGAGTGCTTAGACCTTCAATCCAGATGATGTCACTGCTATCCCTAGCAATTAAAACACTGTGAGGGCCCATCACCTCCCCATGGCGTCCACTTCAAGCAGATTCAACACCCAGACCTCCAGTAAGGACCCTCCATCACAATAAATGATAACACAGACCCATACCATAAATAGAAAATCCAGATTAAAGCGGATACCATAAAGAAACCGGTAAAATAACTCATCCAAAAAGAATATAATGAAACCCAAAGCATATAAAGGAAGCAGATGAAATTTCCAAGCCCCCAATAAAATCCCCAAGAATCCATATTAACCCAGAAATGACCTCCCAACCCATAAATCCGTGAATATCTATCCAAGGAAGCAGATTAAGCTGTCCAAACTGAGTGTATGCACCTGAAAAAGATATATATGCTTCTTTAGGCGTTGTGAGTCCACTGGATATGTCCATATGACCTAAAATAAGCAGAAAAACAAAGGTTATAGGCTATTAAGAGGCTAAAACCCACTTATAGACCTAAATATACATAATATCCTGCATATTTCACTGAATATGAGATTTATGTATACATATAAGCTTATGTATGTCAATAATTACTTAATATCACTTAAGATAAGTATATTATGACTTTATTAACAACTTAATAAGTATTATTAGGCTATGGATAAGCTATTTAAACTACTATAGTTTATATAATAGAGTAATAATTATATATATATGTAATATAATCATATATATTATTGTTTTAACCTTATTTTTAAGATATAAGCTTAATGTACTTAAGGTCATCTTATTTCAAGTATAAGAAATACTCAGTCCTAGGGATATCTAGGCTGACAAAAAAACTCATAAAATAAATTTGAAATTTTTCAAAAAACTGGAAATAATATTTGAGCATCCTCAAAAAATTTATTCACATTCTCAGCAGGTCAAAGGACCTTATTATTCATGAACCTCAATCCATTGTAGTCTCTTCTTCTACCAATTCTTTCAGAATAAATCAACCAAAAATGTGATTTCCACTCTCTCCAACTCTGTCACCAACTTAAAACTCTCAAGCCCAATGTGACTCACATATTTCATTTTCAGATCCTGAACCTCAACCACCTAATATGCACTTTTCTTTTTTTCCCTTTGATTCAAGAATCTACAATCTAATCTCTTCTCACTCTATGATATTCCATACCAACCTTTCTTAAAAAACATCAACATGAACAAGGCTCCAATCATTATTCTGATAAATATAAACCTACTAAATAAAATCTCTTAAACACACCACGCAATATAGGGGAAGGACTTGCTAGCAAGTCCACAACTTGAAGTCAGATGGAAATCAGATGGAACTCAGACTGAAGTAATACTGAACTTTCACTTGAAGTATCACACAAATAACAATGGATCTATATTGAAAACATAGTGAAAGTGTGAGGATAACTGAATGGAAGCCAGAAAAAATCATTCCATGAGTCTACTCAATGCAAAGTATTTTTTGAAGATCAGTGACTTTTTCTATTACCTACAACTGTTTTTACAGAATTGAAAACTATGTTTCAGCTACTATTTTATGGAAGTGAACTCTGTTCTTCTCCCGAAGAACAGAGTTCATCCTCCTATTTTCACACTCTGTTTTGTTTCAGCTAATATTTTATGGAAGTGAACTCTGTTCTTCGCCCGAAGAACAGAGTTCATCCTCCTATTTTCACACTCTGTTTGCACCAATCTCCATCCCTTTCAATTCTATCAACACATGCTTGTCTTCCCTTCCCATGCCTTTCGCTATCCTCCCAGCCCCATTGTATGCCATCCTCTTTTGATCCCCATTTCACCCCTCTCAACCTCTCCCAGACCCTTTTCTTCATTTAAAATGCCTTGGAACCCTTAATCTTCCCTTCCAACTCTTTCCCAACCTTTTCGCTACCCCATACACCCTTCCTCACCCCTCTCTCCAGCCTTTCCAGCCCTTGTAGCCCCATTTGTGTTCAAAGTAAATTCAATACTTCTTCATGATGGTTTCATCACTTCCTCAACGTGTGCTCAAAAAGATATGAATTAGGGTTCAAGGTTGCGGACTTGCTAGCAAGTCCACCCCCCATATTGCGTGGTGACACCTTCCAAGAAGTTCTTGATTGTCAAAAATACTTACTTAGAAATCCTTCCAATTCGAATCCTTCCAGTTGAAAATTCTGTTTAATTTAAGTTACTAAAATATTATCTGATGGCTGCTGTGTATTTTCTTTAACATCATTCAGACTTGGCTCACCCTGGACATAGTTTTCAGTTAATAAAGAAAAAGAAAAAATACCTAATAGCTAAATTAGATAAATTTATCACATTTTTCAGGAAAGACATGGCACACAGGTCCCTTGCTCAAGTTTATTAATTTCAAACACTGGCTAAAAAAATTAATTGGTTCTACATTAAATACCTCTCTTCCATTGATCCCTACATACTCCCAATTCCAATTTTTGTCCTTCAAATTGGCTCAGAAGTATGCCTAGTTAACTCACTTTGGGCCAGATAGGTCCATAAATGTAAAAAAGTGTATCGTGATTCTCTTCAATCCATCCTATCCCATTTCATTTCAACAAATTTAGTAGAAGACTCACCACTTCTTTCCTTATATAATGAGAACTTCAACACCAGGAATGATACTAAAGAACTAAAACTGTGGAAATGTTTTTTGGTCATTGGTTTAAAAAGTGGTTTTCATTTGAAACTTCTCTAGAAGCTAAAAGTAGAAATATACCATTGAATATTGATTGAAATTTTTGAAATAAGGTTCTTCATAGGTTTATTTAATTAATATTTTACCTTGGAATGAGAAGTACTTTTTTGATTTTATATAATAAAAGTTATGTTTATGAATAAATAAGTTTCTCCATCTGGTGCCATCACTTGATAGCTGCAAAAAGATGTTTCCACCAATATAACAATTTTTGAGTCATATAACTTTAGTATTCTTGCTGAATCTAACAGAAAAATCTACAGTAAGAATTTCACTTTTCTTTCACTCACTATTTCCTGTATCCCAAACAATTTTTGAAGAAGAAGAGTCCTGAGAGGACTATTTTCCTCTTAAAAAAGTTATTAGCTTTCTTTATTAATATTTTAAAGAAGAAGGTGATATTTTCATAATATAAACTACAGAGGAATCTTAATTTCATATTTTTTGAAGATAAAATGGAGAGTAGAATTTAATGAAACAGTGGCTTGCATGGAATCATCAGAAAAATGTATGTAAAGGTATTAAATGAACCAGTCTCTTCAGTTTCAAAGATATGACAAAATGTTTGGGCCAATGAAAATTTGATTGAAGATGGGAACTTCTTTACTGAAAGAAAAAAAATTAAATTTGTTTAATAAGATTGGTAATGTATAAAGAGACACTTAAAGGTTGGTGTGAATCTCCTTAAAATTTTTTTCTCAATTTATCATAGCTAATCAGATAGAAATTTTTTTTTTGAGAAAGGTGAAATTCTGATCTGGAAAATTACTGGAAGAATGAAAGGTGCATTTTGTCATCTATGACGTTTGAAATACTATTTTTATATGAATTTCTGCTAAAAATGTTCCAAAAGTAAAAACTTGTCGCATTTTCCAACCCTTTTGGGTTCTGCTTACAGAAAGGCAACCATAAGAGCTCTTCTACAATGAGTATATTTCTTAAGCTACCTCCAAGAGAGATACATTGTGGCAGTTTAAAGTTAAGTATGGCATTAAAGTTTATTATTACATGATTTTTGGAGATTATTCTTGAGATTGGAAAAGCCTATCTGATTTTAAAATGGTTATATTTAAGAAAATGAGTATATAAAAGGGTTTAAAAGGCGGTAGTTTTACAAGTCAAGATTAAACAAATAATTATAGGTCTAAGGGTGCGTAGGAATTAAATTCAGGAGTCTCAAGAACCTTTGTGAAATTTTGTGGAATTTTACTATTTTTCTAAAATTTTTAATAATTTTATAAAGTATTTGTTGGTTAATTTTAAATTTTCATAATTTACTTAAATTTGATATTTATTTATTAGATGAATAGGGCTTCACAGACTACAAAAACAAGAATGGATTATAAAGTAGAAGTAGCTTGATCATCCAGAATTTTTCTAGATTTTTTTTTAGTATTTTAAGGTTCTAATTGAGTCTGGACATCTGTACAAGCTCCAGAATACTCTGGAAAAGCTCGGTAAAATTCTGGTGATCTCCGGACAAGCTCCTTAAAAGCTCCAGGATGCTCTGGTTAGGGAAAATAGGGCACATGACATACTATGCAAATAAATCCTATAGACTCAAAATTATTGAAACATATAACAGAGATCAGCCTATTCATTAACCACAACAATGCATATTAACATCAATCATTATTATTTTACATAATAAATTATAAAATTTGTAATACACTTATAAATATAACACTTTTATATAACATTTATTAATTTCACTAATCATCACATATAATAACTTAAAGGGTACCATTTCAAAGGCCTCATTGCCAGGGATCTAAATTTAATAACTAAATATTAAAAAAAAAGCTTCATAAAAATATAATATTCAACCATTTAAATAAATTTTCTAAATAAAACTTCACTGTTGTGTTTCTTATCGTCACTATAAAAAACACTGTTTTAAAAATCTCAACACTGTTAAAAACAAAATTTTTTTAAATCATTTCATAAAACGTAGATTTTATATCTCAGTTAATTGTGAACTATTTATTAACTTAAAGGGACAGGGTTTTCTTCTGTTTATACAACTCCCTTGGATTCTGCTTACAGAAAGGCAACTTTAAGAGTCTTTCTACATTGGTGGTGCCCAACGTAGTGTTCAAATTCTCTATCTTTTATTTGATCTTACTTGGTACTTGGACTTACTTAGCCAGCAAGAGGGTTATTAAAAAAATTCTTATCTTATTTTAATAGTTTTATCTTATACTTTTGAGATGTCTTCTGCTGCTGGATCTGGTATTTCTCTTCCTGTCAATGCTTCAGTCAGGATTTTTTCTTAGGATGGGCCCAAGTTTAATGGGGAAGAATTTAAATGGTTTCTAAATAAATATGAGGCTTCTGCTGCTGTTGATGGGGCTTCACATTTGGAAATGGTGAAGCAGGTTAGGTTCCTTAGTACGGATAGATAAGTGGAATTGGAGTTTTTTGAAATGAAGGATTATAAGAAGTGGGACTGGTTGAAATTGTCAAAGCAGATGGTTGATAGATGGAGTATTAGGTAGGCTATGATGGACCTCAACAATATTGTCAGTGATTGTAAAGCTAATGGTTGTGTTTCTAATATGGTGGACTTCAAAAGGCTATGTAGGCAGTTTAATGGAGTGGTAGATTATCTGATTTTGATGGAGGAAATTGGCCATGAAAATCAGGCAAAGAATTTTTTTTGGTCAGAATTTAGTAGGGAGATCAGAATGGATTTTTTGAAGGAGCTTCTAAGAAGAGCAAGATGAAGGACATTCTAAATGGGGAATATAAATTACCTGCTTTAGAGGTCATCAAAGAAAATATTCAGGTGTAATTGAAACTTATGGCTTTGCATCAGTATCAAGAATCCTGCACTCAATATGTTAGAAATATCAGTGAAGTTTTGGCTAAAAATAATGATATTATGGTCAAGCCTCAGGAGGCAAAGAAAGCTCAGTTGGATAAGCCTATTGTTAAGTTTGAGCCTGATTTTGATAATAAAATGGTGGATAATTTACCTGACTTAACTGAGAATCTCAAGATATTTGTTCAAGAAACTCAGAAGTCCAACAGAGCGCCTGTGGCTTCATCTTATCATTCAAGAGGTTACAAGAGGAGGAATTATGGGATTAATTGCAATAGAAACAAGATTGATGGGAATGGAAATGGAAATTGTGTTAGTAATAGAAATGGTAATGGTGGAAATGGTTATAGAGGTGGTTATGGCAAACCTAGGGTGTGCTCCTATTGCCATAAGAGGGGGCACAAAGCAGCAGATCATTATTTTTTGGACAAGGACTTTCAAGCTGGAAGAGTAAAATTTGATGGAAAGGTTTATAAACTTCCTGATTGATTTTCATCAAACCTATGACAGGCAAGCACCTTCTGATTTAGTTAGGAGGAATTTGATGGCTTAAAGAAGAGCCATATTTGAAGAATTAACTGGTGATGATGAAAATAATATTAAAGGTGGTAAAAATAATGGTGGTACTGATAGTGGAAAAATAGATGAGGGTAAAGCAAATGAGGTCAGTAAGGCCACTTTTACAAATTATTTTGGTGAATCAGAGTTTGGAAAGGTTTCTAGGGTGGATTGCAGCTGCATGATTAGTGAATATAAATTTTATGCTGCCAGAAGAGCAGCCGTTAATAAAGCTAAAGGTAGCATTCAGATCCAACTTAGGGCTAAACCAGAAAAGACTGAAATAAAAAAAGATTGAGAAGAAACCTTACACCAAGGACAAAATTAATAAAATGAAGAAGGGAATGGTGGATATGGGGCCTCTCAGTTATGGTAAATTTGATTTAAATGGTGAGCCTATGCCTGTGGAAGATGAATCTGATTTTGAGGAGGATGTACCAATAGTGTCTCTTCCCAGACCAAGTTTTTCTGGTCCTACTCCTATGAAAGGGGTAAGGAGAACCAGTGCTGGATCTGGATTGGTGAAAGAAGCTGGTTATGGAGCTAGGGTTATTGAAGATGAAGATTTTATTATGGGGTGAAGATGGCATTGTGGCTCCTCAAGAAGTTCCCAGGGCCAAGGTGGTTAAAAATAAAGTTCAGTATGGAGATTAGAGGTTGTTAATTTTGGACCTGAAGGATAGATTTCAGGTGAAGGAAAAAGGTTGTTGTTGGATGTAATGGTTAAGAGGGAGAAGGCTATTGCATTTGTGGAAGAGGAAAGAGGTGTGTTAAAGCATTATTATGGAGAACACTAAGAGATTCAAGTTGTTTGTCATGAAGCATGGCAACAGAAGCCTATTCCAATACCTGCCACATTAAAAGAAGAATATATCAAATTCATTAGAGAGAGAATTTAAACTAGATTATACAAGAAATCATCATCAAGCTATTCAAGTCTAGTATTCTGTATTAAAAAACCTAATGACAAGCTTAGGGTAGTTCATGATTTAAGAGAGCTAAAGAGGGTTATAATAAAAGGTGCAGGAATACCACCTAGTGTGGATGAGTTTGTAGAAATATTTTCAGGTAGAGTGTGTATGGTTTGGGTGATATAATGGGGGGATATGACAAAAGAGAGTTGCATCCAGACTCTAGATCTCTCACAGCTTTTGATCTGCCACTTGGAAAATTACAGCTAACAAGATTAACTCAAGGTGCAACAAGTTCAGTTTCCCTTTACCAAGCTCAGATGGCTTGGATTCTACAAGACAAAATTCTAAAATATGCTGGTATATTTATTGATGATGTTGGAATAAAAGGAGCTTCAAAAGATTATAGTAGTGAAGTATTGAAGGAGAATCCAGGGATACAGAAATTTATTTGTGTATATGCTGTTATTTTAGAGAGGATTTTGTTTAGGATTGAAGAGGCTGGTTTAACTATTTCAGGTTCCAAATTTTTTTGTTGTGTGCCAGATTTGGATATCATAGGTCATAGGGTATGTAGAGAATGTAGGATTATGTCAAAGAAGAAGGTAAATAAAATTCAGTTCTGGCCAAGACCCAAGAATACGACCAGAGTCAGAGGGTTTTTAGATGTGTGTGTTTATGTTAGAATATTTATCAAGGACTTTTCTTCATTAACTGCTCCTTTGAGACTATTGAATATGAAGGATTCTGACTGGGAGTGGTATGAAGAGTGTGAAGAAGCTTTTCTTAAGTTGAAGAAGGTAATTGGAGAAGATATTATCCTTAAAAAGTTAGATTATGGGAAAGATGCAGGCCAGATTAATTTAGCAGTGGATTCAAGTAAGATTGCTACTAGGGAAGTTCTGTCTCATGGATAAAGCTGGTTATATAAGACCATTCAGGTATGAATCTGTGGTGTTTACTGAGGTGGAATCAAGATATTCTCAACATAAATTGGAACTTTGTGGTGTGGCAAAAATCTTAAAAAAACTTCAAAATATTTTATGGGGACAACACTTTAAATTGAAAGTCAATGCTTAATCTTTAATTCAAATGATCATTTTGCCTAGTTTACCAAATAGGCCCATGACTAGATGGGCAGATTTTATTCAGAATTTTTCTTTTGATTTAGTCCACAAGCCTGGAAAGATGTTTAATATTCCAGATGGCTTATAAAGAAAACCACCTACTTAAGAGGATTCTGACTCAGAGGAATTGGATGAAGATATACCTGTGATCAAAGCCTGTAAAGAAGGTGCAGAAGAATTCCTTACCTCCCCCATGAGGTTAAACTGGCAGGATTAATATTTGTAGATAATGAAGAGGACAATTACCTACACCATGAGGATAAACTGGAGAATAATAAAAATATGATAAGTTATGTGCTTGTGGAGTTTGATGATGGTGTAGATAGATTTGGTAAAAAAGAGATCAGTGATGTTGTGTATATGAATGAGGATGGTGAAATTGTGTGGGGTAGGAGAAATTTGGTGAATGGTGTATATTTTGGAGTTTTAGAAAATTCAGTTAAAGAGATGTTGGGTTTTTATAAAAATTTGGTAAAAAGGAGGTTGAAAAAAGATGAAGATGATGATGCTGAAAAGGGTAAACAGGAAAAGAATAAAATGTGGTTGATAAAAGCTTGGAAGGTTCAAAGATGGTGAATTCAAATTATTTAATGATAAAAGGACAAAGTCTAGGATTAAAATTATTAGCTCATTCATGTGCAGGTGATCTAGGAGATAAAGAAGTGCCCATAGATATAATAATAATGGATTTTCAAAATGATTTCTGGGGAGAGACAGGTTTTTATTGTAAAATAATTAGATAATTTTTAATGTTAGAAAGGCTGGAAAAAAGTGATAATGAAGAATGGGTGGCTATCATAAGGAATTTACTGGAATTTTATCTCTCCAGAAAAAGATTAACGAGGAGGAGGTATCCAAATCTTCAAGTAGTTATAACTCAAATGAAAGGGCAAGAATTAGTTATGAAATGCCTGCATGAAGATCTTGGGAAAAGAGGAGTTGGTGAGACTTATAGAAAAATTGATTATAGATTTTGGTGGCCAGGAATGAAGCTGAATGTTAAAAATGGGTTCATTCATGTAATGAATGTCAAAGGAGAAGTTATTAAAGGCCAAAGGAACCTAGACATACAACCAGTGAAAACACTCTTTTTGGTAGGGTTAGTTTGGATGCTGTTCATATAAAGGAGGGAAGATAAAAACATCTAATTGTAGCCAGAGATAATTTATCTGCCTGGGAAGAGGAAACACCTCCTATTAATTTGAATGACAATAATGTGGCATATTTTTAATTAAAAAATTAGGTATATAGGTGTGGAGTGATGAAGTTGGTGAAAGTTGATGGAATTCCTGAATTTGAAACAGAGTTTAGAGAGGCTATTTAAAAATTTGGATCAAAGTTTAGAGTAGCCACTCCATATTATCATGAATCTGAAGGAATGGTAGAAAGAGAGCATCAAGTTATAAAAGATGCTTTATTTAAAATGTGTGGAGAAATTTATGAAAAGTGGAGGCCCTATTTACCAATGGATTTATTTGCTGAAAGAATCACTTCCAAAAGGACAACTGTATATTCACCATACAAACTAGTTTTTGGACAGAAAGCAGTTTTACCAGTTGATCTTGAGGCTGAATCATATCTTGGAGTAGACAGGGATGCGGTCAAAACTACTGAAGAATTATTATGTGCAAGAATGGTTCAGTTAGAAAAGAAAGAAGAAACCCTCGAAAAGGCATATTCAAAAATGATGAATATTAGGAATCATTCAGCTAGATATTAGGATAGAAGATTGGTTCATAGGTTAAGAAGATCTTTGGAAACTGGAGATATGGTCTTGGTGTATACATAATAGGAGTTTGGAGATTCAGTGGGGAAAAATGTTTTCAGATAGGTGGAGTGGACAATAAAGAGTTAAAGAACAAGTATCTGGTGGTTGAAATGTATTAGAAGACCTGGATGGAGTATTTTTGAAGAAGAGGGTAGCTGATGATCAGGTCAAGTAGTTCTATCCTAAGGGCACTAGGTGTGCCAAAGTTTAACTCCAAAATGAGGATAGACTAACAACTATCATTACAAAGTTTAACTCTTAAATGAGGATAAACTACTTACCATTGTTTAAATAAAATTTCCTATGAAATGAGGATAAACTACTTTTCTATTGCTTAAAGAAGATTTACTCTGCAAGAAAGTATAAACTAAAACTATTATTGAAACTACCAATCATTAAATTCAAATGTTAAAATTTTTTAGTAAAAAATTTAGTTGGAATTTTATTATTTTAGTAAAAAATTTTACAGAAGAAACTTAAAAATTTAATATTGGCAAGTATGGGGGTAATTGATGGGCTGGATGCTCTATACACAATTACCCCACAATTTTTGTTACCATAGTTTCCCTGTATCAAGTTGAATCCTGGATTTATTTTTGTTATATAGGAATTCCACTAAGACTGTCAAGGGTCACTTTTGGTCTAGAAGCTTTGGTACGGTGTAATATGAAGATTTTAAGGATTATTTGACTCTCAAAAGTTAGGTACGTATTTCTCAATCAAGTATGATTTCTTTTACTCAAAATAAGAGGTAGATTTAAATATTTTATATAAGTTATAGATTAGAATTACGTTTATTGTAAGTACTAAAGATATAAAATATGAGAAATAAGTTTTAGTGTTGTAGTT
The DNA here is from genome assembly GCA_030280995.1 of Hemileia vastatrix. Classification (NCBI taxonomy): domain Eukaryota; kingdom Fungi; phylum Basidiomycota; class Pucciniomycetes; order Pucciniales; family Zaghouaniaceae; genus Hemileia; species Hemileia vastatrix. The sequence continues at coordinate 26,489,731 of JASXTE010000007.1, read as the reverse complement.
ATTGTAATAATTGAGTTGGTAAAAAGGAATGATCAAAAGACAACAAAAGAGAGGCCTTTTATAGGCAAAGGAGAGACAAAGCACGGAAATCAAATTCTAAAAACAGTAGGAAGAGAGAGAGAAAAAGAACATTCCAGAAAGAGTATTTCAAATAATAAAGTTATTCCAAAAAGAAGGCGTCAAAAAGATGTATTTACAGAGTATGTCAGAAATACATCAATATTTTTAATATTTACTGTAAATGTCAATCCTAAATAAGAAATTTGATTTTTTTTTGTATATATCTAATATTATTTGAATATTTAAATATTATTTTATCTTTGTATTTATTTTTTAATATAAAGTTTTATTTTTTCCCAACCTGTCAAATGAGCACGGTGTTAGAGAAAAATATAAGGGACAAAATTATAATTTTAATTTTACTTATTTATTTAATTAATTAATTTAATTTTAACATTCTGTAACTATTTAATTTATTATAACTAATTTTAATGTAACTAAATGATAATTAAATAATAATTAAAAATGATTAGGTGCGGCTTCATCCAGTAAATAATTAATTATTTCACTGGGTAAGTCTAGTAGCCTGGCTGACACTCCCTCACTCTAAAAAAAAAAAATGCTATGGTTTTTTCCTCTTATAATTTTTTAGTAGAGTAGGAAGATTAGATATCTCCTTCACAGGTATCCAAGAATCATATTCAGATGATTTATTCTTGAATCTCAATAAGTATTCTGTACCTTTCTCAGCAGTGACTATTCTGTCATTTAAAATTTTTTCAATTTCTGCTGTCTCAGTGATTTCATTTGGGGTTTTCTTTGGTCTACCCCTCCTTTTTGGAAATAAATCACTATTGGACGTGTAAGGTTTCAAAAGAGATATTGGAAAAACAGGATGTTTTCTGTCATATGGGGAATACAGAATAACTTCAACTGCATTATCTCCAATCATTCTTCTGACAACAAAAGGACCAACAAATGGATCTTTTAATTTGTTATTACCTTGTAAGTTGAAGTGGACTGTAGAAATCAACACTTCATCACCCTTTTTAAAAGTGTATTCTTTATGGGATTTGTCCCATCTTTTCTTCTCATATTCAAATGATTTTTCAATACATTTTTGAGCATGATTTCTACATAGTTGTTGCATTTGAAGAAAAGATTTTACACCAGGATGTATATCCAATTTAGGTATTTTGTTATTGAGAATTTGGGCAGGAGTATTAGGAACATATCCAAGCCAGAGCTCAAAAGGCTTTCTTTGAGTAAAAGAGTGAACAGTGCTATTATAAGCAAATTCTAACCCAGGAAGTAAGGTAACCCAATCATGAGTGAATCTGTCATTATCTTTATACTCAAGTCCAAAGGCACAATATCTTCTTATCATGTCCTCTAAAGTCTGAATCATTCTTTCAGCTAAACCATCAGTCTGAGGGTGATGGGCAGTAGAAAGTTTCAGATCACAATCACAAACATCCATCAGAGACATCCAAAATTCAGAAGTAAATTTAGGGTCTCTGTCAGAGATTATGGCTTTAGGAAAACCAGCAGTATTAAACATATGAGACCACCATAAGAAAGCTAATTCTTTAGTGGAAACATCCTTGTGGGTAGGGATAAATTTACACATTTTTTTGAATCTGTCCACAATAACCCAACAAGAGTTATAACTGTCTTTACCAGCAATAGGTAATCCTGTTACAAAATCCATGTTTATTATTTGCCATGGAGCATCAGGAGGTTCAATATGTTGCATTAATCCTGCTCTTTTACCAGTTAATCTTTTTGATTTTTGGCATGAATCACAGGATTCAACATATAATTTTGTGTCCTCAGACATATTAGCCCACCAAGCAGTGTTCTTAATTCTGATCATTGTTTTGTCAAGATCAAAATGTCCAGCTAATATGTCATCATGACTAATTTTCAAGATGATTTCTTTCATAGAAGGAGGAATAACAATAACATTACTCAACTTTCTTCTATAATATAGATATCCTTCATCAATTGAAAATTTTCCTTTTTCCAAACCTTTTTGGTACTTTGGTGGAAGGGTTTTAATTAATGCTTGTATTGAAGCATTCTTTGGATCATTTAATATGGTGCATAACTTTTTTCAAGTCAGTGTCCTTATCATATGATTCCAGAATAAGCTGTAATATCTCTTCCTCCATATCAACCACATATATCCCATGGATATGGATAATTTCATCCTCAGGATCATAAGCAGGATTAGAGTCATCATTTGGTAAGGGTAACCTTGATAACATATCCACATTTGAGTGACCAATACCAGCTCTGTGAATAATTGTCATCCTCCCTCTGTACTCTTGAACAGCCAGCTGCCATCTAAACATATGTCTATTAGGTGTTTTCAAGTTTAAAAGGGATTTAACTGCACTGCAGTCAGTGACAAGTTCAAATTTCTGGTAATCTAGGTAATAATGAAGCCTTTCTAGAGCCCATACTACAGCTAAACACTCTAATTGAGTAGCACCATATTTCAATTCACTATTTCTCAATGTTCTTGAAATATAACAAATTACTACTTCTGAAACTTTATCATTTATCACTTGTTTTTGATGGAGGGCAGCACCAAGACCAATAAAACTGGCATCAGTGTACAAAACAAATGGTTGATCAAAGTCAGGTAAAGCAAGAATTGGTGCTGACATCAAACAGTGTTTCATAGTGTCAAAGGCTCTTTGTCTTTCACTATTCCAGACAAAAGCAACATCCTTTCTGGTTAATTGGGTAAGGGGTAAAGCTATGACTTGGTAATTTTTAATATACTGTCTATAGTATCCACACATTCCCAAAAAACTTTGGAGCTCTCTCACTGTTGTAGGAGCTTTCACCTGTTGTATGGCTGCCACTTTGTTCTGGTCAACACATATCTGTAAGCCTGAAACAACATGACCAAGAACTTTTAAAGAATGGAAACCAAATTTACATTTCTTCAAAGCAAGTGTCATATTTATTTCATCCATTTTCTTGAATACTTTACACAGGTGTTTAAGATGGTCCTCAAATGTTTTTGAGAATATAATGATATCATCAATATAAACCATCAGCCAACCTTCAATTATCTCTTGATGGAATGTGTTATCCATTACTTTTTGGAAAACAGAAGGGGCATTTTTAGGGCCAAATGGCATCCTAATATACTTATAAATACCCATATGAGTGGCAATCATCAGAAAGTTCTGAGAATTTTTCTCAACAGGTACCTGGTGATATCCCTTATTACCATCCAAAAAGCTGATATATTTAGCACCCTGTAAAGTAGCATGTATAGAGCTGATTCTAGGTAAAGGATAGATATCATCAACAGTATAAGTATTTAGTGCTCTATAATCACCACATAACCTGGCTTTATCTTTCTCATAAGAAATTAGGACAGGTGAGATAACACAATATTTAGGTGTTTCAACTACCTTTTCAATAATATTCATTTTTAAAAGGGTAGAGATATTATCTTCAATATCTTTTCTCTTTGTGGGAGAAGCAGGATAAGGCTTCTTCTTTAAACTAGGTGGTATATCAGTTAATGGGCAAGAAAATGAAAGTTTCATTTCCTCTTTAACTAATCCCAGTTCATGTGACACATGAGCAAAGGCCATAGGAAAAGATTTTATCAAGTTAATGATGGAATCTTTATCCTCACCAGAAAGTTGTTCTCCAAAAGAGGCATTGTCAATTTCAGACATAAGGGCATGCATTTCCTTTGTAGATCTTCCTTTATATTGAACCACAGAATTACATGTGTTCAATTCTGGTTTTAATAATTTTTTAGGGGAGGAAATTTTAAATTTTCTCTTCCCATTCAACCCCATTGTGAAACATTGGTTTGAAGGATCCAATTTTAAGCCATACTTGGTTAAAATATCATTCCCTACAATAAACCAATTGCTCAAGTTATCATTTTTCATGACAACAAAATCACAGATAGCTCTTACAAAACCATGGTTATATTTAAAAAACACTGTGGCTTTGTATTTACCAATGGGGGACAAAACAGAGCCATACCCTCTCCAATTTTCAGAAATGATAGGCAACAGTTTAGATTTATAGTCTTGATCTACTGAAGCAAGTGCTCTTTCAGATACTACACTTCCTCCAGCTCCAGAATCCAGAACAACTTCAATGCTGGTTCCATTGATCAAGACTGGTGCCTTAAGAGGGGCAATAATAATTGAGTTATCCTCAATGTTCTTTATGATCTCAGCATCCTCAACTGTAGATAAATCATTATTATCAATGTCAATAGTATTTAAATAATGAATATCTTCTTCCAGCATCAAGATTTCTTGTTGAGATTCATATGAAATATTGCTGGCACAATCACTTGATGTATCATCCAGTGCCACTGCGTCATCAGCATGCTCCTCTGTTTGTTCTACAAGATTTATCTTCCTGTCACAAACATGGCCTTTCTGCCAAGGCTTGTTGCACTTGAAGCAAGTGTTTGTTGCATACTTCTTTGGTGCAACAGGGGAAGAAGGTTTACCAACCTTTTCCAGAGGTTTTTGTTGGTAAGTGGAGGGTTTCTCCAAAGGGGTCCTAGGAATGAATCTTCTTGCATCATACTTATTGTTTAGAAGTATCTCATTGCAAGTATTAATGAAAGAAGAGGGTTCTTTGAAGAACTCAGTCCTAGCCACAATCAAGTCTCTCAGAGACATTGGTAATTTATAGAGGATCCTGTCCTTCCATAAATCAAACTCCATATTTGGGTCCATTGCCCTTAAGATTTTTACAAGTTTCATTAAAAACTCAATAGGTTTATCAGTAGAAGAGCTATATCTAGTTTCCTCATACTGCCTTTGTTGAGCCATTCTGAACTTGGAGCCACCAAATTGTGCTTTAATTAATTTCTTCCAATCCTCCCATGAGTAGTCATTCCCATCCAGGAGAACAGATTCATACCACATCAGGGCAACATTAGTGAACAAAGAAATTAATTTGGACACAATTTCCTCATCTGGGAGTTTGTAAGAATTTTTTAAATTATCAATTCTGCAAATAAATTGTTGCCAATCAGAGGAAGAATCACCATCAAATGTTGGGTACTGGTCAAGTTTTGGCCAATTCTTTTGATTTGAAGGAGTCTCCTTAGTACTAGCTTGTTTCTGAGTAAGAAGCAGCTGTAATTTCTTTAATTGTGCTGAAATCTCATTGTTTAATCCTTCTGTTGCAGATCCTGGTGCATCATCAGTTTTTGATGGAAACTCAGTGTTATCAACAGGTATTTCTGGATCAATTTTTATTTTAGATGAACTAGCCACAGGTACTGGTTGAGCATCCTGCACTATATGTTCCTTCACAGAATTGTCAGAATATTTTTGGTCATTTAACAATGAGTTCAATGTTTCTTCAATGGTTGTTAGTCTTGTTTTCATTCTTGGAAGACTAGATAAACTTTCATTGATAGTTGCAAAAGATAATTGGTTTTTATGTTGAAAAGATGAAAAATGGTCACTCAATCTTTTCAGATTTATCTTATCTATTTCTACCTCCTGGCAACAGGCAGATACAGTATCTTTTAGTTTAGACAAATCATTTATTATATTTTGCCATAAAGCAATTTTCTTTTCATGGGTTGCTTTGTAATGAGACAATTCATCAGAGACTCTCTGTGCTTCACTTTTTAATGCTTGATAACCCTGATCAGTTAACAAACTATTATATCTCTGAGTCAATTGCATATTGTTCATTATATGATTTTTCTTGGCAATAATATCTCTCAAGTGCTCATCATTAATTCTTGCTACATCTGGAGTGTTTCTCAATAGGGAAACTGAGTAACTTTCCAGACTCTCATAGAACTCAGGGTCAAGAGGTTCATCAATCACAGCCATATCAGGATTAATCATTGAGGTAGCAATTAAAAGTAATGGATTGGATACATGAGATAACTGTCTACTATTCCCAGCTTCTATAGGTCTCAAGGTTTCATCCTGCCTTCCAGATTTACCTGAAGGAACAAAGTCAGCCACAAGAAAAGGCACTTGAGAATCAATAAAGGGACGTACCAGGGTTTGCTGGGTATCACCATATTGGGCTTCCTTCTTCTTTTGCCTCCTTGATAAGGGTGGGGAGGAGTGGGGTTGGCCTGGGTGGGCCTTGATGGACCTACCTGAGGTAACTGATGCTGATTTTGAGCCAAGTAGTCCCACTGTGTGTTGAGCCAGTCCCACTGCCACTTGGACACTTCCACCATCTCTTGGGATTGGGGAGCCAATTGTTGTTGATCCCTGGGAGGAAGAGGTTTCCTTTTCTCTTGGAGAAAAGTATCTGTTCTTTTCCCCCTTTCTTCCAAGGCATCTACCCTTACCTTTAGTTTCAAGCTGTCTGTTTTTAACTCCTTTATGTGGGTTGACAGATTCTTTATCTGCTGGGACAACAGCATCTTTTTTATCTTGAAGCCTTTTGGAAGCTCTTCTGGTGGGTTTGTCCTGGGCTTCTGATCCTGAGTATTGTCCACTAGGATTTCTACTTCTTCCATTTCTACATCCTTTTTGGGGCAAGGATTTATTAGTTTGAGAAATTCTTCTTGTTAAAGGAGAACTTACAGAAGTAGGCTCATCATAATCAATTAAGTCTAGATCTTCTTCACGTGCAGAAAAACCACTTTGATCAGTCATTTTAAGATTCTACTGAAATGAAGGAAAAGAGACAAAAGTTAATTAGTCCTTATTTTTAATTTTTATTTAACAGAAATAAAATAAAAATAATAAAAAAAATCTTTTTAGGATAAAAATAAACTTAAATAAAATTAATAAAAGAAAAAATTTAAAACCAGGATAATGCAATCAATTGTAGAAATGAATTAGAATTTCTATTAATTTTTATTTTCAGGATTTAAATCAACTAATTTATTACCAGGATTTATTGTCAACTGAAATAATCAAATATGAATCTTTATTAATAAAAATTATTTTAACTGATTACTTAACTACCAGGACTTAATGTCAACTGAAGTAATTTAAATATGAATTTTATTACTTAAAAAGATTTATTGGATTACCAGGACTCAAAGTCAACTGAAGTAATGAAATGTTAATTATTTATTAATAAAAAAAATATAATTGTCAGGACGATTTGTCAACTGGAACAATTAAAAATTTAATTAATCAGGACAAATGTCAACTGAAAAATTATAATAATTATTTTATTTAATAAAAAATATTATTGTCAGGACAGTTTGTCAACTGGAACAATTAAAATTCAAATTAATCAGGACAATTGTCAACTGAAAAATGATAATAATTAATATTAATATATAGTTATTTTATTACCTCTGAGACTAAGAACAGTTATTGCTCTATTATGGTCAACCAGGAAAAATAAAAAAAATATAATAATAAAAATAAATTCCAATTACCAGACACCTCCCCCTGCAAAATGAGCAAATTAATGCCACTTACAGAGTGCTGAGTAAAAGGAAATACGTAGCAAATGAAAAGTGAAGAGTAACCCACAAATAGTAATAACAATAATTACCACAATATATATGATCTTTAGTCAGTATATGAACTTAAGTTTTGGAGCACGGTTCGATTCCCGTTCGCAGCAAAAACTTTTATCACGTGACATATGACGTTCATTGTTTTCTCGCCTCCACTTGTCCTTTACAGGTACTTGTACGCCGATGGTCCCCTCGATTACGCCTCAAGTAATGTTGCGCCGTCAATATTTTGGAAAGGCCCCCAAGTGTCAAGGGTCACTTTTGGTCTAGAAGCTTTGGTACGGTGTAATATGAAGATTTTAAGGATTATTTGACTCTCAAAAGTTAGGTACGTATTTCTCAATCAAGTATGATTTCTTTTACTCAAAATAAGAGGTAGATTTAAATATTTTATATAAGTTATAGATTAGAATTACGTTTATTGTAAGTACTAAAGATATAAAATATGAGAAATAAGTTTTAGTGTTGTAGTTATTGTAATAATTGAGTTGGTAAAAAGGAATGATCAAAAGACAACAAAAGAGAGGCCTTTTATAGGCAAAGGAGAGACAAAGCATGGAAATCAAATTCTAAAAACAGTAGGAAGAGAGAGAGAAAAAGAACATTCCAGAAAGAGTATTTCAAATAATAAAGTTATTCCAAAAAGAAGGCGTCAAAAAGATGTATTTACAGAGTATGTCAGAAATACATCAATATTTTTAATATTTACTGTAAATGTCAATCCTAAATAAGAAATTTGATTTTTTTTTGTATATATCTAATATTATTTGAATATTTAAATCTTATTTTATCTTTGTATTCATTTTTTAATATAAAGTTTTATTTTTTCCCAACCTGTCAAATGAGCATGGTGTTAGAGAAAAATATAAGGGACAAAATTATAATTTTAATTTTACTTATTTATTTAATTAATTAATTTAATTTTAACATTCTGTAACTAGTTAATTTATTATAACTAATTTTAATGTAACTAAATGATAATTAAATAATAATTAAAAATGATTAGGTGCGGCTTCATCCAGTAAATAATTAATTATTTCACTGGGTAAGTCTAGTAGCCTGGCTGACAAAGACTATAAAATGGATAAAAATGACATCAATTGATTACACTCATTTGAAGGAAGATTCAAGTATTTTTTTTATGTTTTAATTTTGACTTATGAAATTTTATTTTTGAATTTTTTGATGTTAGAATTTTATTCCATTTTAATTTTAAATTTATTAAAATTAATTTGTTCAGAAATAATGATAACTGGTGGTCTCCAATCATTTTTTCAATATTAAGGGAGCTCACGCAGGGATCATTTCTATTTTTTGTTATTATGTCTTTCAAATTTTTCAAAAATCATTTATTTTTATTTTCAATTTATTTTCTGTGTATCCCACATAAAGGTGCCCTTGGATGTGGGTATGATTTCAGGGGTACAGCTCATCAAATAGCTGGGAGGCATCTTTTATATATATTTAATTTTAATTTTCAAATTTCAGAAAATCTTAAAAATTATTTTATTCAATTTTTATTTTATAATTTATAATTAAATAATTTCAATTTCAAAATTTTTTAATTTAAAATTTATTTTTTTTAAAAAAGAAAAAAAAGAAAACAAAATCAAATAATAATAAAAATAAAATAAATAAAACAAAAAAAATTTATTAACTTTAAATTTTCTTTAAAATTTTAGTTTATTTATTTATATATTTTATTAATTTTTTAGGGAAAAGGGTCTAATGAGGTGCAATATCTGTTGGTCAATATCTCAAGATATGTTGTTAGTCCACCAAGGCTTTAAACTGGCTGAGTTTTAAAAAAATTTCAAGACTTTTGGATTCACAGTTTTTGGAGCTGTTAGTCCTTTAAGCCTTTACAATGAATACTTAAAAAGAATTTTGAATCCTATGGGATCTGTTAGTCCATCAAGACTTAAAGCTTAATATTAAAGAAGAAAATTTCAATTATTTACAATCTAAACAATATTTTGTCCACTATCACCTTAAATTGGAAATAAACATCAAAATGTCTATCATTGGTCCCCTATGATCTTAAACTGGAAAATTACCTCCACTTTGGTCCACCAAGACTAAAAACTAGAAGTAAATTAAAAGTTTGGATTTCAAGGATATTAGGAGGGAATTTTAATAAAGTTGGATATTCAATTCAGTCATTTTTAATTTATCACTGGCTCATCAGTTTTCAAACTGGTACTCACTCATTTTGTCGGCCGGTTGTCTAGAAGAAGGATAAGAGGAAGAGAAGAAAAGGAGGAGGAAAGGAGAAGGGGGAAAAAAAACTTAAGAAAAATAATAGGGGGTGTCAGTTCTGGCAAATCCGCACTTACAAATCCGCACTTAAATTTGACCAAATCTGCACTTAAATAAGTGCGGATTTCCAAAACACATAAGCCCCAATACTGGTGGATTTCAAAATGAAATAAGTCACTTATTTCACTCAAATCCGCACTTTCTCAACCAAAAGTGCTGATTTCACCATCAAGTCCCATTTCACTGATTTGTCAGCATCATCCCATTCATACGCAGCACTCCGCAGAATAACACTTCATAACTCAAAACATCGTACATCACTTACATCTTCATATCATATCATATAAGAGTTATGCCTTCCTCACTTTCAAATCGTGATAAATTACATAAAGCAATGACTTTCATGGCTCTTGAACTGCTCTTGGACTCTGATTGCGATTCTGATTCTGATCTAGAAGAAGATTTTGTCTTTTTATCAAAAATGGCCACGAAACGTTACCTTCTTCCCAGAAAGCCTCAAGTACTTCATACCCCCAAGTACACCATCCAAACACTTCTTAACCTATCTACACCCAGTTTTAGACAGCTGTTCAGGACTTCTCAGGAATGTTTCCTTAAATTGCTTGAGCTTATTCAGGATCATCCCATATTTCACAATAATTCTCAAAAAGAACAACGACATCCTTCAATTCAATTGGCCATCACACTATGTCGTTTGGGTTCAAATGGTAATGGAGCCGCTTTGAAACGTTTAGAAAATGTCTTTGATTTAGGGTATGGTTCAGTTAACACTTATACCAAACGATGTATCACTGCCATCAACTCCTTGGAATCTCAACTTCTCACCTGGCCAACAAAAATGAAATCGCATATTTTCAGCAAACGCATATTTTTTCAGTCACTCTCTTTTTTTTCTTCACTCATATCCGTTTTCTCCTCTCTTCCTACATCACTCAATCAATTTCACTTATATTTCTTTTTTCTCAACTCATCTCTCCAGGTAAGTCATTTTATTCTTTTTAAACAGAGTGTGAAAATAGGAGGATGAACTCTGTTCTTCGGGCGAAGAACAGAGTTCACTTCCATTCACTTATATTTCTTTTTTCTCAACTCATCTCTCCAGGTAAGTCATTTTATTCTTTTTAAACAGAGTGTGAAAATAGGAGGATGAACTCTGTTCTTTGGGCGAAGAACAGAGTTCACTTCCATTCACTTATATTTCTTTTTTCTCAACTCATCTCTCCAGGTAAGTCATTTTATTCTTTTTAAACAGAGTGTGAAAATAGGAGGATGAACTCTGTTCTTCGGGCGAAGAACAGAGTTCACTTCCATTCACTTATATTTCTTTTTTCTCAACTCATCTCTCCAGGTAAGTCATTTTATTCTTTTTAAACAGAGTGTGAAAATAGGAGGATGAACTCTGTTCTTTGGGCAAAGAACAGAGTTCACTTCCATAAAATATTAGCTGAAAATGTAAAATTATTGTTTTTCCATCAAAGAAAATTCTTTAAAATTTTTTGTATTATTACATGATTGAGTTCTAATGCAGCGAGCATGTTGTTAGAGCATTATTGCCCCTCTTAGTAACTCAATCAAGTAATATATACAAAAAAATAACCAAATATTTAATATTCTTCCATAAATTTTTAATAAATAAATATGATATTTCAATTTATGAAATTAAAGTAATGGGCCCATGACCTTGTGTTGTATAAATGGTAATCATGATAACATTAATTTGTTTCATGGGGTTCCTCTAGCCTATACCTGTGGAAAGTCCCAAACCTAGTTTCTAGACTTGATCTGCATTTTGGCTTAAGGAATTGTCATTACTTTAAAAGTAGTATACTTGACATATCTTATTTATATATTAATTAATTTATGTAATTATATTAAATTTTGATGACTTTCACCCTTTACTTCAATAAAATGCAGGGGAGGGTATTGCCAATTTTTTAAATCTGACATGTGAAATTGATGACTTAGAAAAATTTGGTGGTACCCACCCCTTGTTTCAATAAAATGCAGGGGAGGGTATTGCCAATTTTTTAAATCTGACATGTGAAATTGATGACTTAGAAAAATTTGGTGGTACCCACCCCTTGTTTCAATAAAATGCAGGGGAGGGCATTGCCAATTTTTTAAATCTGACATGTGAAATTGATGACTTAGAAAAATTTGGTGGTACCCACCCCTTGTTTCAATAAAATGCAGGGGAGGGCATTGCCAATTTTTTAAATCTGACATGTGAAATTGATGACTTAGAAAAATTTAGATAAGCAAACTTATTGACTAGAAAGTAAAGATAGAAAATTTTTATTATACATTCAAATTTTTGTCAAAAATAACGTACTATATTCTTTTCCTTTTATAAGTCAGCATATAAGAAAATATTACCAAAATTAAATTAACTAGAAAAACAATTTATCAATTGAAAAGGTCAAGTAATTTTTTAATGTCCTCATAAGATTGGCCATTTTTAACACATTCCATAATGAAATCTTTTTTTTTAAAACTCTCTTGTTTTTCCAATTCACAAGTAGCCATTTCTCTTTGAAATTGACGGTCATTTACTCTTTCCATCTGCTCTACCTCAAATTTTTTTTCTTCCAAATCTAAGGCTTGCTGATCTTTCCTTAGCATATGATCAAACTTCATCTTCTCAAAGTCAAGGGCATTATTTGCAATAGTTGATTTCGCTGAGAAAATTAAATTGAAATAAATAAATAAATGAGTTAATGATTAAGATATATAGTAAACAAAACTTACTTATATCTTTTTTTTCAAAATAATCCTCAAGGGAGCCAAATGAGCTTGTTGAAGTATTACCACGTTTTAATAGATGGTTCAAGTTCATTGAAGTTGAGGCTCGACGCTTTAGTTTGGAGTTTGAACAAGAGGCTTCAGGAAGTTCTTCTAAAGCAGCTTCTAAAGAGGTATTCACATTTCCAGAATTGAGATTATTTAATGGAGATTGAGTTTGAGTAGGAGGAGACTAGAAAGAAAGAGAAATTCAGAGAAGAATTGAAGAAAAAACAAAAAGTAAACATACATTTAAATTTTGGGCCTCTGAGGATTCAGATCTTCTGCGATATAATTGTTCTGCTTGATAGTTGGGATCATCTTCAGCTGAACTATGGTTAGAAGGTGGAGGGGATTGATCTTCTTCAAGTAAAGGTGTGTTGGGAGGATTATAGGAAGGTTTGGATCCAGAGGGTATATGCTTAGTAGTATCGTGTAGAAACCAAGGGTTTACATCAACTCGGGTGCCAAAAAGATTATCCATTTCCTCATAGAAAGGACACATGACATTGAGCTTTTCGGAAACAGTAGTAATTCCAATCTCCAAATCATCATCGTCAATACCAAAGCCAGTTTCATTTACAGCATGATGAGTCTTTTTATATTTTGAATGGTAACTCTTAAATCTCTCCTTCATTTGTTTAGGATTGATATCGATTCTCCCCCTTGTTTTCTTCCTTACTTCATTGGCCATCAACAAGTAGCCATTAACCTTTGAAGAAGGTGGACCTCCAATACGAGTGGACTTTTCACATCCAAAACATGCTTCAAAATTTGATTTTATTTTAAGGAAGTTGATTATGATGAGATAATCATCCTTTTTAAGCTGACCTGAACCTGCCTTTGATTTTTCAGGTGTAGGGCTTGCTTTACAAGGAGACTTTTGTGACGAAGCAGATTTTTGAGTTACCTTTTGAGATTTGGAATGTCTGGGAGGCATTATGAAACTGGCACATAACAAGAAAAAAGATTAAAAAGTAGAAGAAATAAGTAAAAAAGAATGTAAACATGCCTGGTCAAAATATTGAAAATGTTGGAGATTGGTGCAAACAGAATGTGAAAATAGGAGGATGAACTCTGTTCTTCGGGCGAAGAACAGAGTTCACTTCCATAAAATATTAGCTGAAACATAGTTTTCAATTCTGTAAAAACAGTTGTAAGTAATAGAAAAAGTCACTGATTTTTTGTATATGTAATCCTTGCTTTACGAGGAGACTTTTGTGACGAAGCAGATTTTTGAGTTACCTTTTGAGATTTGGAATGTCTGGGAGGCATTATGAAACTGGCACATAACAAGAAAAAAGATTAAAAAGTAGAAGAAATAAGTAAAAAAGAATGTAAACATGCCTGGTCAAAATATTGAAAATGTCAGGAAGGGGTGTGTGCCGAGGATTGATGGGTAGGTAGCGAGGAAGGTCAGTGTGTCACATGTGACAGGGATGGGGTAAGAAACGAAGGGATGTTTTGTGGCCAAAATGTGGTTGTGAAAAAAAACGGGAAAAAAGTGCTGATTTGAGGTCATAACTGACACCCTTTTTTGAAATAAGTGACTTTTTTGAAAAATTTAAGTGCTGATTTGTAAGTGCTGATTTGGTTTGAAATCCACACTTAATTTAAGTGCGGATTTGCCAGAACTGACACCCCCTAATAAGTGAGAAAAAATAAAAGAAGAGAATAGTTAAAGAAAGTTCAACAATGGTTTTGGGAATAATTACAAGACACTTGATAGTGGTTTAGCAGGTATTTTGATCCAGTAAGTAATTTTATTCTACTCTTCTTAAATATAAACTATGGACTACTAAAAATCTTAAAGAAAGCTTTATTTTATTTAATATAGCAATTAAAAGGGAGTCAAGTGCCACAAATACTTAATATAAAAATGTATTGTAAAAACATAATATGATAATGTAAGTGATGGGGCTAAAGGGAATTACCCAAGGCCTTTTTATAGGCAAGGGGACCTCTGAAGGGCCAAAAATGAGTATATACAAAATAGTAATAAGGTGAAACAAGAATGTAAAAGAATATTGTCAGGCTAAGGTCAAGTACAAGGACATGAACTAGCTTGAATAGTCAGTTGTCTAGAAGATTTTAATGGTCCTATATGAATACTGTAGTTCTAATCCACTAAGTTGTAAAATATAATCAAATATAAAGGTCTCAGTAATATAATTCTCACTATTCTTATATATGGCTTACAATCTTTATAGTTGGTAGAAAAATAGATTATATAAATTCAGATACTATTCAAAAGTCTTATAAAAGTACTAATTGATATGTATTGTAATTGGTTTGGTTATATTGGTTAAATTGTAATGATAAAGAATGCAGAAATACAACCCAAAAACCTCCTCCTTTTATACACACTGAGTTCCCCAATGATTCCCTTGATGTACCACCCAATACACAGTTAATCACGCCTCTAAACAACTAATAGACATTCCCATCAACATTCCCAGTGACCCATGACATAATTAGAAGAGTAATAACCGCCAAAATCCTGAAATAATAAGGGAAATCCATCAAAATTAAAGAAAAAGACAAAAAGAGAGTATATGCGTATAAAACAATAATATTAAGGACTAAAGGAGACTTTTTAAGGTTAATAATAGCTTAATAATAAGGGGGATTGACTGTAGAAATAATGGGGCTAATCCTGACATTATACTACGTGAAATTCCCATTCAAAAATAACCAAAATTGACTGAGAAACCACCCAAAAACTTAAAAAAGAGCGTGAGATGTGGGGTAACTACATGCAGTTCTTGGCAGGCTCTTGCACGGGTAAATCCTTGACTAAAATTAGGCTAATTTAAGCGTGGTGATGAAATAAAAAGCCAAGAGTGAGGTTATTAATGAAATTAGTGCATATAAACAGGGTCAATGCATTATTAATTAAGCTAGGACACTAAATAAGCGCCTGTCGCCTATTTTAGTGTGTTTCCCCACAGTGGGCGTAGAATGTGGGGTAATTATAGTGTGAAAAAGCTAACTTTGCTAAAAATGAAGCTATTCACACGGGAAAAAAGCAGGCAGTATGTGGCCAGTACACAGAAGCCATTTCTGGCATAAAAAACACCAAATTTGAAAAGTGTTATTTTTATGCATTTAAATAGCCAAATCAATAGTTCTAAATGAGCCCAATTGATCTGTCAAAGCGCAATTTTGATATTCTCAATTTTATAGCGCATATAGTCAACTTTTAAGTGAAATAAAGCGCATTTCTTGTTTTTTGCATAAAACAATGAATATAACAGCTTTAAGTGTACTTAAAAATTATGTAGCCTTATACTTAAGGTTCTTAAGATTACCCTAACATACTCCAACTTAATATTAAGTACATAAGACCTATAAAAGGTGGATATATGCGTGTATATAAGGTGTTATAATGGCATTTTTTGTGTATTATCATAATTTTACTTATGTATACTATTTGTGTACTCTCATTTATTATTCCCATGTATAGTTCATGTGTTTAACATAACTTATAGTTACTTTTTACTCAGTCATGGAGATATACAGGCTGACACTCGCCCACCCAAAAAAAACAATAAAAAAATGATAAGTTATACATTTTATTTTATTTAATTTGTAATTTTCAGGTATTCAGAATAAATCTGTAGCATTAAAGATTCAACTTTAAAGAAATAAAACATAATAAAATATTATGAGTACTGGTTTTTTAACCCCTCAGCTGGTTGAACAGAAATTTATTTCTGTTTAAATTTTTTAAGAAGGGTGGATAAATTAGAAATTTCTTTTTCAGGTATCCATTTATCAAATTCATTTGATTTCCCTTTAAATCTTAGTAAATACTCAGTTCCTTTTTCTTTAGTAAGGATTCTTTTCTTAAGTATTTTTTCAATCTCTGCTTTTTCCACAATTTATTCAGGTTGCTTTTTAGGCCTTCCCCTTCTTTTTGGAAATAAGTCAGGATCATTTGCATGGTAAGGTTTCAATAATGAGATAGGGAAAACTGGATGTTTCCTATCATATGGAGCATATAACATGACTTCCACTGCATTATTCCCAACCATTTTATTTACTACAAAAGTTCCTACAAAGGGATCCTTTAATTTAACATTACCTTGTAAGTTAAAATGTAGTGTTGATATGAGGACTTCATCTCCCTTTTTAAATTCAAATTCTTTATGAGATTTGTCCCACCTTTTCTTTTCATATTCAAATGCTTTTTGGATGCATTCTTCTGCTTGCTTTCTACACATTTGTTGCATATGAATAAAGGATTTAGTGCCAGGGTGTATATCCAACCTTGGTAGTTTATTTAAAAGATTTACTGGGGTATTTGGTACATATCCCAGCCAGAGTTCAAATGGTTTCTTCTCTGTTACAGAATGAGTTGTGCTGTTATAAGCAAATTCAAGGCCAGGAATTAATGTTACCCAGTCATGTGTGAATTTCTCATTGTCTTTGTATTCTAATCCAAAGGCACAATATCTTCTGATCATGTCTTCTAGAGTTTGTATCATCCTCTCAGCCAGCCCATCAGTTTGTGGATGGTGTGCTGTAGACAATTTTAATTGACAACCTGATACTTCCATCAAAGATGTCCAGAACTCTGAAGTAAATTTAGGATCTCTGTCAGAGATTATGGCTTTGGGGAACCCAGCAGTATTCATCATTTGAGTCCACCATAGTAACGCCAAGTCTTTAGCAGATACCTCTTTATGGGTAGGGATAAACTTACACATTTTTGTTAATCTATCCACTATTACCCAGCAAGAATTGAAACTTTCTTTTCCTGCTAATGGCAAGCCAGTTACAAAATCCATGTTTATAATTTCCCATGGAGCTTTTGGCTGCTCTATTTGTTGTAACAACCCAGCTCTCTTCCCAGTTAATCTTTTAGATTTCTGACAAGAGTCACATGTTTCAATGTATTTTTGTACATCCTCTTTCATGGTTATCCACCAGGCTGTATTTTTAACTCTGGTTAATGTTTTGTTAAAGTCAAAATGACCAGCTAAGATGTCATCATGACAAGTACTCAACATTAACTCTTTCATAGAAGGTGGTATTACTATTACATTGCTTAACTTTTTCCTGTAATATATATATCCATCTTCAATTGATAGTTTACCTTTTTCCAACGCATTTTTATACTTTGGAGGCAAGGTTTTAATTAATGCACTCATGGAGGCATTTGTTGGATCATTAAGAATGGTAGATAGTTTAGACAAATCTTTATCAGATGAATAATTTTCCAATATAGTTTGCATAAACTCTTCTTCTAAATCCACTATATAAATCCCAAATATATGTATAACCTCATTTTCAGGTACATAAGCTGGGTTGTCAGCATCATTTGGCAAAGGACTTCTGGATAATAAATCCACATTTGAATGCAATGTTCCTGCTCTGTGAGTGATTTTCATTCTTCCTCTGTACTCTTGTACAGCTAGTTGCCATCTAAACATGTGCCTATTAGGTGTTTTCATGTTTAGTAATGATTTTACTGCGCTGCAATCTGTTATAAGTTCAAACTTCTGGTCTTCCAGATAGTAATGAAGTTTCTCCAAAGCCCACACCACGGCTAAACATTCTAGCTGTGTGGCACCATACCTTAATTCTGTTTTTCTTAAGGTTCTGGATATATAACAGATAACTACTTCAGATAATTTTCCATTTATTATCTGTTTCTGCTGTAAAGCAGCACCCAAACCTATGAAACTTGCATCAGTGTACAAGATAAAAGGTAGGGTGAAATCTGGCAGTCCTAATATTGGAGCTGACATTAAACATTCCTTTAATTTATTAAAGGCGTGTTGTCTTTCATTATTCCAAATGAAAGCTTCATTCTTCCTGATTAATGTTGTTAAAGGGGCTGCAATGGATTGGTAATTTTTAATATATTGTCTATAATATCCACACATACCCAAAAAACTTTGAACCTCTTTTACATTTTTAGGTATCCCAATGTTTTTAATTGCTGCCACTTTATTCTGGTCAACACAAATTTGTAATCCAGATACAACATGTCCAAGTACTTTCAAGGATTGAAATCCAATCTTACATTTCTTTAATGCAATAGTCATATTAATTTCATCCATTTTTTGAAAGACTCTTTTCAGGTGATTTAAATGTTCATCATATGTCTTTGAAAACACTATGATGTCATCAATATAGACCAATAACCATCCTTCAACCATTTCCTGATGAAAAACACTATCCATCAATTTTTGGAAGACTGAAGGGGCATTCTTTGGGCCAAATGGCATTCTCACATACTTATATATACCCATATGTGTGGTTATTAATAAGTAATTTTGAGAATTTCTTTCCACAGGAATCTGGTGGTAACCCTTGTTCCCATCCAGACAGGAAATATATTTTGCTCCTTGTAAGGTAGCATGGATAGAAGCTATCCTTGGTAGAGGGTAAATATCATCTACTGTATATGTATTCAGAGCTCTATAATCACCGCATAATCTTGCCTTATCTTTTTCATAAGAGATTAATACTGGTGAAATGACACAATACTTAGGTGTTGTGTCTACTTTTTCAACAATACCCATTTCCAACAACAATTTTATATTGTCTTCAATATCTTTCCTTTTTGCAGGAGATGCTGGGTAAGGTTTCTTTTTTAAACTGCCAGGAATATTATCCAGATCACAGCTTAAAGAGATTTTCATCTCATGGTCTTTGACCAATCCTAGTTCATTTGAGCCATGAGCAAATGCCATAGGATATGATTTAATCAATCTCAAAATATCTTCTTGTTCAATTTTTGAGAGTTGAGGACTGAAAGAGGCCTTTTGGATTTCATTTTCCAATTAACCCACTTCATTGGTGGTTCTTCCACCTTGCAGTTGTTCTTCTCTAGGAGAAATGGTATATACTGAATTTTCAGAACATATTTTGAATTTTCTTTTACCATTCACCCCTATGGTGAAACAACTGTTTGCAGGATCTAGTTTAATGCCAAATTTTGTCAATAAATCATTGCCAATAATAAACCAATCACTACAATTATTATTATCCATTACTACAAATTCACAAACTGCTCTAACATATCCATTATTATATTTAAAGAATACAGCAGTTTTGTATTTGCCAATTGGATTTAATACTGAACCAAAACCCCTCCAGTTCTTTGTCTGAACAGGTTCTAGTTTTTCCTGGTACTTACTATCAAGTTTCATTAATGCATTAAGTGAAACTACACTACCTGCAGCCCCAGTGTCAAGAATGGCATTCATTTCTTTTCCACATATGATAATAGGTGCTCTGATAGGTGTTATTTTGTAAGTATCATGAGATACATCTTTAATTATTTCAGCTTCCTCTATAGAAGTTAAAGATGTGTCTGTATGAGGTATAGCATCATTCAGGAACATTATATCCTGTTCTAATACAAATATCTCATTTTCATCATCACTGTAAGATATGTTACTCTTGCAATCCTCACTGGATTCCACATTCTCATCTTCATGATTACTAGGTTCAGAATTCTGTGAGGTTTCAATAACATTTATTCTTTTCTTACACGTGTGACCTTTAACCCAAGGTTCATTACATTTGTAACAAGTGTTATTTTCTTGTCTCTTAGGGACAAGGGGAGCTGAAGGTTTTTTCTTTTCCACTGGTAACTTACTTGTAGTAGGTTTTACCACGTCAACACTTTGTCTGTAATTACTATACTTGGTTCCATATTTGTGGTTTAATAATATCTCATTGCATATATTAATGAATCCAGAGGTGTCTCTGACAGTTTCAGTTCTAGCAACAATAATGTCTCTAACTGATATAGGCAATTTGTATATTATTTTTTCTTTCCACTCTTCATAATCCATTTTTGGATCCATAGCTTTCATGATTTTTATTAAATTCATTAAGAAGACCATGGGTTTATCTCCAGCATTTGGATTATATCTGGCCCTTTCATACAGTCTTTGTTGAGTGATTCTAAATTTTGGGCCACCAAATTGCCTTTCAATTAGTGCCTTCCATTCATTCCAGGAGTAATTAATTCCCTCACTCAATACAGATTCAAACCATAATAAGGCCACATCTGTAAATAAAGATATTAACTTTGAAGTAATTTCTTCATCAGGTAATTTATATGAAAATTTTAATTTATCAATTCTTTGTATGAATTGTTGCCAATCAGATTTTGAATCCCCGTCAAAAGAAGGGTACTGATCTAACTTAGGCCAGTTCTTTTGGCTAGTTTTTGCTTCCCTAACCTGAGGAATATTGAGTAATTCACTTACTTTAGAAAGATGATCATTTATTTCATCTTTTACTGATTTTATATTCTCAGAGCCCATAACACTATGTTCATGTTCAATCATTGGTTTATCATCAGAGTGTTTCATAAAAACTGGTACTCTTTCTACATAAGAGGTATTATCTTTTATTGTTTCAGTATTTTTCAAAATGTTAGCTACTTCAATTTCTACTCTTTGTAACCTATCTTTTATCACAGGTACATGATTTAAGGTATCATTTACATTTGAAAAAGACAATTTTACACGTCCCTCTATGGTAGCCATAATATTCTGAGAGTGTTCTAATTTACTTTCTAAATTTCTAATCTCAGATTTTAATCTTTTATTCTCATTGATTAATTCATTATTTGAATTTTCAATAATTTTTAATTTATTGGCTGTGGTACTCAATGATTGTGTTAGTTGTAATAATACACTTTCTGTATTAATGTTTGACTCTTTTGAGAACTCTTCCAATTTTTCAATTCTCAATAATAATTTACTTATTATTTTTGATTCCATTGGATTCTCTTTTAAAAAATATTCTATTTTTTCCGTGTCCAATTCAGAAGACTCATTATCAGGGTCAAGATTTAATTCATTTGATTCCATTTTTATATTAATAGTATTTTCCTGGTGATCAATAAAACTATTTACATTGTCCTCATGTAAAGAAAAGTTTAACATATTCTGTTCAAATGAATAATCCTTTAAATCCTTATCAATAATATCCAATATTTCCTTATCAATCTCATTACCTATAAGTAATTTATTTTCAGGTTGATATAATTGATCATAAGAAGTTGGATGACTTACCAAGGTCTTATCCCACTTCCCCTGCCTCTCCTTGCCTTTCCCCTGTAAGGGTGACTGCTGGAGCCCTGCTGTTGAGGATTGTTGTAGTTTTGGGCGTACCAATCCCATTTCCATTTGCTTACAGTAATTTTTTGGTCCTCCTCTTGGGCTGGAGGTGTTGCTATGGAATTGTTGGGTGCCACTGTTGGTGGTTGAGTCTTTATGTCCACTAGAGCTTGGTTGACCTCTATGAAACCTTGAGCTGCTCTCTTTTCCAGATTGTTGACTCTTATTGTCAAGGTGTTCAGTAGGGTGGATAGGGAGTGAACTTGTTCTTGTAAAGTATTTTTTGTTTTCTTTATTGAAACCTGCTTTAAAAGCTTTTCCCTTTCCTCCAGAGACATTGACGGAGTGTTGTTGATTATGGGAGAGTCTTGGCCCTCCATTTGAATGTCCTGTAACAGGTCTTTCAGCTCTAGGTCTTAAGTTATAAGGTTTTACCTTATTACTTACAATGTCATTGTTGTCACACATTTTTACGTGGAATTTAAAGAATTGAAAGTTTAGATATGAAAACTTCAAAAAGGAGTTTTATCAGTATTTATCAATACCACTGAAGACAATTTTATTGCTTACTTATTGGTATGAAGTGAATATTTTAAGTGCCAAAAGTCAAATATGCTTTTATCTGGTCACTTGATTTAACTGGTCTACAATATGTAGCCGTGTTTTTATATTCAAAAGAAAACAACTGTCAGTATGATTCTTTCTCAATATTTAATGAATTTTACAAACCAATAAAAGAAAAGATTAAGAGTCCTGTTAAAAGAAAACAATTAATCAGTTTAATTGGTTTATTATCTGCAAAGATCACAAATTTAATTGGTCCATTGACAGACTCCCACTAAGAACAATTATATGTTAAATTAGTGGTAAAAATTTTATCTGCAAAGATCTCAAATTTAATTGGTCTATTGACAGACCCACTAATAACAATTATAAGTTAAATTAGTGGTAAAATTGTTGATTCAATATCACAATTTTATAATATAACAGGGCTTCTTTTTCTGAAATCACTATATAAGTGACCCCAACTTGTTGTAATTATCCAAATATTTCTATAGGGATATTCTTTACGTGCACCTTCTTTTGAAAATTTCACTTACAGGATTATAACAGAATTCTTGAGGAAAGGCCCCCAATTGTCAGGCTAAGGTCAAGTACAAGGACATGAACTAGCTTGAATAGTCAGTTGTCTAGAAGATTTTAATGGTCCTATATGAATACTGTAGTTCTAATCCACTAAGTTGTAAAATATAATCAAATATAAAGGTCTCAGTAATATAATTCTCACTATTCTTATATATGGCTTACAATCTTTATAGTTGGTAGAAAAATAGATTATATAGATTCAGATACTATTCAAAAGTCTTATAAAAGTACTAATTGATATGTATTGTAATTGGTTTGGTTATATTGGTTAAATTGTAATGATAAAGAATGCAGAAATACAACCCAAAAACCTCCTCCTTTTATACACACTGAGTTCCCCAATGATTCCCTTGATGTACCACCCAATACACAGTTAATCACGCCTCTAAACAACTAATAGACATTCTCATTAACATTCCCAGTGACCCATGACATAATTAGAAGAGTAATAACCGCCAAAATCCTGAAATAATAAGGGAAATCCATCAAAATTAAAGAAAAAGACAAAAAGAGAGTATATGCGTATAAAAAAATAATATTAAGGACTAAAGGAGACTTTTTAAGGTTAATAATAGCTTAATAATAAGGGGGATTGACTGTAGAAATAATGGGGCTAATCCTGACATTATACTACGTGAAATTCCCATTCAAAAATAACCAAAATTGACTGAGAAACCACCCAAAAACTTAAAAAAGAGCGTGAGATGTGGGGTAACTACATGCAGTTCTTGGCAGGCTCTTGCACGGGTAAATCCTTGACTAAAATTAGGCGAATTTAAGCGTGGTGATGAAATAAAGTGCCAAGAGTGAGGTTATTAATGAAATTAGTGCATATAAACAGGGTCAATGCATTATTAATTAAGCTAGGACACTAAATAAGCGCCTGTCGCCTATTTTAGTGTGTTTCCCCACAGTGGGCGTAGAATGTGGGGTAATTATAGTGTGAAAAAGCTAACTTTGCTAAAAATGAAGCTATTCACACGGGAAAAAAGCAGGCAGTATGTGGCCAGTACACAGAAGCCATTTCTGGCATAAAAAACACCAAATTTGAAAAGTGTTATTTTTATGCATTTAAATAGCCAAATCAATAGTTCTAAATGAGCCCAATTGATCTGTCAAAGCGCAATTTTGATATTCTCAATTTTATAGCGCATATAGTCAACTTTTAAGTGAAATAAAGCGCATTTCTTGTTTTTTGCATAAAACAATGAATATAACAGCTTTAAGTGTACTTAAAAATTATGTAGCCTTATACTTAAGGTTCTTAAGATTACCCTAACATACTCCAACTTAATATTAAGTACATAAGACCTATAAAAGGTGGATATATGCGTGTATATAAGGTGTTATAATGGCATTTTTTGTGTATTATCATAATTTTACTTATGTATACTATTTGTGTACTCTCATTTATTATTCCCATGTATAGTTCATGTGTTTAACATAACTTATAGTTACTTTTTACTCAGTCCTGGAGATATACAGGCTGACAAATATAATTAAAACATAGTTATTAAGCAAAAAACATGAAACAATTAACTAAACCCATGAGTAAGTAAATATTTTTCCTACCATAATTTCCCAAACCAGTTAATTAAAATAATGAGTGACTAAGTAAGTCTGAAACATAAGAACTGTGAGTAAAATAATAAAAAGCAAGCATTACAGTGAGATGTAAGTGTTTTAATTGAAATAAATAAAATTATTTTGACGCAAAAATTCATGTAATCAATTTAACCTAGTATAAAGAAAATTAATAAATTATTATTAACTATTTAATAAATTCAATAACTAGGTTGAATGAAACAAATAATTAATTTAATGATATTTCTAATTTAAAGTGAGAGTTTGAACACCCTTTTATAACATAAGTGTTTTAAATTATTTAATAATTTTTCTGACACAATTAAGGGTCAAAAAAGCACCCAATATTTATGGAAAATAACATATGAAATTTTTATTTAATCTATAAATTTTATTAATTAAATTTTAATTACATTATAAGTTACTTATATCATTACACTTATAATATATATTTATAAATAATTAATTTTAATTTAGAAATATTAAATACATGAAAATGCACCATGAATTATAGAATATAGTATATATTATGTATTATGTAAGTATATAAATAATTTACTTAATAATGAAAGTAATATAATAATTATTTTACTTATTTATAAAATATTTATTTAATTTTATTACCCAATAAAATATTTTATTTTAAATACATAAAATACATAATTTTATTCCTTCTTATGGTTCCAATAAAGTATTATAACAATTTACTGGGCTCCTGAGACAGCCTGGCTGACACTCCCTTATTCTATAAAAAAATAAAAATAATGCTAAGATTTTTTCTTTTTATACTTTTTTAACAGTGTAAGAAGGTTAGAAATTTCTTTTCCAGGTATTCATGCATGATGTTCAGATGATTTGTTTTTATATCTCAATAAATATTCAATACCATTTTCAGAAGTGATAATTCTATTATTTAGAATTTTATCAATTTCTGCAGTTTCTGTGACTTCCTGAGTATTTTTCTTAGGTCTTCCCCTTCTTTTGGGAAATAAGTCACTACTGTAAGTATAAGGTTTAAGAAAGGAAATGGGGAAAACAAGATGTTTACTATAATATGGAGAATACAATACAACTTCTACTGCATTATCTCCAACAATTCTTTTAACAACAAATGGTCCCACAAACGGATCTTTTAATATGTTGTTTCCTTGTAGATTGAAATGGAAAGTAGATATCAACACTTCATCAACATTTTTAAATGTGTATTCTGTATGGGATTTATCCCATCTTTTCCTTTCATATTCAAATGCCTTATCAATAAAGCTTTGAGCATGTTTTCTGCATAGCTTTTGCATTTGCATAAAAGACTTTACACAAGGGCTTAGTTCCAACTTTGGTAATTTATTATTGAGAATTTGAGCAGGAGTGTTTGGGACATAACTTAACCAAATATCAAAGGCCTTTTTCTCAGTGACGGAATGAACAGTGCTATTATAAGCAAATTCAAGATCTGGTAATAGAGTAACCCAGTCATGAGTAAATCTGTCATTGTATTTAAATTCTAATCCAAAGGCACAATACCTTCTAATCATATCTTCCAGAGTTTGAATCATTCTTTCAGCGAGACCATCAGTTTGAGGATGATAAGCTGTAGATAATTTTAACTTACAGCCACAAATATCCATCAAAGATGTCCGAAATTCAGATTTAAATTTTGGGTCTCTATCAGAGATAATGGCTTTTAGAAATCCAACAATATTAAACATGTAAGACAACCATAAGAAAGCTAATTCTTTTGTGGATACATCTTTGTGGGTGGGAATAAATTTGCACATCTTGGTGAATCTATCAACTATTACCCAACAAGATTTATAACTGTCTTTACCTGCTACAGGAAGACCAGTGACTAAATCCATGATAATGATTTTCCAAGGAGCGTCAGGTGCTTCAATATGTTGCAAAAATCCTGCTCTTTTACATGTCAATCTTTTAGATTTTTGACAAGAATCACAATATTCAACATATAATTTAGTGTCCTCAGACATTTTAGCCCACCAAGCAGTGTTTTTAATTCTGATAATGGTTTTCTCAAGATAAAAATGTCCTGCTAATATGTCATCATGACATAGTTTTAATATGGTTTCTTAAATGGAAGGAGTAATAACAATAAAATTTGTAAGTTCTCTCCTATAATAAATATAACCATCTTCAATAGAAAACTTTTCCTCTATAAAGCATTTTGGTACTTTGGAGGAAGAGTTTTTATCAATGCTTGAATAGAAGCATTCTTTGGATCCTTCAAGATTGCAACTAATTTATTTAAATCAGAATCTTTATCATATGAATCCAGAATTAATTGAAATAGTTCCTCTTCCATATCAACAATATATATACCATGTATATGTACTGTATCATCTTCAGGTACATAAGATGGATTGGATACATCATTTGGAAGAGTTAATCTAGAAAAAATATTGATATTTTAATGAACACCTCCATCCCTGTGAATAATAGTCATTTTACCTCTGTATTCTTGAACAGCAAGTTTCCACCTATACATATTTCTATTTGGTGTCTTCAAAACTAAGAGGGATTTTACAGAACTTCAATCAGTTACTAATTCAAACTTTTGATCATCTAAGTAATAATGAAGATTTTCTAAAGCCCATACAACTGCCAAGCACTCTAATTGAGTGGAACCATACTTTGATTCACTCTTTCTCAAGATTCTTGAAAATATAACAAATTAATACTTCTGAAATTTTATCATTAATAATTTGTTTTTGGTGTAGAGCAGCTCCAAGTCCAATAAAACTTGCATCTGTGTAGAGGAAGAAAGGCTTATTAAAATTTGGAAGAGCAAGGATTGGAGCTGTCATTAAACATTTCTTTAATGTATCAAAAGCTTTTTGAGTATCCTCATTCCATATATAAGCCACATCCTATGTAGTCAATTTGGTAAGTGGTAGGGCTATGACTTGATAATCTTTAATTTATTGTCTATAGTAGACACACATTCCCAAAAAACTTTGTATTTCCCTTACAGAATTTGGTGCTTTTATATTCTGGATAGCAACAATGTTACCTGGGTCTACTCATATTTGTAAGCCAGAAACTAAATGACCCAGGAATTTCAGGGATTGAAAACCAAATTTAAACTTTTTCAATGATAGAGTCATGTTAATTTCATCCATTTTATGGAAGACTCTTCCTAAGTGTTGCCATATGCTCATCAAAAGATTTGGAAAAAACTATGATATCCTTAATATAAACCATTAACCATCCTTCAGTTATTTCCTGATGAAATGTTTTATACATTACTTTCTAGAATACTGAAGGGGAATTTTTAGGGCCAAATGGCATCCTAACATATTTATAAATTTCCATATGAGTTGCAATTAGCAAAAAATTTTTGGAGGATTTTTCAACAGGTATTTGATGATAACCTTTATTAACATCCAGACAGCTTATGCATTTTGCACCTTGAAAGGTAGCATGTATAGATTTTATCCTTGGAAAAGGGTAATTATCATCTACAGTATAGGTATTTAATGCTCTATAGTCTCCACATAGCCTAGCTTTATCTTTCTCATAGGAGATAAAAACTGGAGAGATGACACAATATTTAGGTGTAACATCCACTTTTTCAATAATATTCATACTTAATAAGGTTGAGATATTATCCTAAATATCTTTTCTCTTTGTTGGAGAGGAAGGATAAGGTTTTTTCTTAAGGCTAGAAGGTGCTTCATTTAAATTACAGGATAAAGAAATTTTATTTCATCTTTAACAAATCCTAACACATGAGAACCATGATCAAAAGCCATAGGGAAAGATGTAATTAAGGCAACTATTGAATCTTTTTGATCATTAGTTAATTGATCACCAAATGAAGCAGTGTCTATTTCAGACAATAATAGATGCATTTCTTCTGTTTGTCTACCCTTACATTGGATCAATGAATTACAAGATTTTAATAAGGGTGCAGAATACTTTTTAGAGGAAGAAATTTTAAACTTTCTTTTCTCATTCATGCCCAAGGTAAAACAATTGTTTGCAGGATCTAATTTTATGACAAACATGGTTAAAATGTCGTTTCCCATAATAAACTAATTGCTAAAATTATCATTTTTCATTACAAAAAATTCACAAATAGCTCTGACAAAACCACCATTACATTTAAAGAACACAGTGGTTTTGTATTTTCCAACGGGAAATAAAACAGATCCATAACCTTTACATTTTTCAGATGTTATAGGTAACAATTTGCTTTGATAATCTTTATCCACTGAAGCTAGTGCTCTCTCAGACACTACACTTCCTCCAGCACCAGAGTTGAGAATAACCTCAAACTTTTTACTATTTATGATAACTGGTGCTTTCAAGGGTGAAATTAAAATTGAAATTTCAGTAATATACTTAATTATTTCAGCATTTTCTACATAACATAAATCAACATCAAAATTTTCAGACCAATTATCTAAATAATGGATATCTTTTTCTAAGACTAGAACTTCTTGAGAAGAATCATGGTCATAAGAGTTATTACTATTAAAGTCACTTGAGGAATCATCAAGATCAGCTTGAATATTTTCAGATCCTTCATTTTGTTCAACAAGATGGGTTTTCTTGTCACAAACATGTCCTTTCTTCCATAATTTCTTACATTTAAAACATGTTTGTGTTGCATATTTCATTGGTGCAACTGGGGCAGAGTGTTTGCCAGTTTTGTCTAGAAGTTTTGTTGAAGGCTTCTGCTGGTCATGATAAGATTTTAAAGGATAATTCCTTGTTTCATATTTATTATTAAGTAGAACTTCATTAAAGATATTAATAAAGGAAGAAGTTTCTCTCACATGCCCAGTCCTTTCCACAATCAAATCTCTCAGAGAATTTTGTCTCTCCAAATATCATAATCCATTTTTGGATCCATTTCTCTAAGAATTTTCATTATTTTCATGAGGACAACAATAGCTTTATCAGGAGAGGAGGACACATATTTAGCAGTCTCATATAATCTCTGTTGTTCAAGTCTGAGTTTTGAACCGCCAAATTGATTTTCAATCAATGTTTTCCACTCATTCCAAGTATATCGTTGATTTTCCAATAAGACAGATTCATATCACATTAAGCCTACATTGGAAAATAAAGAAATTAATTTAGAAACAATCTCTTCATCTGGAAATTTATAGGAATATTTTAGATTATCAATACTTTGGAAAACGTGTTTCCAATCAGATGAAAAGTCACCATCAAAGGTTGGATACTGATCCAGTTTAGGCCAGTTTTTATGGTTACTGGGATGGCCCACCTTTTGATTAGAGTTATTTAAGATTAATAATTCTTTAAGTTTTAGAAGGTGTTCAGAAATTTCATTATTTAAAGAAACAACTGGTTCATGGCCATTAAAATATTTTTTGCTAGTTGCAAAATATTTCACAGACTCATTGTCAGGTTGTTTAATGGCTGAAAAAGGAGGAAGAAAGGAGCTGCTTTGCTCAGGCTATTTTCCTTTACTTTTATTCAACTTATGGGCAGCATTTTGATCCACACTATAATGATTTACAGATAAGGCTGAGAATTTTTCCTCTAGTTCAGACAAATAACTTTTTATCCATGGAATTTCAGACATTTGGTCATTTATTTTTGCAAGGGATAAGATATTTCTGTCTTCATGAACTGAGTATTGGTTACTCAGAGCCTGGAAATCAATTTTCAGCTTTTTCAACTCATTGTGTATAGACTTATTTTCAATTTTTAATGAAGAATTCTCATCAATAAGGGGTCTCAACTCATTTATAGTTCTTTGAAGATGAAGATTTTTATCCGAAATAGCTTTATGATCACTTCTTTTTTGTTTTTGTTTCTAAGAACAATATTCAAAGTATCTTTAATTTTAAAATAAGCTGTATCTTGTACAGAAGACCTCACTTTAAAATGTAAATGCAAATCATTAAATCTGTCACTTTCATGCACTAATACATCTCTCAAAATATTGTCTTTTACAACATTAAAATCAAGAGAATCTATCAATATCCCCTCAAAATTTTTCTCAAGCAAGGCATAGACTTCAGGAGATATAGAATCATTCTTAATTGCAAGAGAAGGATTAATTAAAGAAGTTGAAGTTGAATGTGAAGGCTCATCATATGAAAATTTAATAATTAAATCATGAGGGCTACTCATAACAGGAATTTGTCTTTTAATATGTTTAACAGTTCTTTCACCATTTTCAACAAGATTAAAAGTGGAGGAAGATTTATTACTATACATACCAAAATTTTTATTAAACAGATTACTTACCATGGAAAGGGAAGAAATTTCCCCTGTGCCTTCTTTATTCTGCCTCCCTAATAAGGATGGGCCTGAGGAGGTTGATGGTAAGTTTGTGGCCTGTATGGGCCAGGGTGTTGAGCTTCTGGTGGCTGTATATTCTGCCAGTAATGGCTCATCAGATAGTCCCATTTCCATTGCTCCACTTGTAGAGTGTTTTGATTTTGAGGGAAAGAGCTAGGTGCCTTATGGGGCTGAGGCTGAGTCTGGGTGGTTGGTAAAGGAGGAGGATAAACCTGTTTGTGACTTAAAAGCTTCTGAATCTAGTCCCAGAGGGTGTCTACTTTTGCCATGTATCTCATGTTTTCTGCTCTCATCTCTTTTATATGACTGGACAGATTGTTTACTTGCTGCACCAGAGGCATCTTTTTATTTTTATGCCTTTTAGAGGATTTTCCTGACTAATTTGAGGCTTTACTTCCTTCAGAGTTATTGGGTAAGGGAGGATTTCCACTCCTCCTGACATTTCTATGTCCTGAAGAATTTTAAGGTTTTTTGTCAGCTGAAGAATTTTTGTAAGTAAATTTTGAAGAACCTAAAGATTGATTATCAACATCCACATCAATTTCATCAACATGAAGATTATCCATGCTTCTTGTTAAGCTACTGGACATAAAAACTGTGAACAAAAATAAATTGGATGTAATCAATGATTTAAATTTATAATTTTCAAAATAATAATTTTTTTTAAAATTATTTAAAAATAAAAATATAAGTTTTTATTGAGTATATAATTCAATTAAAAATAATAATGTAATACAAAAATATGTGTTTAAAAATTATATTATTAAAAAAAAAACAATAATTATTTTGGGACCAACCAAATTTTTTTTTAAGAAATCAACCAAAAATAAATAATAACAAAAATATATTGGTAATATTGGGACTAAGCACTGAGTACTATTATGGTGAACCAATAATATCAAAATTTTAATAAAAAAATTAATTTAATAATCCTTTTAAGAAAATAATTATCTTCTAGGACTAAGAGAATAACTCTATCATGGTTAACCAGGAAAAGAAATTTATTTAAAAAATATGGATCACTTACACTCAGTGACTCATCAAAATAGCCAATGCACTGTTATTGCAATAAAAATTTGATAATAGAGTTGATAGGTGCAAAGGTTTACTTACAATAGTGATCAAAAAATCACCTTTAAATATATATGAATAAAATAGTATATAAACCAAATATGTCAAACCCAAGTTCAAAACATGGTTGCTTCAAAAATTGAGTTTTTTGCGCAAGGTGGTCTGTGCATCAAGTCAATTGTACAAAATAATTGTTGTTGTTTGGAAAGTTTCAGCCTGGATATCCCAAGGACTGAGTAAAAACTACTTATAAGTTATGTTAAACACATGGACTATACATGGGAACAATAAATTCGAGTACACAAATAGTATACATAAGTAAATTTATGATAATATACAAAACATGCCATTCTAACACCTTTTATACACGCATATATCCAACTTTTATAACTCTTATTTACCTAATATTTAGTTGTAATATTTTAAAGTTACATTAAGAGCCTTAAATACAAGGCTACATAATTCTTAAGTAGACTTAAAGATGTTGTTTTCATTATTTTATGTGAAAAACAAGAAATGTGCTTTAAATCATTTAAAAGTTAACTATATGTGCTATATTTAATAATATTAAAAAAGCCCTTTGAAAGATACATTTTTCATGATTAGAGCTATTGATTTGGCTACTCAAATTTATAAAAATAACACTTTTCAAACTTGGTGTTTTTTATGCCAGATATGGCTTCTGTGTACTGGCCAGATCCTGCCTACATTTTTCCCATGTGAATAGCTTCATTTTTAGAAAATTTAGCTTTTTCACACTATTATTATCCCACATTCTAAACCTACTTTGGGGAAACATGCTAAAATAGGCAACAGGTGCTTATTTAGTGTCCTAGCTTAATTACAAATGCATTGACCCTTTTTATATGCACTAATTTCATTAATAACCTCATTCTTGGCGCTTTAATTCACTACCATGCTTAAATTTACCAAAATTAGTCAAGGATTTACCTCTGAAAGTGCCTGCCAAGGACTGCATGTAGTTACCCCACATCTCACGCCCTTTTTTTGGGTTTTTAAGTGGTTTCTCAGTTAATTTTGGTTATTTTTGAATGGGGATTTCACGTAGTATAATGTCATGATTAGCCCCAAAATTTTTACTGTTAATCACCCTCATTGTTAAGTAATAATTAGTCTTAATTATCCATTTTTAGTCTTTTATTTTAATGTATAACATGCATATATTCTCTTTTTTGCTTATTTTTTATTTTAGATGAATGATCCCTATTACTACAGGATTTTGGCAGGTGATATCATTCTAATTATGTTACTGGTCACTCTTTATGTTGTTGGGTATTTCTATTAGCTGGAATGAGGCGTTATCAACTGTGTAGAGAGATGGTAAATCAAGGGGGTCATTGGGGAAGTTATTGTGTATAAAAGGAGGGGGGTTTGGTCTTGTTTTCTACATTCTTTATCATTACAATTAAAAATATAACCAATACCATCACAATAAATAAAAATATCACTTATAAAGTATTTGAATAGTATCTGAATTTATTAAATCTATTCTTCTACCAACTATAAGATTGTAAGCCATATATAATTAAGGAGATTTAAATTACTGAGACTCTTATATTGAGTTATATTTTAATACTAATTATATTTTTACTACAGTATTCATATAGGACCACTAAAATATTCTAGACAACTGACCATTCAAGCTAGTTCACTTCTCTGTACTTGACCTCAGCCTGAAAATTGGGGACCTTTCCTCAAGAATTCTGTTGGTTATCTTCCAGTAATTAAAAATTTAAAAAGAGTCTACAAGTAAATAAAATCCCTATAGAAATTAGAAGCAGGGAAATGGAATAAGACCTTGGTAAGTCATCCATCTTCTAAAGATCAATTATATAATACTAACAATGAATTACTAACAGGTAATTAGATTGATAGAGAGTCATTGGATATAATTGATAAAGAGTAAAAAATTATTCATTTGAAAATAACATGTTAAACTTGTCCTTACATGATGACAATGTAAATAGTTTTATTGATCACCAGGATAATAATATTGATATTAAAATGGAACCAAATGAAATAAATCTTGAGCCTGATGATAAGTCTTCTGAGTTGGACACTGAAAAAATTAAATATTTTCTAAAAGAAAATCCAATGGAATCAAAAATAATTAGCAAATTATTATTAAGAATTGAAAAACTGGAAGAATTCTCTAGAGAGTCAAAAAATAATACAGAAAGTGCATTATTAAAACTCACACAATCATTGAGTACCACAGCCAATAAGTTAAAAATTATTGAAAATTCAAATAACAAATTAACCAATGAAAATAAAAAATTAAACTCTGAGATTAAGAATTTACAAAATAAATTAGAACATTATCAGAATATTTTAGCTACCATAGATGGATGTGTAAAATTGTCTTTTTCAAATGTGAATGATACCTTAACACATGTACCTGTAATAAAGGATAGGTTACAAAGGGTAGAAATTGAAATAGCTAAAAATTTGAAAAATGCTGATAAAATAAAAGTTAATACCTCCTATGTGGCAAGAGTACCAGTTTTTATGAAACACTCAGATAAGAAACTAATGATTGAACATGAAAATAGTGTCATAGGCTTGGAGAATATAAAATCAGTAAAGGATGAAATAAATGATCATCTTTCTAAAGTAAGTGAATTACTTAATATTCCTCAGATTAGGGAAGCAATAACTAACCATAGAGCTGACCTAAGTTAGATCAGTACCCTTCTCTTGACAGGGATTCAAAGTCTGATTGGCAACAACTCATTCAGAGAATTGATAACTTAAAATTTTCATACAAATTCCCTGATGAAGAAATTAAATCAAAATTGATATCTTTATTTACAGATGTGGCCTTATTATGGTTTGAATCTGTATTGGGTGAGCGAATTAGCTACTCCTGGAATGAATGGAAGGCACTAATTGAAAGGCAATTTGGTGGCCCAAAATTTAGAATCACTCAACAAAGATTGTATGAAAAAGCCAGATATAATCCAAATGCTGGAGATAAACCCATGGTATTTTTAATGCATTTAATCAAAATCATGAAAGCCATGGATCCAAAAATGGATTATGATGAGTGGAAAGAATAAATAATATATAAATTGCCTATATCAGTTAGAGACATTATTGTAGCTAGAGCTGAAACCATCAGAGATACTTCTGGGTTTATTAATACATTCAATAAAATATTATTGAACCAAAAATATGAAACCAGGTATAATAATTCCAAGCAAAGTGTTGAGTGAGTAAAACATAGTACAAATAAGTTACCAGTGGAGAAGAAAAAACCTTCAGCTCCCCTTGTCCCTAAAAGAAAAGAAAGTAACACTTGCTACAAATGTAATGAACCTTGGGTTAAAGGTCATACTTGTAGGAAAATAATAAAGTTAATAAAAACTCACAAGATTGTGAACCAAGTAATCATGAAGATGAAAAGGAGGAATCTAGTGAGGATTGTAAAAGTAACATTTCTTACAGTGATGATGAAAATGAGATGTACATATTAGAACTGGATATTATGTTCCTAAATAATGAAATACCTCATACAGATACATCTTTAACTTCCATTGAAGAAGCTGGAATTATTAAAGATGTATCTCATGATACTTAAAAAATAACACCCATTTGAGAGGCTGTTAATATATGTGGAAAAGAAGTGAATTCCATTCTTGACACTGGGGCTGCAGGTAGTGTAGTTTCTATTAACACTTTAATGAGGCTAGATAGTAAGTATAAGGAAAAACTAGAACCTGTACATACAAAGAACTGGAGGGGTTTTGATTCAGTATTATATCCAATTGGCAAATACAAAACTTCTGTATTCTTTAAATATAATAATGGATATGTAAGAGAAGTGTGTGAATTTGTAGTATTGGATAATAATAATTGCAGTGATTGGTTTATTATTGGAAATGACTTATTGACCAAATTTGGCATTAAAATGGAACCTGCAAATAGTTGCTTCACTATAGGCCTAAATGGAAAAAGAAAATTCAAGATTTTCTTTGAAAATTCAGTTCATTCCATAGCTCAAAAAGTAGAACAACTGCAAGGTGGAAGAGCCACCTCTGAAATGGTAGAATTGGAAAATGAAATCCAAAAGGCCTCTTTCAGTCCTCAACTCTCAAAAATTGAAGAAAACAATATTTTTGATTGATAAAATCTTATCCTATGGTATTTGCTCATGGTTCAAATGAACTAGAATTGGTCAAAAACCATGAAATGAAAATCTCTTTAAGTTGTGATCTGGATAATATTCCTGGAAGCTTGAAAATGAAACCTTACCCAGCTTCTCCTGAAAAAATAAAAAACATTGAAGACAAGATTAAAATGTTGTTAGAAATAGGTATTGTTGAAAGAGTGGACACAAAACCTAAATATTGTGTTATTTCACCAGTTTCAATCTCTTATGAAAAAGATAAGGCAAGATTATGTGGTGATTACAGAGCTATGAATACATACACTGTAGATGATATTTACCATCTACCAAGGATAGCTTCTATACATGCTACCTTACAAGTAGCAAAATATATTTCCTTTCTGGATGGAAAAAAAGGTTACAACCAGATTTCCATTGAAAATATTTCTTAGAATTCTTTACTCATAACCACACACATGGGGATATATAAATATGTAAGAATCCCTTTTGTCCCAAAGAATGTGCCTTCAGTCTTCCAAAAATTGATGGATAGTATTTTTCATCATGAAATAGTTGAAGGATGGCTTTTAGTTTATATTGATGACATCATAGTGTTTTCAAAAACATATGATGAACATTTAAATCACCTGAAAAGAGTATTTCAAAAGATGGATGAAATTAATATGACAATTGCATTAAAGAAATGTAAGTTTGGGTTTCAATCCTTGAAAGTACCTGGACATGTTGTATCTGGATTAAAAATTTGTGTTGACCAGAACAAGGTGACAGCAATAAAAAATATTAGTATACCTAAGAATGTGAAAGATTTTCAAAGTTTTTTAGGTATGTGTGGCTATTATAGGCAGTATATAAAAAACTACCAATCCATTTCATCCCCTTTAACAACATTAATCACAAAAAATGAGGCTTTGATTTGAAATAATGAAAGACATCATGCCTTTCATAAATTGAAGGAGATTTTAAATTAAGCTCCAATATTGGGACTGCCTGATTTTAACCTCCCTTTTATCTTGTATACTGATGCAAGTTTCACAGGGTTAAGTGCTTCTTTACAGCAGAAACAGATAATAAATGGGAAATTATCTGAAGTAGTTATCTGTTATATATCCAGAACTCTAAAAAAGACAGAATTAAGGTATGGTGCCACCCAACTGGAATTTTTAGCTTTTGTGTGAGCCCTGGAGAAACTTCATTACTATCTGTAAGACCAGAAGTTTGAATTAATAACAGATTACAGTGCAGTGAAATCATTACTAAACATGAAAACACCTTATATGCACATGTTTAGATGGAAACTAGCTGTACAAGAGTACAGAGAAAAAAAGACAATCACTCATAGAGCAGGAACATTGCATTCTAATGTAGATTTTTTTATCCAGAAGCCCTTTGCCAAATGATACTGACAACCCAGTATATGTACCTGAAAATGAGGTTATACATATCTTTGGGATTTATATAGTGGATTTAGAGGAAGAATTTATGCAAACTATATGAGAAAATTATTCATCTGATAAAGATTTGTCTAAATTATCTACAATTTTAAATGATCCAACTAATGCCTCCATGAGTGCATTAATAAAAACCTTGCCTCCAAAGTATAAAAATGCATTGGAAAAAGGAAAACTGTCAATTGATGATGGATATATATATGACAGGAAGAAGCTAAGTAATGTAATAGTTATACCACCCTTTATGAAAGAGTTGATGTTGAGTACTTGTCATGATAACATCTTAGCTAGTCATTTTTATTTTAACAAAACATTAACCAGAGTTTAAAATACAGCCTGGTGGATAAACATGAAAGAAGATGTAAAAAAATACATTGAAACATGTGACTCTTGTCAGAAATTTAAAAGATTAACTGGGCTGAGAGCTGGGTTGTTACAACAAATAGAGCAGCCAAAAGCTCCACAGGAATTTATAAACATGGATTCTGTCACCTTCTTGCCATTAGCAAGAAAACAAAATTTCCATTCTTTCTGGGTAATTTTAGATAGATTAACAAAAATGTGTAAATTTATCCCTACCCATAAAGAGGTATCTGCAGAAGACTTGGCATTACTATGGTGGACTTAAATTATGAATACTGCTAGGTTCCCCAAAGACATAATCTCTTACAGAGACCCTAAATTCACTTCAGAGTTTTGGACATCTTTGATGGAAGTATCAGGTTGTCAATTGAAATTGTTTACAGCACACCATCCGCAAACTGATGGGCTGGCTGAGAGAATGATACAGACTATGGATGATATGATCAGAAAATATTGTTCCTTTGGTTTAGAAAAAAAAGACAATGAGAAACTCACACATGACTGGCTAACATAAATTCCTGGCCTTGAATTCGCTTATAATAGCACAACTAATTCTGTAACAGAGAAAAAACCATTTGAACTCTGTCTGGGATATGTACCAAGTACCCCAGTATATCATTTAAATAAATTACCAAGGTTAGATATACACCCTGGAAATAAATACTTTATTCATATGCAACAAATGTGTAGAAAGAATGCAGAGGAATCATCTAAAAAGCATTTGAATATGAAAAGAAAAGGTGGGATAAATCTCATAAAGAATTTGAATTCAAAAAAGGAGTTAAAGTCCTAATTTCCACACTACATTTTAACTTACAAGGTAATGTTTAATTGAAGGATCCCTTTGTAGCACCTTTTGTAGTAAGAAAAATGGCTGGTAATAATGTTGTTGAAGTTATATTATATGCCCCATATGATAGGAAAAATCCGCTTTTCCCTATCTCATTATTAAAACCTTACCATGAAAATGATCCTGACTTATTTCCAAAAAGAAAGGGAAGGCTTAAACTGAAATCTAAAGAAAATGGGGAAAAATCAGAGATTGAAAAAATACTCAAGAAAAGAATCCTTACTAAAGAGAAAGGAACTGGGTATTTATTAAGATTTAAGGGGCCATCAAATGAATTTGATAAATGGATACCTGAAAAGGAAATTTCAAACCTATCTTCCCTTCCTAAAAAATTTAAACAGAAATTAAATTCTGTTCAACCAGATGAGGGGTTAAAAAAACCAGTACTCATAATATTTTTTTAAGTTTTATTTCTTAAAAGAATTAATCTTTAATGCTACATAATTTTCTGAATACCTGAAAAATAACATAAAATAAAAAAAGTGTATAACTTATCATTTTTTTATTGTTTTTTTGGGTAGACAATTTTCAGCCTGGATATTCCCAGGACTGAGTAAAAAGAACTTATAGGTTATGTTGAACACATAGACTATACATGGGAACAATAAATAAGAGTACACAAATAGTATACATAAGTAAATTTATGATAATATACAAAATATGCCATTATAACACCTTATATACATGCATATATCCACCTTTTATAAGTCTTATTTACCTAATATTTAGTTAAAATATGTTAGAGTTACCTTAACAACCTTAAAAATAAGGCTACATAATTTTTAAGTAGACTTAAAGCTGTTGTTTTCATTATTTTATGTGAAAAACAAGAAATGTGCTTTAAATCACTTAAAAGTTGACTATATGTGATATATTTAATAATATTAAAAATGCCCTTTGACAGATAAATTTTTCATAATTAGAGATATTGATTTGGCTACTCAAATGTAAAAAAATAACACCTTTTAAATATAGTGTTTTTTATGCCAGAAATGGCTTCTGTGTACTGGCCACATACTGCCTGCATTTTTACCGTGTGAATAGCTACATTTTTAGCAAAGTTAGATTTTTCACACTATAATTACCCCACATTCTACACCCACTATTGGGAAACATGCTACAATAGGTGACAGGCACTTATTTAGTGTCCTAGCTTAATTACAAATGCATTGACCCTTTTTATATGCACTAATTTCATTAATAACCTCAATCTTGGTGCTTTAATTTAATACAATGCTTAAATTTTCAAATATTAGTAAAGGATTTACCTGTGCAAGTGCCTGAAAAGGACTGCATGTAGTTACCCCACATCTCACGCCCTTTTTTTGGGTTTTTAAGTGGTTTCTCAGTTAATTTTGGTTATTTTTGAATTGGGATTTCACGTAGTATAATGTCATGATTAGCCCCAAAATTTTTACTGTTAATCACCCTCATTTTTAAATAATTATTAGTCTTAATTATCCATTTTTAGCCTCTTATTCTAATGTATAACATGCATATACTCTCTTTTTTGCTTATTCTTTATTTTTTATGGATTATCCCTATTACTACAGGATTTTGGCAGGTGATATCATTCTAATTATGTTACTGGTCACTCTTTATGTTGTTGGGTATGACTATTAGCTAGAATGAGGCGTCATTAACTGTGTAGAGAGATGGTAAATCAAGGGGGTCATTGGGGAAGTTATTGTGTATAAAAAGAGGGGGTTTTTGGTCTTGTTTTCTACATTCTTTATCATTAAAATAAAAAATATAACCAATAAAACTAAAATAAATATCAATAGCACTTATAAAGTTTTTAAGTAGTATCTGAATTTATTAAATTTTTTTCTACCAAATATAAGATTGTAAGCCATATATAATTAGTGTGATTAAAATTACTGAGACCCTTATATTGAGTTATATTTTAATACTTATTGGATTTGTACAACAGTATTCATATGGGACCATTAAAATCTTCTAGAAAACTTACCATTCAAGCTAGTTAATGTCTTTGTTCTTCACCTCAGCCTGACAGAAAGGCTCCCAGTTGTTGGTCGGTTGTCTAGAAGAGGGATAAGAGGAAGAGAGGAGAAGGAGGAGGAAAGGAGAAGGGAAAAAAAACTTAAAGAAAATAATAAGTGAAAAAAAATAAAAGAAGAGAATAGTTAAAGAAAGTTCAACAACAGTTTTGGGAATATTGACAAGACAATTGATAGTTGTCTAACAGGTATTTTGATCCACTAAGTAATTTTATTCTACTCTGCCTAAATTTCAACTACGGACTACTAAAAATCTTAATTAAACCTTTATTCTATTTAATATAGTCATTAAAAGGGAGAAAAGCTCCACAAATAATTAATATAAAAATGTATTGTAAAAAAATAATATGATAATGTAAGTGATGGGGCTAAAGGGGATTACCAATGGTCTTTTTATAGGCAAGGGGACCTCTGAAGGGCCACAAATGAGTATATAAAAAATAGTAATAAGGTGAGACAAGAATATATAAGAATACAACTAAAACATGGATATTAAGAGAAAAAAAGGAAACAATTAAATAAACCCATGAGTAAGTAAATATTTCCCCACCATAATTTCCCAAAC
This sequence comes from Hemileia vastatrix, assembly GCA_030280995.1. Classification (NCBI taxonomy): domain Eukaryota; kingdom Fungi; phylum Basidiomycota; class Pucciniomycetes; order Pucciniales; family Zaghouaniaceae; genus Hemileia; species Hemileia vastatrix. Next base: position 26,448,609 of record JASXTE010000007.1, on the reverse strand, counting down.
CAGTTAATTATAATAATGAGTAGCTAAGTAAGGCTGAACCATAAGAACTGTGAGTAAAAAAATAAAAAACAGGCATTAAAGTGAGATGTAAGTGTTTTAATTGAAACAAATAAAATTATTTTGAAGAAAAAATTCATGTAATTAATTTAACCTAGTATAAAGCAGAATTAATAAATTATTTTTAACTATTTAATAAATTCAATAGGGGGTATCAATTTTCAGGGATCCACAATTAGGGATCAGTAATTTTTTTTTTTCCTGGATCCGACATTATTAATTGCGGAAGATTCTTATCCATTAGCCCTGGGGCTAGTGGATAAGGAATGCACAATAATACATTATCCAACATCTTATACCTGTCACCGGACGGCCTACAAAAAAGGTTGAGGGTGTTCCTAGGAAACTGAGATGGAGGAAGGAATTTAGAGACTTCTTCAAACTACAGAGGAAATACTTGAGGAAGTGATTAAAAGATGACTCAAAACTCATTCCACCATCTCACTTTCCCAGGAACACCCTTGACCTTGTGTGTAGGTCGTCTGGTGACGGTATAATTTAATTCTCCGTAGTTCTCATTCTTTGCACTACTACGTCCTTTTTCATGTATCTCTAAATTTTATAAAATGGCACCTGTTCAACGCACTCCTCCTACAATTCTTTTTAAGGAGGATACCCCCTTCAGTTGTCTTATAGACTCTGGAGCTTCAATTTCTTTTTTCAGTTTATCTTTTGCCGAGAAGTTAAAGCTGACATTCACAGATATCGATTGAATTCCAATTTATTTGGTCGAATCAGAGGAACCCAAATATTGGGTAAGTAAGAATGTTTTATGGGTTTTCAAACTTCCAAATTTTCCCATCTTCGAGTGGGAATTATCAATCTTGGACGCCCCAAGAATAGAAGATACCATCCTTGGCCATGACTTTTTAATGCATTGGAATCCTGAAATTGATTGGTCACGAGGATTGATCACCCCATGCGCCAAGTATATTTCTGATTCTTCAATGCAGGTCAATAGGAAGTTAAACAACCCACCTGAAAATGTCCTACTAGAGGAAAAATCTCTTCCGAATGACTTGAAAGCATCTGATCTTTCTCTAAATGAGCAATTGGATAACCCTTTTAGCTTGATCCCTTCACTCAAAGAGGATTTAAATTGCCTCAAAGTAGTCAAATTATGCTCTCTCAATTCTGGTCTTCCTTAGACAGATTCTCTCGAAGATTATGAGGACAACCAAATAAGCGTTGAAGCCATTAAATCAACTCTACCGGAGATCTATCACAATTTCCTTGATGTTTTCTCAATCCACAAGGCCAATAAGTTACCACCTCACCAACCCTACAACCATCAAATAGAGTTGATAGCTCCAGTACCTCCGGCAGGTCCTGTCTATTCTTTCTCAAAGGAAGAATCTCAAGTTCTTAAAGACTACATTGCATAGAATGTAGCCAAAGGTTTCATCATAGCCAGTAAATCTCCAACCGGCTCCCCTGTTCTTTTTGTAAAGAAAAAAGATGGTAGCCTTAGGTTGTGTGTTGACTATAGAAAGCTCAACACAGTCACAAAGAAGAATTCACATCCCATTCCTCCTATTTCATTGCTTCTTAAACTTTTTAATGGTGCTAATTTCTTTTCTAAAATTGATCTTAGAGGTGCTTAAAATCTTATTCGCATTGCAGAAGGTCATGAACCACTGACTGCAATGCACACTAGATTTGGTAGTTTTGAATATTTAGTCATGCCTTTTTGATTGTGTAAAGCACCATCTACTTTTTAAACTTTTGTTAATGACATCTTTCAAGATTTTGTCAATCAATTTGTTGTTGTCTACCTAGACGATATTTTAATTTTCTCGAAGACACTAGATGAACATATTCATCATGTTTGACAGGCTCTAAATTGCCTTCAAGATCACAGTCTCTAGGCCAAGCACAATAAATGCGTATTCCACCTCAAATCTATTGATTTTTAGGGGTTTACCTTGTCCAGTGATGGTTTAGTCATGGACAATAAAAAGGTCCAAAAAGTCCTGGAATGGCCTGAGCCCAAAACCATTAAATCCCTCCAAGGATTTTTGGGTTTTGCCAATTTCTATAGAAGATTTATTAAAGATTACTCTAAAACTATTTCCAATCTTACTTCTCTTCTTAGAAAATATATTCCATTTGTTTTTACTTCTACAGCATGAAAGGAATATGAAGCATTGAAGACTGCGTTCACCACAGCTCCAATCCTTCGACACTTTGATCCTTCTGCTTTGACAATAGTTGAGACAGACCCTAGCAATTATGCTATGGCAGGGGTCCTTTCTCAATTCAATCCTGAAACAAAATTGTTTCATCCTTTTTCTTTTGAGTCACGCAAACTCATTGCGGAAGAATTAAATTATGAAATTCATGACAAAGAGCTTTTAGCTATCATTCATTGTCTTGAAAAATGGTGCTCTTTTCTTCTCAGCCTAGATAGTCCTTTTCAAGTCCTGACTGACCATAATGCTTTGAAATACTTTATGTCTTCCAAAGTTTTAACCAGGCGTCAAGCCAGGTGGGCTGAATTTCTGTCTGAAGTTCCTTTTTCTATTTCCTATCGCCCAGGTAAGAACTGTATTGTCCCAGATATCCTGTCATGTCCGGACAACGTTTACCCACAGCGGGGGGACCCATTTGCTGACAAGAACCCAGCAAATGTGAAATCAATCTTCAACAAATCAATGTTAACGACTCATAAACTTAATTTGATGACAATTCAATCTTTTCAAAATCCACTATCAACATCCTTGAAGCTCAGTCAAAGGACAATTATTGTTTAGGGTTAAAAGACAAAATACTCTTGAAAAAAGGGGCAAAAAGATTTAGTATTGAATCAGGTCTATTAGTTTTCAAAGGTAGAGTAGTCATACCCAACAACAATGAAATAAAATTATGGATTTTAAACAGTCGACATGATTCTCCATTAGCTGGTAATGTTGGGGTTGATAAAACCTACCAGTTAATGGCGAGGGATTTCTTCTGGCAAGGAATGACCAGAGAAATCAAGGCCTATATAAGATCTTTTTATGAATGTAATAGGAATAAGGCTCCACCTCACCAGAAGCATGAGTTTCTTCAACCACTTCCTATTTCCTCTAAACCTTGTGAATCTTTATTGATGGATTTTATTTCTCAAATTCCTCTTTCTAATAATTTTGATGCTATATTAGTAATAGTAGATAGATTTTCAAAAATGTCTATTTTCATTAAAACCACTACTACTGCTACAGAAAAAGATTTGTCAAAATTGTTTCTAGAATATGTATTTTCCAAACATGGCTTACCTAATGATATTATGTCAGATAGAGGCTCATTGTTTGTATCCACATTCTGGACTCAATTGTGTTGACAACTCAATATCACAAGAAATATCTCCACGGCCTATCATCCTGAAGCCAATGGGAAAATGGAAAGTTCAAACAAATCCTCAAACAATAACTTTGAATGTATGTCAGTTATAAACAAGATGATTGGACCACATGGTTACCATTGGCCAAATTTGCTTATAATAACTTGACTCCTTCTTTGACATGACAATATCCCTTTGAAACTGTTTATGGAGGACATCCTCAATTCAAGTCAATCCATGTAGGAACTAGTCACCCTGCAGAACATTATCTTTGAACCATATCACGACTCCAAGAAGAACTTAATTTAAACTTGGAATTAGCAATTCGAAGGTACAAGGAACAAGCCAACAAACATTGACAATCTGCTCCTTCCTTTAAACCAGGCGACAAAGTATGGCTTGATGCACAAAACATTTGAATGATTTGACCATCAAATAAACTTTCCAAAAAACGCTTGGGACCATTCAAAATTGACTCCAAAGTCTCAAAATCTGCATTTCAACTCAAGCTACCTCCTAAATGGCAGGATATTCACCTTATTTTCCATGTATCTCTCCTGGAACTGGCTTGAGAAACATACCCGGGCAGGAACCAACCTCCTCTGGAACCGGTCAAAGTAGAAGACCATCTAGAGTGGGAAGTAAGCCATATCCTTGATTCAAGAATGCACAAGGTGAAAATTCAATACCTTGTGGAATGGGAAGGCTTCCTCAATGACTCAGACAAAATATTCTGGGAACCAGCCATCAATGTTTCTAATGCCCCTGAAATCCTAAAATCTTTTCATCTTAAATATCCTTTAAAACCAAAACCTTGGAACTCCCTTTTATTTTCCTTTCTCTTTTCTTTCTTTTCTTAAAATTCTAAAAACTTCTTTACTTCTAAAAAATCCTTACTTTGTTTACTCTTTTCTTCTTTCTACTTTTCAAAAGCTTTTTCAACCTTCTTTAAAAATAAATAAATAAATAAAATAAAATAAAATAAAATAAAATAAAATAAAATAAAATAAAATAAAATAAAATAAAATAAAATAAAATAAAATAAAATAAAATAAACTAAAATTATAAATTAAATTAAAAATAAAATAAAATAAAATAATAAAAATAAAGTCTTAAAATTCATCAAAATAAAATCTTAAAAAAAAAAAATTAATAATTCCTTTAATTTTTTTTTCTTTCTTTTTCTTTCAAAAATACATTTTTTTCCCTTAATTCTTTTTCTTTGAACTATCAAAATTTTTCATGAACTCAATACAACAATCTTTCTCAAACTTCACTTCAACCTTTAAATCTCTCTTTTAAAAATTCTTCGAAAAAATTACTTCTTTCTTTCAAATTCTTTTTTCAAAACTATTTTTCTTTTTCTTTTCAATTAACCAAAATTCCTCAAAAACTTCAATAAAAAACTTTCACAAATAACAAATTTTTCTCTCATTAAATTTTCATTTCAAACAAAATTGTTTCAATCAACTATTTTTTTTTCTTCTTGCTTAAATTTTTTCTTTCTTTTCAAAACTTAAAAGAAAAATTTTCTCAGTTAAATATTTTTTCTTTTCTTCTTTCAAAATTTTAAAACAAAAACTTCATTCCAATATTTTTTTCTCTTTTCAAAATCTTATAAAATATATATTAAAATTTCAATTAAAACAACAAAATAAAATAAATAAATAAATACACAAATTTCTCTCTACCTTTTTCCTTCCCTCTTTCTTTATTTTTTCTTTCCATTTCAAATTTTCTCCTATATTTTCTCCCGAACCAATTTCTTCATTTTTTCTAATACCACCCTTATTTCCTTCCTGCATTTTTCAAATACCTCCTCCTCTCCTACTGGTACCACTTCTCTAATTTTCAGTAACTCTTCTGCCACATCAAAGGAGGCGGAATTGAAAATCTTGTCGATCTAATCACTTAAATTTTCAATGAATCAAACTCGTTGACCCTGCTGAGGTTTCTTCAACCATACCTGGTAAAGGGTTTCCTCATCATCCTCCACCAAATCAACTGCTGGTTGACTTGCCTCAACTGGCAGCAATGGCGCAGCTTCCACAATTGGAGCTTCCGTGATGACATCTGAATTCTAAAAACATACAGTCATCAGTAACAAAATTTTGAAACAAGAAAAGGCAGACTTACTTCAAAAACCAGGTCAGCCTCTAAAAATAGCCTTGGGGTGACCTCTACTGTCACTTCCTTCTCCTCTTCATCATCTTTGATGATCATCTGCCGCTTCTTCGGAGTCCGGTTCAAGATGGGAGCTTCATCCTCATCCTCTTTGACCAGTTCATCCACCTCCTCTTCCACCCCTCGTTTTCTACCTGTGGCCTGGGTGACCCAAGTCAGAGAAAGTAGTATGTGTCTCAAGCTCAACGGAGCTCGCGTTTTATACCTGGGAATCTGTCACGCGCCACGTGACACTTGAGGCAAAAGCAGCTCATTAAATCAATAATACAGAGGTATAAATCCATACTAGAAGCGCAGAAAAAGATTCTACATAGCAACTTCAACTTTCCTTTGTGTACTCACTATTCAACTGCGCTAATCTAAACTTTAAATCTAAATTAGTCAATCTCTCAATAGTGTTTTTAGTCTTTTCTTCGATAAGTGAAACAAAGTGCAATAGTTAACGCAATATTCCACTAAAAGGTTTATTAAGTATCTGTGGGTTATTAACAGGGGTAGTGAGCATGGACGGGATGGTTACTGGAGGATTAAAGGGTTAACGGATGTTAGTGAGGAGGGTCCAGGTGTAACGGGTGTAATTTTGGAGGTCTGTGATGTGTGGAATGATGGATGGGTATGAGGTCAATGCGAGGAGGAGTAATGGATATAAAAGGGGTTGGATTTTGGTTCTATATTTCTTTAGAATTAAATTATAAAACGTATATATAGTTTATAGTAATAAAGCTTCAGGTTAAATCATTATTATTGTACCTTTCCTTATTTTTCTCAGTAATCATTTCTAAAACTAAAATCTTTGATTATTGAGTTTTCAAACCTTTGTGAGATGTTAAGAATATTAATATTACCTTTAAATTATATTAGAATTCTTATCGAACATATCTCGAAGCAGTAGCTCTTCATTTGAGTCATCTTCAAATCCCTTCCTCAAGTATTTCCTCTGTACTTTGAAGAAGTCTCTAAACACCTTCCTCCATCTCACTTTCCCAGGAAAACGCTCGACCTTGTGCATAGGTTGTCTGGTGACAATACCCCAATTTCCATTCCTAATTAATGATCCCAAACTCATCACATTCATGAGAAACTCACATAGTTTCCAATCACATATCCTAACCTTATGTCATTCTGAAGCATAACATACCTACTTTTCTGTTCTTAAGCCCTAAAATAAAATTTTTATCTGCACAACTCACTCAAAGATTGGTCCAATTCACCCTCACCACTCGTAAATTTGTCTAAGTCACTCACAACACTCAGACATTTGTCTTAGTCACCCTCACCATTTGTAAATTTATCCAAGTCACTCAAAACACTCAAAAATTTGTCCAAGTCACTTGCACCACTCGGAAATGTGTCTAAGTCACTTGCAACACTCAAAAGTCTGTGTGATACACTCTCACCACTCAGAAATGTGTCTAACTCACTTGCAACACTCAAAAATTTGTGTGATACACTCTCACAACTCAGAAATTTGTCTAAGTTGATTGAAACACTTAAAAATTTGCATAATTCACTTTTACCACTTGAAAAATTGGCTAAGCCCATATTTTTTAAATTTTTCTTGGAGGAAAATGCCACTGAGAAAACAAAGGAGATGAAAGGCCAATGAGAGATAGTGTCAGCCAGGCTGCTAGACTCACCCAGTAAAATAATTGATTATTTACTGGATGAAGCCACACCTTATTATTTTAATTATTTTAATTATAATTTATTTACATTAAAATTACCTATAATAAATTAACTAATTACAAAATGGTAAAGTTAATAAATAATTAAAATTAAATATTAAAATGTCCCTAATAATTTTATTTTTATTTTTTAACACCATGCTCAATGACAGGTAGAAAGAAATAAAATTTTAAATTAAAATAAAAATTTAATATTCAAATATAAATAAATATATACAAAAAATTGAAATTTCTTATTTAGAATCGACCTTTACAGTAAATATTGAATAAATTAATTTATTCCTGTCATATTCTGTAAATACACCTTTTTTGACGCCTTCTTTTTAGAACAACTTTATTATTTGAAAATATTCCTTCTGGAATATTCCCTTTCTTCTCTCTCATACTACTTTTTTTAGAATTTTATTACCGTGCTCTCTCTCCTTTGCCTATATAAAGGCCTCTCTTTTGGTTGTTTTTGATCCATCCATTACATACTTATTATTTTATTAAACAAATTTATTACAATCAAAATATAAAGAAAGATGAAGATTTTAAAGGTTATTGATGGAGATTGTTAAAAAGATGAAAGTAAAGGTGCCAAGAATTTCTGGAAAATTATAATTTATGATAAAATTTATGAGTGCTTTTAAAGGGTTGGAAATTTATTTGAATGTTGTGATGCTGAATCATAGAAGTAGGATAGTTTCTGAATTTAGTGGGTCTCTTTGGTAGACTATTTTAGGTGAAGCTTAGAGGACCTTATGGCAAGAATTGAATCTTAGTATTTGGCTCAGGGTAAAGCCCAACAGGAATGGAATCAAAAGTATTTGGCTCATTAGGGAGGCCCGCTCTCTCATGCTGTGAAAACTATAGAGACTGGTAGAGCAGAGTGTGAAGGTATTCAAATCTTGCTCTCAGTAGTGGAATCATCACAAGGAAAATACAGTTTATTAAAAGTTTATTTCAAATTATGAAAATTATATGAAAATTAAAAAGAATTAAAATCAACCAGACAATGAAAGTTATCAGCATCAAAAAGATTTGAAGAATTAAAGTATAAAAATTTAAAAAAAAAGAAGGAAATCAAAATAAATAACCTCTTTTAAATCTTTCAACATCATTATCAAAGATTTGAATTAAATTTCTTCCATTAATTAAATATTCAGTATTATTAGCAGGAGCTTCCTGAAAATAAGTTAAAAATTTATGCTTCATATCATATCAAAAGTCAAGAAAGAGATATCTTTAAAACCTAGGATAATGACTAATGTGATCATTCTGTACCTTTACAATGTCATCTGTATTGGTAATTTCAATAGCTTAGGAGTTGGATTTGGAATTAGTAGGAGGATTATTAAAATAAAATTAAAGGACTAAATTTTTGAGTGAGGAAATGATTTTTCAGAAAAAATGAATGTAGAAACTGGCATAAGGGATCTTGAGATGGTGGAGGAAGCTCAGGATTGGGAAATTTAGATAAAGAAGCTGTTTTGGCCTTTATATTAAAAAAGAATGTGGGAATGTTTGATAATATCTTTTTGGGAATAGTTGGATCAGGAAGAGCAGATTTTCCAGTATAAAAATTAGTTCTGGAAGGTATAATTGGACAATTACACTTGATTTTCTTAAGCTTGCAGAGATCACAGACAGTTCTTCCAGGAATACCAGGCCTAGAAATCAGACAAGGAACCTGGTAATTGGTGCAAAGTTCACATCAAAAAGAAAGGTCTTTTGATGACATATTGATGATGATAGTGAGTTAATAATAAAGTTGATAATATTCAGGACTAGTTAAGGTATTTGGTTGAAGAGGATGAATAGAGGATAAATATGTGTTCAATCAATTATAAAAATTTAAAAGAATGAGGACATTCCTCATTGGAGGTAATATGTGGAAGTCTAAAGTTTATCATTAAAATTTTTTTGGAGATGATTATTGAGATTGGAAAAGCCTATCCAGTTTTAAAATGGTTAAACATATGAAAAAAGTATATATAAGGGTTTAAAAGGGGGTAATTTTATAAGTCAGGATTTAAAAATTAATTAAAGGTCAGGAAATGCAAGTATATGTCTTAAAGTGCATGGAAATGAAGTCAGGAGTCTTAAGAAAATTTGGGAAATTTTGTGGGATTTTAATATTTTCCTACTATTTTTAATAATTTTATAAAGAATTTTTGGTTATTTTTAAATTTTCATTATTTACTTAACTTTGGTAATTATTTATTAGATGAATACGGCTGCTCAGAATATGAAAATTAAAATGTATTATAAATGAGAAGTAGCTCTATTGTCAATAATTTTTCTAGATTTTTAAATAGTATTTTAAGGTTCTAATTGAGTCCGGTGTAGACAATCATATAGTACTAGCTATAGGCCTTGACCAAGGGAGTTGGAGAAAACCCAGATAGAAAATCCCTTGTCCCTTTAGAAAAATATAGGTGAGATTTACCTGCTACAGTAAATTGGTTCCTGTTGTTTAAAGCCCCTTTTCCAAAACACTTGACTGCCTGATCAGCCAAGAAAGTAGTCTCCAGACAGACTACCAAACAAAAGAACTGAAATGTAGACCAATGTCCACACCAGAGAAAGCAATGATACTTGATGTAGGTTGCAAATCCACACCAGAGACAGCAATAATACTTGATATAGCTTGCAAGACTACACCAGAGAAAACAGTTGCCAAAGTTGAGTTAAATGAAGAACTAACCTTGCAACAAACACAGCCAATTGTGGCCAGAAACAAAGTTGAGTTAAATGAAGAATGAACCTTGCAACAAACACAGCCAATTGTGGCCATAAAACAGTGAAAACTGAGTGAGGAACGAAGATATCACCTCTGGATGGTTATATAATAATTAAGGTTGCCCCAAACTGTCTTATTCACTATATACACACAGACCACTATCTAAGAGCCCATGCACACCAACAAATTTGGAATTTCTGAGTGCCAAATTGCATGAAACCCCTCTAGAAATGCTTCCCAGCCTTCTAGCACTGAGGCAGGCGGTCCACCTGATGTTGGGAGGCTATCCTGAGGTGGCCGGACCACCCTGAAGCCAGAAAACCACCAAAAACCTCCAAAAATACCCAAAACACTTATAAAAATAAGCTACAACTACTAAAACCTTTAAAACACATAATTAGGCTATAACAACATTGAGACATGAAACGTAGAGAAAAATTAGCCCATTCTCATAGTACTAAGCAGTTGACCCTAAGACTTAAGGCTAGCCTTTAAAAGGCAAAAAACCAAAATTAAACTGCTATCTTTTAAAATGAAAAATGAAAAATTATCCCTTAAATACTTAGAATATGAAAAATTTCATCAAGACAGTAAATATAGAGAAATACCGGGGTTATCTAAAGGTAATACCCACATTCCTGTAGTCCTAATATTCACCAAATAATTCCAGAAAAAACCCAATTATTAAACGATGCCATTTAAGACATATCAAAACAAAGCCAAAAAGACCAACATAGGGCTCTGCAAATGATGGAAGGCCACATTCTCCCTCCAATATAGAGTGTCCACATTCTCCTTCATCACAACCACCATGTTCAGATTCATCTCCAAATCTGCTAGTGAGATGGGTCCTTGCCAATGTTGCATTGACAACAATCTCATCTGTACCATCACACCTCCAGCTCATCCCTTCAGAATCTGCTGTGATGCCTGTCACTCTAGGAAGAAGACTTGTTTCGGACCTGTTCCATTTTCCTCTCTAACATCTTCTCCTCCTCCACAACCTGATCCACCTTCCACCAGCACCAAAAGATCCAGACCATCCATCCTGATCCCAGACTAGTCAACAAATTACACCCTTAAAAAAAGAGTGCCAACCCTTCTACAAACACTAGCTCTTCCATCCCTGGTCCTTCTGATGGTAAGCCCAATACTTCTTCATACTGAAATTCAATCTGACAAATTTCCAGTTCATTTCCATCCAGAAGTGATGATGAAAATGTGGGAACCATTGAAAAACCACCACCTAATCCATTGCCCACCATCAAAGACAACTTCCAACAGCATTCTTCTCAACAGAAGCATCTCATCCTAAATTTTTCCAATCCACTCCTGCCAGGAACCCACAGGACCTTGAGATAAGGAAGAACCTCATTCACCAGTTCAAAGCCAATGCTGAAAATTTTGTTACATCTCTTGATTCTTTTCTTTAATTGCTTCTTTCCTGAAAATCTTGATTTAGAAATAAAAAAAATAAAAAACTCCTCATTTTAAAGTCTTGGGGGACTAATCCTCAGTTTTAAGTCTTGGAGGACTAACAGCCCTCATTTTATAGTCTTGGGGGACTAAAAAACCCTCAGTTAATAGTCTTGGGTGACTTCAAACCTGAATCAAAAATACAAAACCTGAGATCAAAACATTAAAGACCAAAGAAACAAACTAAAATTCTGGGGTAACTGTTCTACAGAGCAGCCAGCTCATCAGTTACCCCCACACTTGCCTTAACAAAATTCAGAGACTCCCCTTGGATGCCCTCTGCCTGAATCACACCAACTCCACATTATCAGTTTATAGTCCTGAAGGACACAACCAACAACCATCCTCAGTTTATAGTCTTGGGGGACTATCCACGGTGTTCAGTTTAAAGTCTTGACGGACTTACAGATACACAGTAGTAATAAAAAATAAAAATCTTGAAGAAATAGTTATATAACCAGCCAGTTTTAAGTCTTGGAGGACTTCCAGTTTTCAGTTTAAAGTCTTGACAGACTACACACATTTTGCATATAAAGGCGGAGCCACCTCCATGCACAGTGCTCCACAGCCAACCTGCTGAACTTACACTCTCTCTTCATTATCTACACATCACTGACAAATTTTTCATTCATCTCTTTTCTCTTCATTATTTTTCCTTCACAGATCATGGCTGTATCCCCAGATTTTGACCCATTGGACCTTCCCTGTTTCACTGCTCCAAAGGACTTTGCTTGTCAACATTGCATCCACATGTGCAGGCCTTGTAACTTCACTCTTCCTACTCCTCAAGCCAAATTCTATAACAGAGCCTGTGATTCTTGAAACTATAAAAAGAAAAGATGTGAAAGAGACCCCAAATATCCAATACCTCCGCCTTCACCTTCACAAAAATGTATTTCCAGATCTCCTACCAGGTCACCAGAACTTAGACCTGCTTCCTCTTCTTTATCTTCCACTCCTTCCAGAAGATAACACCGCTCTATTCCCAAATCACTCCCAAAAAGACCTGCATTATCTTCTCAAGAATCTGCTTTTATCTCAGCAAATTTAGCCAAATACACTCAAAAATAAGCTCCCAGGCTTCTAGACTGCATCAAGGCGGCCCTCCTGCCTTTCCAGAAAGCAAAAATCAGGCTCAAAACTCCCAAATTCAGCCAGATAAAAGCCAAAATACACCATTAAACACCAACAATTCTACGCAACCACCTCCTAGTGCTCCCAGAGAAATGCATACACACAAAATTTTTTCCTAAGACAACCCCAAAAATTCCAACATCTCTAGAAGGCCTGCCAGAGGACCTTCTGAAAACATCAGAGCACGCAACACTGCTTCCAAACAAAAATCTCTGGTTACTTCAAGAAGAACTAACTAAACCTCTCCTCTGGCTGCCAATTATTCCTCTGATGGGTTCCTTTCTTCTAGATCTTCATCTAGCAAATCAAAATCAGCTTCCAGGTCACCTTCTCCTGATCCTTCCTCCAACAACCCTGGTACTCCACCATCAGTGTCCAACCCAACTGAGACAAGCAATAATAATATCCACAACAACAACAGCAGCCCTGCTGCTCCAACCAAGCCACAGGAACGCCATTCTTCTCCTTCATTATCTCAACACCATTTATAGAATGATCATGAAAATCCATACCTCTATCTGGTTGATCCTCCTTCAACATCCATTCAGCTTTCTTCAACAGCTTAAATACCGGCCACTTACAAATTTGATGAGCTCCCAATCTGTAAGTACCATATAAATAAATCCAATTTATTTAACTGAGAACAATTACTGATATAATTCTTCTGTGTAGTTGGAAAACCGCCTCCTGAAACTACAATTGGGATTGGCCAACCTCTAGAAACTACCTTAACACTGGATTACGCTGACATGAAACATCTAAGCATGATGTGTTCAAACATGCTTAAAGCCTTTGCTCTCCACAGTCCATTGAATGAGTTTTAAAAGAATCTGAGAAAAAATTTCCTTGATTACCACTGGAAGATGTCTAGAATAATCAAGCACACCTTCCAACACTCTATTCCTGCTTCTTCCACTTTTTCCACTTCTTCCCTAAATTTACCTTCTACTCTGGTCCCTGACCATTACAACCCATATATGCTTTCCAGCCACCTACATCACAAAGAACACAGTTCTTCCACCAATCCTTACAAAAAGCAAAAACACCACCATAATTCAGACCAACCGCTGGAGGCTTCTTCTTCCAGACATTAAAATAAACAAGAAATTAATAATTCACTAAATAGAGAGAACAATAATAATTAACAGATATATATAAAAAAATTTGTTTTATTTTAATTTTAATTTAATTTTAATTATTTTTATTTTTATTTTATTTATTTTTTATTTATTTTTATTTTTTTATTTTATTATTTTTATTTTCATTTTAAACTACCAACATACTAAAAATTTTTTTGAAAATAAATAAATAAAATTACCCCAAAATAGCACAACTGAGAAATTAAAATGAAATGAAAAACAATAACAAAATGAGATAACTAATAATTACAAATGTTATCCCCCAGCCAATTCATGAGTTGATCCCCTGATACCTTACCCACATAAAAGTGCACCTTGATGTGGATACACTGTTAAATAAATTTTAAATGAATTGAAATAAAGATGAAATAAAAAGAAATTGAGAAAATAAAAAGAAAAAAAAGAAAGAAAATAGCATTGCCTGGCCAATTGATGAGCCTTTCCCAACCAATGCTTGCCCACATCCAGGTGACCCTGATGTGGTGACACCATATAATATAATTTGTGATTTTCCCTCTTTATATCCTAATAACTCCCATAAAATAATTAAAAGAAAATAATCTAAAACTACTATCTAACACAACCATAGACACAAAAATTAAAGAAAGAAAAAGAAAAAAATCCAGCTCCATAGAAAGTAAAGTCAAAGGAAATGATCACTGGGTGGGCTCCCTCCAATAATTAAAAATGATGGGAGACCACCAGTGATCCCCCACCAAACCAAATAGACAAAAGAATCCAGTTTCAAGCCAGTAAGCCAGTTTAAAGTCATAGTGGACTTGAAACCTGAATGACAAAAACCAGAACTAGGATTCAACTAGGACAAACAAAATACTTGAAAAAGACATTTTGGGTTAACTGCTCTACAGAGCAGCCAGCTCATCAGTTACCCCCACACTTGCCAAAATAAAATCTAGAAGTCCCCCCTGGGTACCTTCTAACAAAAACACAAAATCAAAACATTAAACCAAAACCAATAAGTGTGAAGAGTCCGGCACTTGAAGACCAAAAGAATTTCCAGTTTAAAGTCATAGAGGACTAAAAAACTATGAAGAAAAACCAATACTAGGGTTCAACCAAATTAAAAGAAGGGGTTGGAAACAGACAATCTGGGGTAACTGTTGATAGAGCAGCCAGCCCATCAGTTACCCCCACACTTTCCAAAATAAAATCTAGAAGCCCCACCCATGGGTACCTTCTAAAAAAAAACTTCCAACAGAACAGATGCACAGCATCACCAAAACCCAAAATTAAAGAATGGTACATAATTTATCCTCATTGCAGAGTCAATCTTCTTCACTTCTAGTGCCTCTAGGGTAAAATATCTTCACTTAGTCAGCAGCCACTCTCTTCTTTAAGACTGCGCCATCTAACTCCTCCAAAAGATAGGAACCTCCAGACACCTGAGATCTGACTCTGTAAGGTCCATTCCATCTGTCAGCAAACATCTTTCCCCACTGACTCTCAAAACCTCTATTATACACCAAAACCAAACAACCAGGTTTCAAAGGATTCCTGAGTCTATGAGCCAACTTCTTATCCTAGTATCTGACTGATTGATTTCTTATCTTCATCATTCTAGAGTATGCCTTCTCTTGACATTCCTCTCTACATTCTAACTGTTGCATCCTGGAACAGAGCAAATCTTCTGTTGAGCATATATCATCTCAATCAACTCCAAGATAAGAGACAGCTTCCAAATCTACCGGTAGAACAGCTTTCTTCCCAAAAATTAATTCATAAGGGGAATAGCCAGTTGTCCTTTTCACAGTGAACCTATCAGCAAATAACACCAAGGGTAAATAATGCCTCCATTTTTCAGCACTATCTCCACACAATTTCACCAAAGAATTTTTGATAACTTGATTGCCTCTTTCAACCATGCCTTTGGCTTCAGGATAATAAGGTGTAGCCACTCCGACTTTAGAGGCCAATACTTGACACAGCTTCTTTAAATTCAGCTCCAAACTTTGGCCCGCCATCAACAGTCACTAACTTCATTAACCCATACCTAAACACCCATTCCTTCTTCAAAAATTCTACCATGTTTTTGGCAGTCCAATTCACCACAGTCACCACCTCAACCCAACCAGATAAATCATTCCTGGCAACAATCAAATATTTATACATGCCCTCTTTGATATGGACAGCATCCAAGCTGACTCTTCCAAACACAGTTGTTTCACAAGTAGCACGGACAACCTCTTTAGGTTTCAAGTGACTTCTTTTTTGACATTCTTCACAAGATTGAACCCAACCATGCACAGCCAAATTCATACCTGTCCACCAAAATCTATCTGCTACTCTTCTATAAGTCTCACCAAAGCCTCCATGACCAAGGTCTTGATGCAAATACTTCAAAACCAATTCTTGACCCTTCTTCTGAGTCACCACCACTTGAGGATTTGGATGTCCCCTCCTTATCAACCTCCTTCCTGAAACATAAAAGCCAGGACTCTACTTCTTGATTGCCACCCAAGTATCATAATCACAAGTATCTGGCCTCTCCAAGGTTAATAGATATTCAACCATAATAAAATAAAACCCAATCTGAACCCAGGTCTCATCTTCAATATCCAACAAAACAATATACAAGGGTACAACCCTGTCATCCAAATTTCCAGTGTACACATGAGCAACACAACCGGCCCATCCAAGACCCCGATTCCTAAACTTTGGCACCTCATTTTTCTTCCGCTAAATCTTAAGAGAATCCAGTTCACCAACAAAAACACCATTCTCCAATTTTAGCCATCCCAAACAACAGCCCCATCTTCATCAACAAAACCATCCTGATCACCAAATCAAGATCAGAAACATCCAGTTTAACCTCTTGGTGGAGGAGAGAACAATCATCCAGTTTAGCCTCTTGTGGGAGGAGAAAAAAATAATCCAGTTTAGCCTCTTGGGGGAGGAGAGAAAAATCATCTGCACCCTTTGCGCTGGCCCTAACCACTGGTACATCTTCATCAAATTCATCAGAATCAGAATCTTCATCTGTGGATGGTCTTCTTGATAAACCATCTGGCATCGTAAAAGTCTTACCTGGATTTTGCAGCAGGTCAAAAGAGAAATGTTGAATAAATGCCACCCACTTTGTCATTGGAGCATTTGGAAGACTAGGTGTATTGATCATTTGAACCAGAGATTTAGAATCCATGTGCAGCTCAAAATGCTGCCCCCACAAAACAGTTTGTAGCTTCTTCAAAATATTTGCTACACCACACAATTTCAAGTTTGGCTGAGAATACCTAGATTCCACTTCATTAAAGACTACAGACTTGTACCTTGCTGGCCTGACCTTCCCAGCTTTATGTTCCTGAGACAAAACAGCACCAGCAGCAATATAACTTGAGTCCACTTCCAGATATACTTTTCCAGCTTCCCTTCCATAATCCAACTTGTGAAGAATAATATCTTCACCTACCACCTTCTTCAATTTCTGAAAAGCCTATTCACACTCTTCAGTCCATTCCCACTCTGAATTTTTCCTGGTCAACCTTCTCAAGGGTGAAGCCAACAAAGAAAAATCTTTAACAAAAATCCTGATGTACACACAAACTCCCAAAAATCCCCTAACTTCAGTAATATTTTTGGGCCTTGGCCATGACTGAATTTTATTAACTTTCTTCTTTGCCATACCCTTCCCTCCTTACATACGACATGACCCAGAATTTCCAGAGCAGGAACACAACAACAACACTTTGACCCAGAAATGGTCAAACCAGCCTCATCAATTCTGAGGAATACTCTCTCTAGAGTAATTGCATATTCCCAAACAAATCTCCTTATTCTTGGGTTCTCCTTCAGAACTTCATTTCTATAATCAGTGGAGGGTCTATTAATTCCACTGTCATCAATAAAAATACCAGCATGAGTTGAATCCTCATCCTGTAAGATCCAAGCCATTTGAGCTTGATATACTGTAAATGAATTAGTTGCTCCTTGAGGAGACCTAGTGAGCTGAAATCTTCCCGGAGGAGTCTCAAATGTTGTGAGTGGCCGTTAATCAGTGCAAAGTTCCCTTTCATCATATACACCCATAATATCACCCAAACCATAACACACCCTTCCAAAAAAAGCTTTCACAAAGTCCTCCGCACTTGGCCGCATCCCCACATCCTTGATAGTGACTCAACTCAAGGCCCTAACATCATGCACCACCCTCAACTTCCCACCCTGTTTCTTAACACAGAAAGCCAGACTTGAGTAACTAGAAGTTTATTGTTCATACAATCCTGTCCTGACTCTTTCCCTAAAAATCTCCACAAAATCATCCCTAATAGCAGCTGGAATTGGAATAGGTTTGATTTGCCAAGGCTCATGACAAACCACAGGAATCAAGTAAGGTTCCTCATAAGAGTGTTTCAACACACCCCTTTCTCTTTGAGCACAATAACATGCAACAACAAATTCTTTTCCTCATCAGAAAACCAACCATCAGGACCAAAATTAACAACTTTCAACCTCTCCAAAGTCACCCGAGCGGTTTCCACAAAATCAGGAGGATTCTCCACCAGAGGAGTACAGTACGGATCTCTTGACAATGGAGTTCTCTTCATATGAGAATTCAAACCCACAGGCATAGGCTCATCAACAGGCCTAAACTTCTGTGCTACCTTCTTGTACTTTGCAGCTCCACCGTCAACTTGAGGGATCTTCAGGACGTTTTCACCACCAGACCTGGAAGATAAACCAAGGTTTTCCCCATTGCTCACATGTGTGGCCCAGGTAATGTTTTTGAAAGTTGTAGAAGAAACCCTAGCGGTGCACAATTGGGAGGACTTACTTTTAGACCCCAATCTCACCACTCCACAAATTTTCCGCAATTCCACATCTTCATCCCCACTTCCATCTTCTAAATCTACAAATCTTGATTCATCTTCTGAATCACATCTTCTAAAATTATGCAGTTTATCCTCATTCCAGAGGCCCAAAACTTTATCTTGACAATCTTCTTTTTTCAAAAATTTGTGCAGTTTAACCTCATGCTGGAGGCCCAAAAATTGATCTTGAAGATCTTCTTTCTTCAAATATTCGTGCAGTTTAACCTCATTCTGGAAGCCCAAAAATTGATCTTGACAATCTTCTTTCTTCAAAAATTTGTGCATTTTAACCTTATGCTACAGGCCCAAAAATTGATCTTGACAATCTTCTTTTTTCAAAAATTCGTGCAGTTTAACCTCATTCTGGAGGCCCAAAAATTGATCTTGATCATCTTTACAAAAATAATTCTTTTCTTCTTTTTTAATTATCTTCAGATTTTTTTCTTGCTTTTCTTCAGTTATCTTGAAATTTTTATCTTCTTTTCTTGAGTTTTCTTCCATCCTACAAAAATAACCAGGGGTTTCCCCAATGCTCACAGACGTGGCCATGGTAATGTTTTTGAAAGGCGTAGAAGAAACCCTAGCGGTGCACAATTGGGAGGACTTACTTTTAGACGTCAATCTCACCACTCCACAGCTTTTCCGCATGTCTTTCAATAAAGATATATAGCCAATCTTCTTTTTTGAACTTGAATTAAAAATAATTGAAAATCATGAGAGAGAACAGATACTTGATAAAAAACATGAAGAATACTTGCAGAGAAGAGAAACATTAACAATAGAGAGTTGAAAATCCACTTGGTATATTTCCAAGGAAGCTGACCTACTACAACCTGGGATTTCCTCATCTTGGGGAGAGGTTGTAGCACTAGAGCAATCAGCCTTTTTACTCTAAAAAAGACAGACTCTCACTAGAACCTGAACCACACTCCAAAAAACCAGAGGTGGAACCCACTTCTTTTTGTCTACTACAACAATCCATGCACTGGCACATTGAAGACAAGCCAGACCTGGTCTTCCGACCATCATCTCCAGGAGATGATAACCTCATGTGAAGCCTCCTCTCATCTTCACCTGTCAACTACAAACTGATTTCCATGTCAAACTGATAACCAATTCTTGCATGTAAATCCATCAAGAATGGTCCACCCATAACAGCTTTTACATTACCTTTGGAAATGTAAAAATGAACCTTTCCGGAGGCTCCACCAACATCCAGCTTTAAAAATTTGGCTGTCCCAATCAACTCAGTGACATGGCCACCAATCCCTCTTAAATTTCCACCAATTCTTGACTTGATGGGGAGGCCCAGATGAGTAGCCTAAAAAAAAAGAAATCAGGTTAATCTGAGAACCTGAATCCACCAATGCACTAGCCTCCCTGCCATTCAGAGTTAAATAGACATAACCCAGAGTAGCAGAAAAATAAGTTATCAAACCCTCACAAAACTTCTCAGCAGAATCACATATATATTCCACCTCCCCAGAAGAAACCCTTCTCCTGGTCAACAATTTTTTTTGTCTATCAGCCAGCCCAGGACTAATAGCATACAATTACCCATAATAAAGGGAAACCTGACCCTGATTCATTTTTTCCAGAAACAAGTCCATAATATTAGATTGGCAAGAAACTACTGGCCTCTCAAAATGAGCCCTTTCCTTCACTACCTTGGTCCTAGAAATCTCCTGAGGACGAGAACCACCAACAGATTTTCCATCAACAGGAATCAAACCAGATCCCTCACCAACACCTTTAACTCAAGCAGGATTTGGAAATGAAGCCAAAGGGATATCCCCCTCTGAGTCATGTTCAACATCCATTGGAATTGGCTCACCATTCATGTCCAATGCACAAAAATTGGGGGAGCCTATATCAGCAATCCCCTTCTGCATCTTGTACAGCTCCTCTTTGCTGTACTTCCTCCTGACTTCACTCACCCTAGGATCCACCTTTGAAGCCTTAGGCTTTGGTTGGGCCTGAAAACTGCTCTTAGGCCTTCCCACCTATCCAGATTCAACATTATAGACACCAGCCAAGAATTCACCACTTGAATATCCTCCACAAGAATACAACTTCAACCCACCAAAGGAAGTAGAAAAAGAGACTTTATTAACCTTTTTCCCTTTTCCCTTGACATATTCATCTGCCTTAGAAGAAGACTTCCCTTGATCAGGGATCTCCTCAAACATTGGCCTCCTCTGATTGAGACCATTTCTTCTCCTGAACAAATCAACAATACCCTGCCCCTCCCTGGGCTTCACAAGTGAACCATCAGGGAATTGAAACACCCTGCCCTCAAACTCCACCTTTCCTTCTGACACATCTCTGTTCAGAGCCCAAAAATCATTGGACTTGTGCCACCTCCTTCTGCAAAAAGAGCAGACCCAAGGATCGCTACTACCAGCCCTCCTATCAAAATATCTAGGCTGAGAAGAAGCCCTGTTGACCTTCTTAGCCTCCTGAACAAAAAAATGTAGCTGTTTTGTCAGATCAGCCAACTGCTCCACCACTGGCTCCCTCTCCTGCTTGGGAACCTCCACCATATTCTTCTCTTCCTTCTTCACTCTACTCTCCTCTTCAGCCAAAGCCTCACTGACTTTGCTGACATACTTGGCACGTCCCTCTTGATAGGTGTCCACAGCCAACAACTTCAAATGGGCCTCCACAGCCTCCTTCACCTTGTCCAAGGAAGTAAACTTCTGGTCCCCATTGGAAACAGTCTTCATCAAGTCCTTCCTTGACAACTCCTTCAACACATCCATCCTGACATCTCTAGCCAGGGAAGACCAAAAAACATCTTTGGCAGCATTTTCATGTTCCAGCTCCTCCACTTCCACCAAATATTTAACCACAGGATGGAATTGCAGCAGAAAATTCCTGTAACCGAGTAAGTTACCAACACCACCATAAGACTTCCATTCACTGACTACCTTGTTAAGATCCACCATAGTGAACCTGACACCCCATCAATCCACCATCTCCCAGCACAGAAACTTCCAATCCCTCTTCTTGTAGCCACACATGGCCACAACCTCCTTCTCCACTGCCCTATTACCAATTAATAAAATGATCTGCTTCACCATGTCCAGGTAAGAAGCACCATCCACACCAACAGCAGTTTCATATTTCTCCAGAAACCACTTCACATCTTCCCCATTAAATTTGGTACCATCCAAATTTTTAATCCTAACACACTCCCTAACCATCACAGCAGGGGGACCTTCACCCCCACTGACAGTCACCATCGGAATAGAGGAGCCAGAAGCCATTCTTCCAGACCAAAATCACCCAAAATAACCAACCAAAGACAACAGAGATTCCAAAGAACTAGAAGGTTCTACCCCCACATTGGGTTCCAGAAATATAGACAATCCTATAGTACTAGCTATAGGCCTTGACCAAGGGAGTTGGAGAAAACCCAGTGAGAAAACCCCCTGTCCCTTTAGAAAAATATAGGTGAGATTTACCTGCTACAGTAAATTGATTCCTGTTGTTTAAAGCCCCTTTTCCAATACACTTGACTGCCTGATCAGCCAAGAAAGTAGTCTCCAGACAGACTACCAAACCAATGAACTGAAATGTAGACCAATGTCCACACCAGAGAAAGCAATGATACTTGATGTAGGTTGCAATTCCCCACCAGAGACAGCAATAATACTTGATATAGCTTGCAAGACTACACCAGATAAAACAGTTGCCAAAGTTGAGTTAAATGAAGAACTAACCTTGCAACAAACACAGCCAATTGTGGCCAGAAAACAGTGAAAACTGAGTGAGGAACAAAGATATCACCTCCGGATGGTTGTATGATAATTAAGGCTGCCCCAAACTGTCTTATTCACTCTATACACACAGACCACTATCTAAGAGCCCATGCACACCAACAAATTTGGCATTTCTGAGTGCCAAATTGCATAAAACCTCTCTAGAAACGCTTCCCAGCCTTCTAGCACTGAGGCGGGCGGTCCATCAGATGTCGGGAGGCCCGCCTGAGGCGGCTGGACCACCCTGAAGCCAGAAAACTACCAAAAACCTCCAAAAATACCCAAAATACTTATAAAAATAAGCTACAACTACTAAAACCTTTAAAACACATCATTAGGCTATAACAACATTGAGACATGAAACGTAGAGAAAAATTAGCCCACTCTAATAGTACTAAGCAGTTAACCCTAAGACTTAAGGTTAGCCTGTAAAACATAAAAAACAAAAGTTAAACAGCTATCTTTTAAAATGAAAATTGAAAAATTATCCCTTAAATACTTAGAATATGAAAAATGTCATCAAGTCATAAAATGTAGAGAAAAACTGGGGTTATCTAAAGGTAACACCCACATTCCTGTAGTCCCAATATTCACCGAATAATTCTAGAAAAACACCCAATTATTAAACAATGCCATTTAAGATATATCAAAACAATGCCAAACAAACCAACAAAGGGCTCTGACAATGTTGGAAGACCACACCAGAGGTCTTTACAAGCTCTTTAATAACTCTGGTGATCTCTGGACTAGCTCCTTACAAGCTCTGGGATTCTCTGGTTAGGGAAAATAGGGCACATGAAATACTATGCATATAAAGCCTGTAGACCCCAATTTATATGAAACATCTAAAAGAGAATAAACCAAAAATTAACCACAACAACACTTATCAACATCAATCATTATTTTTTTGCATAAAAAATTATAAAAATTGTAATACCCTTATAAATATAAAATTTTTATATAAAATTTATTAATTTCACTCATCATAACATATAATACCTTAAAGGCTACCATTTCAAAGGTCTCATTTCCTGGGATCTAAATTTAATAAATAAATTATAAAAAAACAAAAGCTTCATAAAAATATAATATTCAATCATTTAAATAAATTTTCTAAAAAACAAAAGCTTCATAAAAATATAATATTCAATCATTTAAATAAATTTTCTGAATAAAGCTTCAATGTTGTGTTTCTTACCCTCATTATAAAGAACACTTTTTTAAACATCTCAATACTGTTAACAACAAATAGTTTATTGGTCATCTCATAAAAACTAGAGGTCATAGCTTTGTTTATTGTGAGTTCTTTATTAACTTAAAGGGACAGGGTTTTCTTTAGTTTATCCAACTCCCTTGAATTCTTCTTACAGCAAGGTGACTGTAAGACTCTTTCTACAACCTGAAAAACTGGATGAAATTGATTGCCATTTCAAAGGTAGCTTGAGTCAAAATGCATTTTTAGAGACTAAAGAGTCAATATTGAATGGTTCCAAGTGATTATCAGATAGTTTATTTGATGGTCAAGTTCTTTGAATACTTTTAGAGTTAAGCCATACTCTGTTGCCTGGTTTAAAAAATGGAGCATATTTTTGATTTTTCTTGGCCTGTTCCTTGTATCTTTGGATTGCTACTTTGAGGTTGTATTGAATTTTACCTTGAAGTCATGAGTTGTTTCAAAGATCATTTTCAGCATGATGATTTGTTCCTATTTGAATCAGATTTAATCAGCAATTTTTTTCATAGATGGCCTCACAAGGAGATTGCTTTTTCAAAGAATGTGTTGAGTTTCTTTAGGAAGATTTGGCCAATGGTAACCATGTGGGCCAATTTCTTGTTGATAATTGACATAAATTCAAAGATATTTTTTGAGTATCTCATTGACTCTTTCAGTTTTCCTGACTCTTTCAAGATGATAGGTGGTAGAAAGATGCCTCATATTATTTAGTTCTAGACAGAGTTGAGTCAAGAAAGTAGAAATAAACAGAGAACCTCTATTAGAAATAACATCAGGAGGTAGTCCATGTTTAGAAAATACATATTCTAGAAACAATTTGGATAGATCTTTAGCGATATCAGTAGTATTAGTTTTAATAAAAAAAGAAATTTTAAAGAATATATAAACTATGACTAATATAGAATTGAGATTATCTGATGGAGGTAATTGAGAAAAAATTTATCAAATGTAAGTTATTGAAGCAAACCATACTTCATGTTTTGAGTTAATTTTTTCTAATTATGTTCATAACAGGCTTTAATATAGGTTTTGATTTCTCTGCTCATACCTGGCCAGAAAAAATTTCTTAAATTTGACTGTTAGGTTTTATTGACACCAGAATAACAGGCAAATGGTGAATCATGTTCAATTTTTAAAATCCAATATTATATATCCTTATTGTCAGGCATGAATAACATACCTTTGAAGACTAATAGACCTGATTCTATACTAAATTTTTGGCCCCTTGATTTGAGAGTATTTGTTCCTTTAAACCCAAGCGATAATTATCCTTCAACTGAGCTTCTAGGATGTTAGATAGTGGATTATGAATTGATTGAGTTTTCATCAAAATAAGTTTATGAATCCTTAAGATTTGTTTTTTGAAAATTAATTTTACATTTGCTGTATTTTTTTCTGAAAATTCCTCCCCCCCACTTTGGGTAAACATTGTCCCAAAATGACAAAATATCAGGAACAGCACAACTTCTACCTGGGCAGTAGTTAATAGTAAAACTGAATTCAGATAATAATTCAGCCTACCTAGCATGAAATTTAGTCAATACTTTGGCAGACATGAAGATTTTTAAATAGTTGTGATCAGCTAGGACTTAGGAAGAACTACTAAGACTGAGAGGAAAAGAATACCATTTTTTAAGACAATGAAAAATAGCTAATAATTCCTTATTATGCATTTAATAGTTTAATTCTTCTGAAATGAGTTTGCATGACTCAAAGGCAACAGGATGAAAAAGCTTTGATACAGGATTGAGTTAAGATATTACTCCTTCTATAGCATGATTTCTAACATCTGTCTCAACTATCATCAAGTTGATAGGATAAGAATGTCAAAGAATTGAAGCTGTTGTGATGGAATTTTTTAGTGCTTCAAATCCTTTTGTGTTGTATTGTTAAAACCAAAAGGAATATTGTTTCTAAGGAGAATAGTAAGATTTTTAATAGTTTTAGAGTTATATTTAATTAAAAATCTACAAAAAATTTTAAAACCAAGAAATCCTTGTAAGGATTTCACAGTTTTTGACTCAGAAAATTTCAAAAATTTTTGTAAAATTTTATAATCCATGACTAGACCGTCAGTTGAAAATTTAAGACCTAAGAAGTTGATAGATCATACACCGCGCAATACAGCGGGCGGACTTGTTAGCAAGTCCGCAACCTTGGACTCAAATTCACCACAGATTGAACACACATTGAGCTATTGACAAAGGAACCATACAATCAGGGATGAACGCCACTCAGCAGAACAGTTTTTGTGGGTCTTCAAGTAGAGCTCAGTAGGAGTTCAGTATGAGTTCAGTCTGAGTTCCATCTGAGTTCTGTCTGAGTTCAGGTTGGGGACTTGCTAGCAAGTCCACCCCCTTTATTGCGTAGTGATAGATGGAAATCACATTTAGTGTGCTTGGAATAGAGACTGTGCTCACAAAGGTGATTTAGAACTTGTTGAAAATGTTGAGTATTTTCTTTGATGGTCCTTAAGAAAATTAAAATTTCATCTAAATAGACAATAAAAAATGTTTTATGACATCATGAAAGATATCATTGAAAAAGTTTGAAAAGTTTATGCTGCATTACACAATCCAAAAGGCATAAACAAATATTCAAAACTACCAAATCTGGTGCACATTTCAGTTAATGGTTCATGGGCTTCTGAAATACATATGAGATTATAAGCACCTCTGAGATCAATTTTAGAAAAGAAATTAGCACCATTGAACAAAGTAAGAAGTAATGACATAGGAGGAACTGGATAAGTGTTCTTCTTAGTCACTGTGTTAAGTCTTCTATAATCAACCTGCAACCTAAGACTTCTTTCCTTTTTATTTTAAAAAAGATCTAGAGATCCAGTTGGAGATTTACTGGCTCAAATAAAACCTTTTTCTACATTCTATGAAATTTAGTCTCAAAGAACTTGAGATTTTTTTCTTTGAGAGAGAATAGACAGGACCTGCCAAATTTTTTGAACATATTAGCTCCATCTAATGATTGTAGGGTCAAGGAGGTGGTAGTTTTTTGGACTTAAGTATTGAGAAAACATTGATGAAATCATGGTAAATTTCTCAGTAGAGTCAATTTAATGGCTTCAATATCTGTTTTGTTGACCTCTTCATCTTCAAAGAAATATGTCAAAGGAATTCCAGGATTCAGAGAGAAAAGACTTGTTTCTTTGGGTGAAGTAATTGAGCTAGAAAAGTTATCCAAGCGCTGTGGTCTTCTAACATTGGCAGGGGCCTTTGTTGTGTGGTTTGGCGCTGTTTGTGCATGTCTTAATTGACATCTGTTAAAGAATTGGGCATTTTTCTGGTTTTATTCCGTGGATATTGGGTATGCGGGTATGTGGGTACTATCATTGGATAGCCCTGGTTTTTCTCTATATTTTATGTCTTGAAGACATTTTTCATATTCTAAGTTTTAAGGGGTCATTTCCTCATTATTCATTTATAAAAGATTGCTGTTAAATTTTGTTTTTTGTGTTTTAAGGGCTAACCTTAAGTCCTAAGGTTAAGTTCTTAGTACCATTGGATAGAGCTAATTTTTCTCTATATTTCATGTCTCAATGTTGTTATAGTGAAATTCCATGTTTTAAAGGTTTTAGTAGTTGTAGCTAATTTTTCTAAGTAGATTAGTGGTTTTTATTGGTTTTCTGGCTTCAGGGAGGCCGGGCCGCTTCAGGCGGCATCTCCAACGTCGGGCGGCCCGCCCGCCTCTGTTTTAGGAGGTTGGGGAGCGCTTCAGGAGGGTTTATTATGCAATTTGGCAGGTACAGGCGCCAGATTGGTGGGTGCGCATGGGCTCTTAGTTAGTGGTCTGTCTGTACATAGTGAATAAGACAGTTTGGGGCAACCTTAATCATCATACAACCATCCGGAGGTGATATCATTGTTCCTCACTCAGTTTTCACTGTTTTCTGGCCACAATTGGCTGTATTTGTTGCAAGTGAGTTCTTCATTTAACTTAACTTTGGCAACTGTTTTCTCTGTTATAGTCATGCAAGCTATAGCAAGTATTATTGCTGTCTCTGGTGTGGATTTGCAGCCTACATCAAGTATCTTTGCTGTCTCTGGTGTGGACTTTGTTCTACATTTCAGTTCTTTGGTCTGGTAGTCTATCTGGGGACTACTTTTTTGGCTCATCAAGCAGTCAAGTGTGTTAAACAGGAGCTTTAGCAAAACAGGAACCAACTTACTTTAGCAAGTAAATCTCACTCTATTTTTCTAAAGGGACAGGGGATTTTCTCTCTGGTTTTTCTCCAACTCCCTTGGTCAAGGCCTATAGCTAGTACTATAGGATTGTCTGAATTTCTGGCGCCCAATGTGGGGTAGAACTTGCTAGTTCTTTGGAATCTCTGTTTTCTTTGGTTGGTTCTTTTTGGTGTTTTGGACTGGAGGAATGGCTTCTGGTTCTGCTATTCCTGTGGTGACTGCCAGTGGGGGGGGATGGTCCTCCTTCTGTGATGGTTAGGGAGTGTGTGAGGATTAAAACTTGGAATGGTACAAATTTTAATGGGGAGGATGTCAAGTGGTTTCTAGAGAATTATGAAACTGCTGCTGGAGTGGATGGTGCTTCCTACCTGGACATGATGAAGCAGATTATCTTCTTCATTGGTGATAGGTCAGTGGAGAAGGAGATTGTGGCCATGTCTGGCTACAAGAAGAGGGATTGGAAATTGCTGTGTAGGGAGATGGTGGATAGATCAGGTGTCAGGTTCACTATGTTGGATCTGAACAAGGTTGTCAGTGAATAACAATCTTATGGTGGTGTTGGTAACTTAAATAGTTACAGGAAGTTTCTGCTACAGTTTGATCCTGTGGTGGAATATTTGGTGGAAGTGGAGGAGCTGGCACATGAAAATGCTGCCAAAGATGTTTTTTGGTCTGCCCTGGCTAGAGATGTCAGGATGGATGTGTTGAAGGAGTTGTCAAGAAAGGGATTGATGAAAACTCTTTCTAATGGGGATCAGAAGTTGCCTGCCTTGGATAAGGTTAAGGAGGCTGTTGAGGCCCATTTGAAGTTATTGGCTGTGGACACCTATCAGGAGGGGTGTGCCAAGTATGTCAGAAAAGTCAGTGAGGCTTTGGCTGAAGAGGAAGTTAGGGAGAAGAAGGAGGAGAAGAATTCGGTGCAGGTTCCAAAACAGGAGAGGGACCCAATGGTGGAGCAGTTGGCTGATCTTACAAAGCAGCTGCACATTTTTGTCCAGGAGGCCAAGAAGGCTAATAAGGCACCTTCTCAGCCTAGAGATTTTAAAAGGAGGGCTGTTAGGAGTGATCCTTGGGTTTGCTCTTATTGCAGTAGGAGGGGGCACAGGTCCAATGATTGTTTGGAACTGATCAGAGATGTGTCTGAAGGAAAAGTGGAGTTTGATGGCAGGGTTTTTAAGTTCTCTGACGGTTCTTTTTTGAAGCCCAGTGAGGGGCAGGCTCCTGTGGATTTGGTCAGGAGAAGGGGTGGTCTCAATCAAAGGAGACCAAGGTTTGAGGAGATTCCTAACCAGGGGAAGTCTTCTGTTAAGGTAGATGAGGAAGTCAAGGGAAAGGGGAAGGAGGTCAATAAGGTCACTTTTTCTACTTCCTTTGGTGGTTTGGAGTTGTATTCTTGTGGTGGATATTCAAGTGGTGAATGCTTGGCTGGTGTTTATGATGTGGAAGCAGGAAAGGTGGGAAGGCCTATGAGCAGTTCTCAGGCCCATCCAAAGCCAAATGCTTCAAAGGTGGATCCTAAGCTGAGTGCAGCTAGGAAGAGGTACAGCAAAGAGGAGCTGTACAAGATGCAGAAGGGTATGGCGGACATGGGCCCCCCTAGTTTTGGTGCATTGGACCTGAATGGTGAGCCAATGCCAATGGAGATGGATTCTGACTCTGAGGAGGATGTCCCTTTGGCTTCATTGCCAAAGCCTGCTGGAGTCAGAGGTTCTGGTGAGGGATCTGGTTTGGTTCCTGTTAATGGTAAATCTGTTGGTGGTGCTGGTCCTCAAGAAGCTTCTAGGACCAAGGTGGTGAAGCAAAGAGCTCACTTTGAGAGGCCAGTAGTGTCTGGTCAAGTTAATGTTATGGACTCTGTCCTGGAAAGGATGAATCAGGGTCAGGTTTCCCTATCTTATGGGGAATTGTATGCTATCAGTCCAGGGTTGGCTGATAGGTAGAAAAAGTTGTTGACCAGGAGAAGAGTTTCTTCTGGTGAGGTAGAATACATTTGTGATTATGCTGAAAAGTTTGGTGAGGGGTTGGAAACTCATTTTTCTGCTCCTCTGGGATATGTCAATGTCACTCTGAATGGCAGGGAGGCAAGGGCATTGGTGGATTCAGGTTCTCAGATAAACCTTATTTCTTTGTTTGAGGCAACTAATATGGGCCTCCCAATCAAAACTGGTATTGGTGGGAATTTGAGAGGGATCGGTGGCCATGTCACTGAATTGGTTGGAACTTCAGAGTTTGTGAAGTTAGATGTTGGTGGAGCCTCAGGGAAGTTTCATTTTTACATTGCTAAAGGTAATGTAAAAGCAGTTTTGGGTGGGCCATTCTTGATGGATTTTCAGGCAAGAATTGGTTATCAATTTGATTTGGGAATCAGTTTGGAGTTGACTGGTGAAGAGGAAAGGAGACTTCACATGAGGTTGTCATCCCTTAGAGAGGATGGTTGGGAGACCAGGCCTGGTTTATCTTCAATGTGTCAGTGCATGGACTGCTGCAGGAGAAGGAAGGAAGTGGGTGCTGCCTCTGGTTTTTTGGAGTGCGGTTCAGGCTCTATTGAGAGTCTGTCTTTTTTAGAGTAATGAGGGCTGATCACCCTAGTGCTACAACCTCTCCCCAAGATGAGGAAATCCCAGGATGTAGTAGGTCAGCTCCCTTGGAGATATACCAAGTGGATTTTCAACTTTCTCTTTTTAATGTTTCTCTTCTCTGCAAGTATTCATCAAGTTTTTTATCAAGTCTCTGTTCTCTCTCAAGATTCTTAATTATTTTTAATTCAAGTTCAAGGAAGAAGATTGGTTATATATCTTTATTGAAAGATATGCGGAAAAGTTTTGGGGTGGTGAGATTGGGGTCTAAAAGTAAGTCCTCCCAATTGTGCACCGCTAGGGTTTCTTCTACACCTTTCAAAAACATTACCTGGGCCACACCTGTGAGAATTGGGGAAACCCCTGGTTATTTTTGTAGGTCAGAAGGAAACTCAAGAAAAGAAGAAAAAATTTTCAAGATAATTCAAGAAAATCAAGAAAAAAATCTGAAGATAATGAAGAAAGAAGATTCAATTTTTTTTTTTGAAGATTGTCAAGATCAATATTTGGGCCTCCAGCATGAGGTTAAACTAAGGAAAATTATGAAGAGAGAAGATCATCAAGATCAACTTTTGGGCCTCCAGCATGAGGATAAACTGCACAATTTTAGAAGGTGTGATTCAGAAGATGAATCAAGATTTGAAGATTTTGAAGTTGGAAGTGAGGATGAAGACGTGGAATTGCGGAAAAGTTTTGGAGTGGTGAGATTAGGGTGTAAAAGTAAGTCCTCCCAATTGTACACTGCTAGGGTTTCTTCTACAACTTTCAAAAACATTACCTTGGCCACACATGTGAGCAATGGGGAAACCCTTGGTTTCTGTTCCAGGTCTGGTGATGAAGAATTCCTGAAGATTCCTCAAGTTGAAGGTGGAGCGGCAAAGTATAAGAAGGTAGCGCAGAAGATTTGGCCTGTCAATGAGCCTATGCCTGTGGGTTTGAATCCACCCTTGAAGAGACCTCCTTTGTAGAAAGATCTGTACTGTACTCCTTTGGTGAAGAATCCTCCAGAATTTGTAGAGACGGCTAGGGTGACCGTGGAAAGATTGAAAGTTGTTAATTTTGGTCCTGATGGGTGGTTGTCTGAAGAAGAAAAGAAGTTGTTGTTGCACATTATGGTGCTAAGGGAAAAGCTGTGGCGTTTTTTGAGGAGGAAAGGGGTGTATTAAAGCACTCTTATGGGGAACCTTACTTGATTCCTGTGGTTTTTCATGAACCTTGGCAAAGCAAACCTATTCCGATTCCAGCCCCTATTAGAGAGGATTTTGTAGAGATTGTTAGGGAAAGAGTCAGGACTGTATTATACGAACAATCTACTTCCAGTTACTCAAGTCCGGTGTTCTGTGTAAAGAAGAAGAATGGAAAGTTGAGGGTGGTTCATGATCTTAGAGCCTTGAATAGAGTCACTATTAAGGACGCTGGTATGCCACCAAGTGCAGAGGATTTTGTTGAAGCTTTCGCTGGAAGGGTGTGTTATGGTTTGGGTGATATTATGGGTGGTTAGGATGAGAGGGAACTACCTACGGATTCAAGGCCTCTCACAACTTTTGAGACTCCTTTGGGAAGATTTCAGCTCACTAGGTTGCCTCAAGGAGCAACTAATTCAGTGGAAGCTTATCAAGCACAGATGGCTTGGATTTTGCAGGATGAGGTTCCTACTCATGCTGGTATTTTTATTGATGATGGTTGAGTTAAAGGACCATCCACTGATTATGGTAATGAGGTGTTAGCGGAGAACCCTGGCATAAGGAGGTTTTTGTGGGAGTATGCAATAATGCTTTGGAAATTCTGGGTCATGTAGTATGTAAAGAGGGAAGAATTATGGCAAAGAAGAAGATTAATAAAATCCAGTCATGGCCAAGGCCTTAAAATACTACTGAAGTCAGGGGATTTTTGGGTGTATGTGTATATGTCAGGATTTTTATTAAGGATTTTTCTTTGTTGGCTTCACCTTTAAGGAGGTTGACCAAAGAAGATGCAGATTGGTAATGGACTGAAGAGTGTGAAGAGGCTTTTCAGAAGTTGAAAAAGGTTGTTGGTGAAGATATTGTTCTTCACAAGTTGGATTATGGTGTTGGTTCTGGAAAAATTTATCTGGCAGTGGACTCAAGTTATATTGCTGCTGGTGCTGTTTTGTCTCAGGAGGATAAGACTGGGAGGGTCAGGCAAGTAAGATATGAGTCTGTGATGTTTAATGAGGTGGAATCTAGGTATTCTCAACCTAAGTTGGAATTGTGTGGCGTGGCTAAAATTTTAAAGAAGCTACAGGCGGTTTTGTGGGGGAAGTATTTTGAGCTGCAGGTGGATGAAAAATCTTTGGTTCAGATGATCAATACACCTAGTCTTCCAAATGCTCCAATGACTAGGTGGGTGGCATTTATTCAACATTTTTTTTGACCTGGTACACCAACCAGGTAAAACCTTTACTATGCCTGATGGATTATCAAGGAGGCCACCTACAGATGAAGATTCTGAGGCTGAAGAATTTGATAAGGATGTTCCAGTTGTTAGGGCCAGCACAAAGGGTGCTGAAGATTTTTTTGACCTTCCCCAGGAGGCTAAACTGGCTGGATCTGATCTTGATTCTGGTGATCAGGATGTTTTTGTTGATGAAGATGGAGTTGTTGTTTGGAACAGCTCAAAATTGGAAAATGGTGTTTTTGTTAGTGAACTGGATTCTCACAAGGTTCAGTGGAAAGAGAAGGATGTGCCAAAATTTAAGGATTGGTGTCCTGTTTGGGCTGATCAATTGGCTCATGTTCATACTGGTGATTTTGATGACAGAATTGTACCCTTGGACGTTGTTTTTTTGGATTTTGAAGATGAGACCTGGGGTCAGTCTGGGTTTTATTTTATTTTGGTGGAATATCTGTTGACCTTGGAGAGGCAAGATAGTTGTGATGATGATACTTGGTTGGCAATCAAGAAGAAGAGTCCTGGATTTTATGTGTCAGGAAGGCGGTTGATGAGGAGGAGGCATCCAAATCCTCAAGTGGTGGTGACTCAGAAGAAGGGTCAAGAATTGGTTTTGAAGTCTTTGCATGAAGACCTTGGTCATAGAGGCTTTGGGGAGACTTATAGAAGAGTAGCAGACAGATTTTGGTGGCCAGGTATGAAGTTGGCTGTGCAGGGTTGGGTTTAATCTTGTGAAGAATTTCAAAGAAGAAGTCATTTGAAACCTAAAGAGGTGGGCCGTGCTACTGGTGAATCAACTGTTTTTGGAAGGGTCAGTCTGGATGCTGTCCATATTAAAGAGGGCAGGTATAAATACTTGATTGTTGCTAGGGATGATTTGTCTGCTTGGGTTGAGGCAGTGCCTCTGGTTAATTTGACTTCCAAGAATGTGGAAGAGTTTTTGAAGAAGGAGTGGATTTATAGGTATGGGTTGATGAAGTTGGTGACTGTTGATGGTGGGCCAGAGTTTGGTGCCGAATTTAAAGAAGCTGTGGCTAGTGTTGGTTCTAAAGTTAGAGTAGCTACACCTTATTATCCTGAATCTGAAGGCATGTTGAAAGAGGCCATCAAGTTTTCAAGAATGCTTTGGTGAAGATGTGTGGAGATAGTGCTGAAAAGTGGAGGCATTATTTACCCTTGGTGTTATTTGCTGATAGGGTCACTGTGAAGAGGACAACTGGCTATTCTCCCTATGAGTTAATGTTTGGTCAGAAAGCTGTTCTACCAGTGGACTTGGAAGCTGTCTCTTATCTTGGAATTGATTGGGATGACGTGCACTAAACAGATAATTTGCTCTGTGCAAAGATGCAACAGTTGGAATGTAGAGAGGAATGTCAGGAGAAGGCGTACTCTAGAATGATGAAGATTAGGAATCAATCAGTCAGATACTGGGACAAGAAGTTGGCTCATAGACTCAGGAATCCCTTGAAACCTGGTTGTTTGGTTTTGGTGTATAATAGAAGTTTGGAGAGTCAGTGGGGGAAAATGTTTTCTGACAGATGGAATGGACCTTACAGAGTCAGATCTCAGGCGTCTGGAGGTTCTTATATTTTGGAAGAGTTTGATGGTGCAGTCTTGAAAAAAAGGGTGGCTGCAGACCAAGTGAAGAGGTTTTATCCCAGAGGCACTAGGCATGAAGAAGATTGACTCCGCAATGAGGATAAACTACAGAACGTTCTTTTTTGTTTTGGAATTTTTGTGGTGTTGCAGAGCAACTTTTGTGTTGGAAAATTTTTGTTAGAAGGTACCCATGGGTGGGGCTTTTAGATTTGATCTTGGCAAGTGTAGGGGTGACTGATGGGCTGGCTGCTCTATCAACAGTTAACCCAGATTGTCTGTTTCCAACCCTTTTTCTTAATTTGGTTGAACCCTAGTATTGGTTTCTTTTCACAGGTTTAAGTCCTCTATGACTCTAAACTGGAATTTCCTCTGGTTTTCAAGTGCTGGTCTCTTCACTCTTATTGGTTTTGGTTTTTTTTTATGTTGGAAGTTGTGTTTTTGTTAGAAAGTACCCAGGGGGGGGCTTCTAGATTTTATTTTGGCAAGTGTGGGGGTAACTGATGAGCTGGATGCTCTGTAGAACAGTTACCCCAGAATGTCTGTTTCAAGTCTTGGATCTGATCTTGATTCTGGTGATCAGGATGTTTTTGTTGATGAAGATGGAGTTGTTGTTTGGAACAGCTCAAAATTGGAAAATGGTGTTTTTGTTAGTGAACTGGATTCTCACAAGGTTCAGTGGAAAGAGAAGGATGTGCCAAAATTTAAGGATTGGTGTCCTGTTTGGGCTGATCAATTGGCTCATGTTCATACTGGTGATTTTGATGACAGAATTGTACCCTTGGACGTTGTTTTTTTGGATTTTGAAGATGAGACCTGGGGTCAGTCTGGGTTTTATTTTATTTTGGTGGAATAT
The DNA here is from genome assembly GCA_030280995.1 of Hemileia vastatrix. NCBI lineage: Eukaryota > Fungi > Basidiomycota > Pucciniomycetes > Pucciniales > Zaghouaniaceae > Hemileia > Hemileia vastatrix. The sequence goes on along the minus strand of JASXTE010000007.1, from coordinate 26,413,424 downwards.
CTGTTGACCTTGGAGAGGCAAGATAGTTGTGATGATGATACTTGGTTGGCAATCAAGAAGAAGAGTCCTGGATTTTATGTGTCAGGAAGGCGGTTGATGAGGAGGAGGCATCCAAATCCTCAAGTGGTGGTGACTCAGAAGAAGGGTCAAGAATTGGTTTTGAAGTCTTTGCATGAAGACCTTGGTCATAGAGGCTTTGGGGAGACTTATAGAAGAGTAGCAGACAGATTTTGGTGGCCAGGTATGAAGTTGGCTGTGCAGGGCTGGGTTTAATCTTGTGAAGAATTTCAAAGAAGAAGTCATTTGAAACCTAAAGAGGTGGGCCGTGCTACTGGTGAATCAACTGTTTTTGGAAGGGTCAGTCTGGATGCTGTCCATATTAAAGAGGGCAGGTATAAATACTTGATTGTTGCTAGGGATGATTTGTCTGCTTGGGTTGAGGCAGTGCCTCTGGTTAATTTGACTTCCAAGAATGTGGAAGAGTTTTTGAAGAAGGAGTGGATTTATAGGTATGGGTTGATGAAGTTGGTGACTGTTGATGGTGGGCCAGAGTTTGGTGCCGAATTTAAAGAAGCTGTGGCTAGTGTTGGTTCTAAAGTTAGAGTAGCTACACCTTATTATCCTGAATCTGAAGGCATGTTGAAAGAGGCCATCAAGTTTTCAAGAATGCTTTGGTGAAGATGTGTGGAGATAGTGCTGAAAAGTGGAGGCATTATTTACCCTTGGTGTTATTTGCTGATAGGGTCACTGTGAAGAGGACAACTGGCTATTCTCCCTATGAGTTAATGTTTGGTCAGAAAGCTGTTCTACCAGTGGACTTGGAAGCTGTCTCTTATCTTGGAATTGATTGGGATGACGTGCACTAAACAGATAATTTGCTCTGTGCAAAGATGCAACAGTTGGAATGTAGAGAGGAATGTCAGGAGAAGGCGTACTCTAGAATGATGAAGATTAGGAATCAATCAGTCAGATACTGGGACAAGAAGTTGGCTCATAGACTCAGGAATCCCTTGAAACCTGGTTGTTTGGTTTTGGTGTATAATAGAAGTTTGGAGAGTCAGTGGGGGAAAATGTTTTCTGACAGATGGAATGGACCTTACAGAGTCAGATCTCAGGCGTCTGGAGGTTCTTATATTTTGGAAGAGTTTGATGGTGCAGTCTTGAAAAAAAGGGTGGCTGCAGACCAAGTGAAGAGGTTTTATCCCAGAGGCACTAGGCATGAAGAAGATTGACTCCGCAATGAGGATAAACTACAGAACGTTCTTTTTTGTTTTGGAATTTTTGTGGTGTTGCAGAGCAACTTTTGTGTTGGAAAATTTTTGTTAGAAGGTACCCATGGGTGGGGCTTTTAGATTTGATCTTGGCAAGTGTAGGGGTGACTGATGGGCTGGCTGCTCTATCAACAGTTAACCCAGATTGTCTGTTTCCAACCCTTTTTCTTAATTTGGTTGAACCCTAGTATTGGTTTCTTTTCACAGGTTTAAGTCCTCTATGACTCTAAACTGGAATTTCCTCTGGTTTTCAAGTGCTGGTCTCTTCACTCTTATTGGTTTTGGTTTTTTTTTATGTTGGAAGTTGTGTTTTTGTTAGAAAGTACCCAGGGGGGGGCTTCTAGATTTTATTTTGGCAAGTGTGGGGGTAACTGATGAGCTGGATGCTCTGTAGAACAGTTACCCCAGAATGTCTGTTTCAAGTCTTTGTTTTTCCTAGTTGAATTCTAGTTCTGTTGTTTATTATTCAGTTTTCAAGTCCACTATGACTTTAAACTGGTTTGGGACTGGCTACTTTATCTTTGGTTTTTTCAGATTGGTGGTGGATCACTGGTGGTCTCCCATCATTTTTACTTATTGGAGGGAGCCCACCCAGTGATCATTTCTATGGATCGGAATTTCCCTTATTGGACCATCTGTGGAGCTGGACTGTCTTTGATTTTGCAGATATGTTTTTGCTAGATAGCAGTTTTAGATTATTTTCTTTTTTTTCTTTTTTTCTTTTAATTTTGTTATGGGGGTTGTTTAAAATTATAAAATCAAAAATATAGGGTGTTACCACATCAGGGTCACCTGGATGTGGGCAAGAATTGGTGGGGAAAGGCTCATCATTTGGCCAGGCAATGCTATTTTCTTTTTTTATTATTTATTTATTATTTATTTCATTTGTTGCTGTGTTTCATTATTTTTATTATCTTCTGAATTTCTAAATTTTTGTTTTTTTGTTTTCTCTTAATCATTTAAAATATTTAATTGTGTATCCACATCAAGGTGCACTTGGATGTGGGTAAGGTATCAGGGAATCAGATCATCAATTGGCTGGGGGATACCATTTGTATTATTTTTTATATTTTATTTTATTTCATTTATTTTATTTCATTTCATTTTATTTTTTTATTTTTTTATTTTAGTATATCATACAAAAAAAAAAAGAAAAAAAGAAAAAAAAAATCTGAAATTATTTTTATTAATTGTTTTATATTATTATTATGTTTCTAATATTTTTGCAGGAGCTCATTGTCTGGATGATGAAGCTTCTGGAGGCTGGTCCGGATTGTGATGACGTTTTTTTTTGTTGGGATTGTGAATAGTACTGTGTTCTTTGAAGTGCATCCTGCTGGAGAGATGATAGGGATTGTAATGGTCAGGAATTGGATTAGAGGGAAGTTCAGAGGAGGAAGAAGAAGAGGCAGGAATGGAGTGCTGGAGGGTGTGCTTAATGATCCTAGACATTTTCCAGTGGTTGTCCAACAGGCGCTTTCTCAGGGATTTTTCAAAGTCATTCAAAGGTCCATGGAGGGCAAAGGCTTTTAGCTTGTTGGAACACATGGTGCTTAGGTGTTTCTTCATGTCTCCATAATCCAGGGTCAAAGAAGTTTAAAGAGGTTGGCCAACTCCAATAATAGATTCAGGAGGAGGGGTGCCAAATAGACAAGAAGAATTGGATCAGTAATTATTTTTGTTGAAGAAATGGAATAATTAATTTGGTACTTACAGATTGGAAGCTCATCAAATCTGTAAGCAGCTGGGATTTGGATCTCTGACGATTTTGTAATGGTCATAGTGGGTGGATCAACCAGGGAAAGATATGGATTCTCATGGTCTTCCTCTGAAGGATCCTGAGAAGGTGAACTGGGATGCTGATGTTCCTGGGGCCTAGTTGGAGCAGTGAGATTATTGTTGTTGTTGTGGTTGTTATTTCTGTTGGATTCAGCTGGAGGAGGTGCTGGTGATGGAGTACCAGGGTTGTTAAAGGATGGAGCAGGAGAGGGGGATTTGGAAGCAGATTGATCTCTTCTGGATGGAGATTTTGAAGAGATGGAACTGTCAGAAGAGTATTTGGCTGACAGAGGAGAGGTGTAGTTTCTTTGTCTTAGTTGGGGACAAAGTTGTTGTTTGGGTGCAGTGTGTGGTTTTCTGGTTTCTTCTTGGGGTTCTCTGGCAGGTCTCTTAGAAATCTGGGAAATTTTGGTGCTTTTGGACTTTGGAAGGGTGGATTTCATTGCTCTGGGAGCAGTAGGAGGTAGTTGGGTTGAGTTGTTGTTGTCCGGATGAATTTGGCTGTTTTCTGGCCGTTTTTGGAGGTTTTGGCCCTGATTTTCACTGTTTAGTGAGGCAGGCGGGCCACCCGACGTTGGCCGGGCCACCTGGACGCGGTCTAGAAGCCTGGGAGTTGATCTTGAAGCTTTTGGAGCTAATTTGGCTGAGATAAAAGCAGTTTCTTGGGAAGCTAAGGCTGGTCTTTTGGGAAGAGTGCAGGAAGCTGAGCTGCTGGATCTTCTGGAAGGAGCAGAAGATAGAGAGGAAGAGGAAGGACCAAGCTCTGGGAATCTGGTAGGGGATCTGGAGATGTATTTGTGAGAAGGAGAAGGCGGAGGAATAGGGTAGTTGGCATCTCTGTCACATCTTTTCTTTTTGGAATAGCAAGAATCACAAGCCCTGTTGTAGAATTTGGCCTCAGGAGTTGGAAGAGTGGATGTGCAAGGTCTGCACATGTGGATGCACTGCTTGCAGGCATAGTCCTTGGGAGCAGTGAAGCAAGGGAGAGTAGAAGGGTTAACATCAGGAGATCCAGCCATGATCTGTGGTGAGAAAAGATGATGAAAAGAGATAGGAGGAGATTTTTTTCAGTGATGGGTAGATGATTAAGTGAAGGTGGAAATTCAGCAGGTTGGCTGTAGAGGTGTTCTGCATGGAATTGGCTGCGTCTATTTTATGCAAAATTCCGTCAGTCCATCAAGACTCTAAACTGAAAAAGCTATGGTATCAAGTCAGTCCATCAAGACTCTAAACTGAAAAATCTATGGTATCAAGATCAGTCCATCAAGACTTTAAACTGAAATCTGATTTCTGTTAGTCCTTCAAGACTTTAAACTGGCTGGTTTCAAGATTTTATCAAGACTAGTCCATCAAGACTTTAAACTGAACACTGTGTTAGTCCCCCAAGACTTTAAACTGAGGGTTGTAAGTCCCCCAAGACTATAAACTGAGGAAAAAGGGTTTTGTTGTTGGAGTTGGTTTTGAAAGATTGGTGGAGGGTATCCACAGGGAAAGCCTCCAAATTTAGCAAAGGCAAGTTTGGGGGTAATTGATGGGCTGGCAGCTCTATTTACAATTACCCCAGAATGTTATTTTTTTCTCTGTGTCTTAATGTGGTTGATCTCTGGTTCTGGGTTTATGATTTAGGTTTTTGAGTCCCCCAAGACTTTAAATTGAGGGTTTTTGAGTCCCCCAAGACTATAAAATGAGGATGGTACCCCAAGACTTAAAACTGAGTGTTGTTTGTGGTTACATCCTATAGAGGGTGTGGTCAATTTTTCTTTTCTGAATCAAACTCAAGTACTAGTGGAATTACAGAGGGAATCAAGAGATGAAATGAAGTGTTCAGAATTAGCCTTGAACTGGTGAATGAGGTGTCTTCTGTTCTCAATGTCCTGTGGATCTCTAGCAGGAGTGGATTGGAAGTAGTGAAGCAGAAGTTGTTTCTGTTGAAATGTGTGTTGTTGGAACTTGGCCCTGAGTGTGGGCAAGTGCGTTGGTGTTGGTGGTGCAATGAATCCTACATTGTTATCATCACTATCAGAAGAGGGAGGAACTGAGAAGTTATCAGTTTTAAAGTTGAAGGAAGAAATGAATGTTCTTTACCATCAGATGGACCAGGGATGGGGGAACTAGTTGTTTTATTGGTTGTGGCACTCTTCTGGGAAGGGTGGAGCTTTTTAATTAATCTGGGTATCAGGATGGATGGCCTAGATCTTTTGGTGCTGGCAGAAGAAGGACCAGGTTGAGGTGGAGGTGAATCTGTTGTGGAAGAAAGTGGACCAGGTCTGTGGCAGGTCTTCTTTCTGGATTGGCAGACATCGCAGGACATTCTGTATGGATGGACAGGTGGTTTCATGGTGCAGATTAAATTATTGTCGATGCAGTATTGGCAGGGGCCCATTTCAGAGGCAGATTTGGGAAGTAGGTTAAACATGGTGGTTGGATGAAGAAAGAATGCGGACATTCTCAATTGGAGGGAGGATGTGGTCTTCCAACATTGGCAGGGGCCTTTGTTGTTTGGTTTGGCGCTGTTTGTGCATGTCTTAATTGACATCTGTTAAAGAATTGGGTATTTTTCTGGTTTTATTCCGTGGATATTGAGTATGCGGGTATGTGGGTACTATCATTGGATAGCCCTGGGTTTTCTCTATAGTTTATGTCTTGAAGACATTTTTCATATTCTAAGTTTTAAGGGGTCATTTCCTCATTATTCATTTATAAAAGATTGCTGTTTAATTTTGTTTTTCGTGTTTTAAGGGCTAACCTTAAGTCCTAAGGTTAAGTTCTTAGTACCATTGGATAGAGCTAATTTTTCTCTATATTTCATGTCTCAATGTTGTTATAGTGAAATTCCATGTTTTAAAGGTTTTAGTAGTTGTAGCTAATTTTTCTAAGTAGATTAGTGGTTTTTATTGGTTTTCTGGCTTCAGGGAGGCCGGGCCGCTTCAGGCGGCATCTCCAACGTTGGGCAGCCCGCCCGCCTCTGTTTTAGGAGGTTGGGGAGCGCTTCAGGAGGGTTTTTTATGCAATTTGGTGGGTACAGGCCCCAGATTGGTGGGGGCACATGGGCTCTTAGTTAGTGGTCTGTGTGTACATAGTGAATAAGAAAGTTTGGGGCAACCTTAATCATCATACAACCATCTGGAGGTGATATCATTGTTCCTCACTCAGTTTTCACATTTTTCTGGCCACAATTGGCTGTGTTTGTTGCAAGTGAGTTCTTCATTTAACTTAACTTTGGCAACTGTTTTCTCTGTTATAGTCTTGCAAGCTATAGCAAGTATTATTGCTGTCTCTGGTGTGGATTTGCAGCCTACATAAAGTATCTTTGCTGTCTCTGGTGTGGACTTTGTTCTACATTTCAGTTCTTTGGTCTGGTAGTCTATCTGTGGACTACTTTCTTGGCTAATAAAGCAGTCAAGTGTGTTAAACAGGAGCTTTAGAAAAACAGGAACCAACTTACTTTAGCAAGTAAATCTCACTCTATTTTTCCAAAGGGACAGGGGATTTTCTCTCTGGTTTTTCTCCAACTCCCTTGGTTGAGGCCTATAGCTAGTACTATAAGATTGTCTACAGCGCTCATTTAAAAAAATTAGATGCTTTTTATACATCTGGAGGAACTTGGTAAGGTGGCTTGTTTACCTCCCTATTGACCTGAATTGATAAATCAGATATACACTTAAAGAAAGGGGTGATCAATTCCTGTAACCAATAAATCATTGGATCTTAATTCTTAAAAAATTCATGGCCAAGAATGGTATTCTCCATCTTTGGAGTTTCCAAAACTAGAAATTTAGTTCAAGAAGTTGCTAAAAATTTAAAAAGATTTGTAAAAAAAATTATCCTGAAGTCTCCAAAAAAGAACTCAAAATTTGACAGAAATGTGCCAAAGGGTTCCAAAAAAAGCATCCAAAAGTTCCCATTAACCACCACACAATATGGGGGGCTAAATCGTTAACGAGTTCGCAACCTTGGACCCAAACTCACCACAGATTGAACACACATTGAGCTATTGATAAAGGAACCATACAATTAGGGATGAACACCACTCAGAAGAACAGTTTTAGGTGGGTGTTCAAGTAGAGTTCAGTATGGGTTCACTATGATTTCAGTTGAGTTTCATCTGATTTCCATCTGAGTTCAGGTTGAGGACTTGCTAGCAAGTCCACTCCCTATATTGCATAGTGAATGTTTCTAAAAGTTCCAAAAAAAGCATCCAAAAGTTCCTCAAAAAGTTCCCAAAAGTTCCCAGAAAAGTGGCAAAATTTCCTAAATAAAGCACTCAAAAGTATTCTGAAAAGCGCCAAAAAAATACCTAAAAATCACTTAAAAGTTCTTTTAGAAATTTTCTGAATTTATTTTGTGAAAAAAGACCCAAAATAGCACAGAAACACCTAACATCACTAGGAAGTGCTCAGAAAAAGTTTCTGAAGCATTTAGTACCCCCCCCCAAAAAAAATGGTCCAAAACACCTAAAAACAAGTGAAAACTTCACAGAAACTGTTTAAAAATTGTTTTTAAATGATTCTGAAGTGATTTAATAAAATAAAAGGCCAAAAAAATAGAAAAAACCTAAACATGACTAAAAAACACCCAAAAGTCAAAAAAAAGAACAAAAATGATTGGGAAATATGAAAAAAGGAAAAATAATAGTTCAATCAGCAATTAAAATAAAAAGGATGATAATAAAAAGAAAAAAAAAAAGAAATTACAATCAGAAATTAAATAAAAAAATGAGAAATTTACTTACCTTGAGAGATGAGGAGTGGCAAGTATCAGAACCAACAATGATGATGGAAGTGAGAGATAAAGATAAGATGAGATATCTTAGTGAGGCTGAATCTTAGAAATTTTATGCAATTGAAAATTTTATGTGATTTAAAGGCTGAGAGCCAAACCAAAGAAATGAAACTGGGAAAATGGGGAAATTCATTGCAATAAAAGTGAAATGCAATTAAGAAGTGATGAAGATTAAGGGTAAGTGTATGATTATGGGATCAATTAATTTCTTGTAAATATTATAACTCACTTATATTAGTATGAGCTTAAGGATTAGGTGAGAAAGTTGTTGTTTTTGTACCTAGTGTTGACAAATCATGATGAAGAAGGGAAGCATTTTGATTTCTTATTTTATCCAAGAGAAGAGGTGTTTAAGAAAAATTATTATGTTGAAATACACCTGTCCAGAGAAGGATTATTTCATTTTTTATGGAAGATTTGGTACTTCTTTTTTGATGTTTTTATGTCACATATTGTCACCGGAGGACCTACGCACAAGGTCGAGGATGTTCCTGAAAGTGAGATGAGGGATTTAGAAACTTCTTCGAAGCACAGAGGAATGATTCGAGGAAATTATTCGAAGGTCACTCGAAGTAATAGCTATAGGTTCGAGGTTTGTTCGAGAAGAATTATAAACTAGTTCCAAGGTAATAATAATTCTTAAAATCTCACGAAGGGTTGGGAACTCAATAGTCAAAGATTTAGGATTTAGAAATGAATATTGAGAAGGTAAAAGAAAGATACAATAACAATGTTTTAACTTTTAAGGTTTTCCACTATTAATGTAAATACGATATTATAATTTAATTATAAGGAATATTGAACCAAATACCCCACTCCTTTTATATCCTTTGTTCCTCCTCGCATTGACCTCCCTTCCATCGCAGTATTCCCATTCCATTGACCATTACTAACATACACTTAGACCCTCTTTACTAAATATCCGTCCATGCTCAATATACCCCTTTTTAATTAATTAACAAAACTTTAATGAAAAAACTACTACTGTACTATTTCGTTGATCCTAGCGCTGTGCGTCGCTTATTGAAAAGGACTAAGGTACCCTATTGGGAGATTGACTAATTTAGATTTAGAGTTTAGGCTAGCGCAGTTAAATAGTAAGTACACAAAGGAAAAATCGCAGTTGCTATGGAGAATTGCTTTCTGCGCTTCGAGTATAGATGTAGGACTCGATATTATTGATTTATTGAGTTAATTTCGCCTCGAGTGTCACGTGGCGCGTGACAGATGCCCGGGTATAAGAATGCGAACTCCATTGAGCTTGAACCATCTTCCCACACTAATTTCACTTGTCTAATACTTTTTTCCCGCATCTCTCAATTATTTATTTTATAATGAACTGCCCTACCCCCACACCCACGCCTCCACAGCCTAAAGCGGATGGGGGAATAATCACACGACAGTTTTCACGGACTTGCACGGCTTGTGAAAGCATGGAATATTTCTGTGTCGAAAGTACGGCAACTCGAGGTCCTCGCCAGAAATGCGAGTTTTGCCTTTGGCGGCGAGTGGCGTGCGATGCGTTGACAAAGAACGCGGAAATCGAAAATCGATTCACAAAAACAAAATTTTGGGTAGTTCCAAAGACTAAAGAGGTGGTCGAAGACATTTGGGATGTCTCGATCGAAGATGAACAATCGGTGGGGGAAAATGATAAGGAGATGAACAACGAGATCTCAACCTGGGTAACCCAGGCCACGAGTTTGAAGCGAGGTGTCGAGGAAGAGGTCGATGAATTGGTGGAGGAGGATGAAGATGAAGTCCCTGTTCCAGGGCGGGCACCCAAGAAACGTCAGGTGGTCATCGAGGACGATGAGGAAGAGAGAGAGGTAGAAGTCAGAGTGGTGCCCAGGTTATTTCTGGAGCCTGATCCCATCTTTGAGGTAAGTTTTAATTGTTTTATTTCAACAATGAAGTTACTGATGAGTCGCGTTTTAGACATCGAATAACCTGGAAGAGCCGATTGCGGAACCCGCGCCGGTTATACCAACTGAGGCAAACCCTCCGGCCACGGAAGTGGTTGAAGAGCCCGAAGACACCCTGGACCAGGTGTGGTCAAAGAAACCTCGTCAAGGTTGACGAGTAAGGTTTGCGGAAGAACTATGTGGGGAGGTCGACACTATTATTGACGCTGCTTCCTTCGACGTGGCGGAGGAGCTCTTGGAGATTGGAGAGGTGGTTCCGGTAGGAGAAGAGGAGGTATTTGATAAATGCAGGAAGGAGATAAGGGTAGTTTTGGAGAAAATGAAAAGATTGGTTCGAGAAAAATTAAAAGAAAAAATTTGAAAATGAAAAGGAGATGGAAAGAAGTAGAAGAAAAAATTGTATTTTAGTTTTATTTTATTTTTATTTTATTTTATTTTAGTATTATTATTTTTTTTTTTTTATATTGTAGGTGAATGTTGTTAATTTTACAAGATTTGAGAAAGAGAAAAAGAAGAGAAAAAAAAAGAAAAAAGAAGTTTTAAATAAAAAATTTTAGAATTTGAAAGAAGAATTTTAAAGAAAGAAAAAGGTTGTTTTAATTGAAGGAAGTTTTAGTGTTTTTAAAAGAAAAAATTTTATGTAAGAAAGAGAGAGAAAAAGAAACGGTTTTGTGATTGAGATAAGTTTGTTAAATTGAGGATTTTAATTTTTTTTTTTTTTTTTTTTTTTTTTAAGAAATTTTAGTTTGAAAAAAGAGGGGAAAGAAAAGAAAAAAAAAACAAAGTGTGGAATTTAAGAGAGTTTGAAAAGAAGATTTATTTGTTTCGAAGAATTATTATAGGGAGATTCAGGGACTGAAGTTAAGTTCGAGGAAATGGTCGTGCCATACAGGATTTGATGATTCAAAGGAAAGAAAGTCTTTAAAAGAGAGAATAAATTTTTTGAAAGAGAAATTTTTGAAGAGAATTTTAAATTTAAGAAAAGAATGTATTTAAAGAATTGAGAAAGAAAAGAAAGAAAATATTTAGAGAGATTTATGAGTTTTTTATTTTATTTTATTATTTATGTTTATCCTATTTTATTTTATTTTATTTTATTTTATTTTATTTTATTTAATTTAATTTAATTTAATTTAATTTAATTTTAATTTTGATTTTATTTTATTTTTTATTTTATTGTATTTAATTTAATTTTTGATTTTATTTTTAGTTGGTTTTGGAGGAAATTTATAGAAGGAGAAGAAAGAAAAAAGAAGAGAGAAAAAAGAAAACAAGGCTAAGAAATTTAAGAGGTGTTTTAGATTTTAAAGAAAGAAAGAAAAAGAAAAGAAAATTTTAAATAAAGAAATTTTAAGGTTTTGGTTTTAAAGGATATTTTGAATGAAAAGATTTTAGGAGTTCAGGAGCGTTAGAAACATTGATGGCTGGTTCCCAGGTGGTTTTGTCTGAGTCATTGAGGAAGCCTTCCCATTCCACGAGGTATTGAAGTTTCCCCTTGCGTATTCTTGAATCAAGGATACGACTTACTTCCCACTCTAGATGATCTTCTACTTCGACCGGTTCCGGAGGGGGTTGGTTCTTGCCCGGGTATATTTCTCGAGCCAGTTCCAGGAGAGATACGTGGAAAACAGGGTGAATTGCCTGCCATTTAGGAGGTAACTGGAGTCGAAATGCAGTTTTAGAGACTTCAGAGTTGATTTCGAATGGTCCCAAGCGCTTTTCAGCCAGTTTCTTTGATGGTCTTGTTGTTCGGATGTTTTGTGCATCGAGCCATACTTTGTCGCCTGGTTTAAAGGAAGGAGCAGATTGTCGATGTTTGTCGGCCTGTTCCTTGTATCTTCGAATCGCTGATTCCAAATTTGTTTTAAGTTCTTCTTGGAGTCGTGATATAGTTCGAAGATAATGTTCTGCAGGATGATTAGTTCCTACATGAATTGAGTTGAATCGAGGATGTCGTCCATAAATGGTTTCGAAGGGAGATTGTCGTGTCGAAGAATGAGTCAAGTTATTATAAGCAAATTCGGCCAATGGTAACCATGTGGTCCAATCGTCTTGTTGGTAACTGACATACATTCAAAGATATTGTTCGAGGATTTGGTTAACTCTTTCTGTTTGACCATCAGTTTCAGGGTGATAGGCCGTGGAGAGATTCCTCGTGATATTGAGTTGTCGACACAGTTGGGTCCAGAATGTGGATACAAACAATGAGCCTCTATCTGAAATAATGTCATTTGGTAAGCCGTGTTTACCAAATACATATTCTAGAAACAATTTTGACAAATCTTCTGCTGTAGCAGTAGTAGTGGTTTTAACAAAAATAGACATTTTTGAGAATCTATCTACTATTACTAATATAGCATCAAAATCATTAGAAATAGGAAGTTGAGAAATGAAATCCATCGATAAAGATTCCCAAGGTTTAGAGGGAATAGGAAGTGGTTGAAGCAACCCATGCTTCCGGTGACGGGGAGCCTTATTCCTATTACATTTGTAACAAGCTTTTATATAGGCCTTGATTTCCTTGGTCATACCTGGCCAGAAGAAATCCCTCGCTATTAACTGGTAGGTTTTATCAACCCCAAAATGACCAGCTAACGGAGAATCATGTCGACTATTGAAAATCCATAATTTTATCTCGTTGTTGTCGGGTATGACTACTCTACCTTCGAAGACTAATAGACCTGATTCAATACTAAATCTTTTGGCCCCTTGCTTCGAGAGTATTTTGTCTTTTAACCCTAAACAATAATTGTCCTTCGACTGAGCTTCGAGGATGTTGGATAGTGGATTTCGAAAAGATTGAATTGTCATTGAATTAAGTTGATGAGTTGTTAACATTGATTCGTTGAAGATTGATTGAACATTTGCTGGGTTCTTGTCAGCAAATGCGTCCCCCCGCTGTGGGTAAACGTCGTCCTGACGTGACAAGATATCTGGGACAATGCAGTTTTTTCCTGGGCGATAGGAAATAGAGAAAGAAAATTCAGACAAAAGTTCAGCCCACCTGGCTTGACGCCTGGTTAACACTTTAGAAGACATGAAGTATTTCAAAGCATTGTGATCAGTTAAAATTTGAAAAGGACTATCTAGGCTGAGAAGAAAAGAACGCCATTTTTTAAGACAATGGATAATAGCTAAAAGCTCTTTGTCATGAATTTCATAATTTAATTCCGCGGCTATGAGTTTGCGTGACTCAAAAGCAACAGGATGAAACAAATTTGTTTCAGGATTTAATTGGGAGATGACCCCTGCAATAGCATAATCGCTCGCATCTGTCTCAACTATTGTCGAGGCCGAAGGATCAAAATGCTGAAGAATTGGGGCTGTGGTGAACGCCGTTTTTAGTGCTTTGAATTCCTTTCGCACTGTAGAAGTAAAAACAAAAGGAATATCATTTCTAAGAAGAGAAGTAAGATTGGAAATAGTTTTAGAGTAATCTTTAATAAATCTTCTATAGAAGTTTGCAAAACCCAAAAATCCTTGGAGTGATTTAATGTTTTTGGGCTCAGGCCATTCCAGGATTTTCTGGACTTTTTTTTCATCCATGACTAAACCGTCAGTGGACAACGTAAACCCCAAAAAATCAATTGATTTGAGGTGGAATTCGCATTTATTATGCTTGGCGTAGAGACCATGATCTCGAAGACGATTTAGGACCTGTCGAACATGATGAATATGTTCATCCAGTGTTTTCGAGAATATTAAAATATCATCTAAATAGACGACTAAAAATTGTTCAACAACATCTTGAAAGATATCATTAACAAAAGTTTGAAAAGTTGAAGGTGCGTTACATAATCCAAAAGGCATAACTAAATATTCAAAACTACCAAATCTAGTGCGCATTGCAGTCAGTGGTTCATGACCTTCCGCAATGCGAATAAGATTGTAAGCGCCTCTAAGATCAATTTTAGAAAAGAAATTAGCACCATTGAAAAGGGTAAGAAGTAATGACATAGGAGGAACAGGATATGCATTTTTCTTTGTGACTGTGTTGAGCTGTCTATAGTCAACACACAACCTAAGACTACCGTCCTTCTTTTTTACAAAGAGGACTGGGGAGCCGGTTGGAGATTTACTGGCTCTGATAAAACCTTTGGCTACATTCTCTGCAATGTAGTCTCGAAGAACTTGAGATTCGTCCTTCGATAGAGAATAGACAGGACCTGCCGGAGGTACTGGGCCTATTAACTCTATTTGATGGTCGTAGGGTCGATGAGGTGGTAACTTATCGGCCTTGTGGATTGAGAAAACATCGAGGAAATCGTGGTAGATTTCCGGTAGAGTTGATTTAATGGCTTCAACGTTGATTTGGTCATCCTCTTCATCTTCAAGAGAATCTGTCGAGGTGATACCTGTATTGAGAGAGCATAATTTGATTACTTCGAGGCAATTTAAATCCTCTTCGAGTGAAGTCATCGAGCTAGAAGGGTTAGCCAATTGCTCATTTAAAGAAGGTACAGATGCTTGCAAGTCATCTGGCAGAGATTTGTCCTCTAGCAGGACGTTGTCAGGCGGGTTGTTTAACTCCCTATTGACCTGCATTAAAGAATCAGAAATATACTTAGAGCGTGGGGTGATCAATCCCCGGGTCCAATCAATTTCGGGATTCCAATACGTTAAAAAGTCATGGCGAAGAATGGTATCGTCCATCCTTGGGGCGTCCAAGACTGATAATTCCCACTCGAAGGGGGGAAAATTTGGAAAGTTGAAAACCCATAAAACTTTCTTACTTACCCAATATTTGGGTTCCTCTGATTCAACCAAATAGATGGGAGTTCGATCGATATCTGTAAATGTTAGTTGAAGCTTCTCGGCAAAAGATAAACTAACAAAAGAAATTGAAGCTCCAGAGTCTATAAGACAACTGAAGGGGATATCATCCTTAAAAAGAATGAATCTCAAGCGGTTTAAGGCAACTCCAGTCCTTAAGACATGGAGGTTCTGTGCACTGGGAGAGATAAGATAGTTTGCTTTGCACACAAGTAAACTATCTACTAGTTTTTTGACTTCGAACTAGTACCTTCTCTTTCCTTCAATTTTACACAGTCTTCCAACTTGTGCTTACCCCCACAATACATACATAACCCATTATCTGCTCTTCTCTTCCTCTCAGCTTCTTTAAGTTCCCCTTTAGGATCCAGTACTTTGCTGATATCGCCTGGGGTTGAGCCTTTTGGTCGAGTTTTATCCTTTCCCTTATTGGGTTTGGATTGAGTCGAGGAGGATTGATTTGGTCGTGGGTGTGAAGAAGGTCCCGATTTAAAATTTAGGCCTTGAGATTTGTTGGCATATCGACGATGTTGAAGTCGTCCTTGATAAACGCTGTCAAGTTTGAGGGTTTGATCCATTAAATCCGTTAAAGTAGTCATCTTCTGACCGTGAAGATTTAATTGATCCAGAATCCTCGAAGAAAGTCCTTTCTTGTAATGATACTTAAGGGCAGCATCATTCCAACCTACTCAAGTTTGAAGTGCTCTGAAGTTCGAGATATATTCAGAGGCTTTACCATTATCACTCATGCGAAGAAAATCAAGTTCAATTTCTGCGTTGTCCGTTTCATTAGGATCCCCAAACAACGTAAAAAGTTGGTCTTCGAACTTTTCCCAATTATTGATAAGTAAGTGGGTTTCTGTCGAAGAAAGCATGAGTAGATAAGGTTCGAACCATCTTGCTGCTTTCCCGGCTAGGAATGAAGAAGCGTAAACAACCTTTGATCGGTCGCTGTTAAAGGTTCGAGGGTCATTATGGAACAGTAGCATGCAGGTTTGCAAGAAGGGTCGCAATCTGTCAGGGTGATCTCCGTCGAATTTGTCAGGAGATTTCATAGAAGGAGTTTTGAACTTAGATCCCTCTGAAGACGTTGGATTTGAAAGGGTTTTCATAAAAAGTCTCATGAAATCTTCCAGAGAGTTAGATGGTCCCGGTTCTGAGGATTGGCCAGAAGGGTGATTGGCAGGGGCGGATGGTGCCTCATGCATTGTATCCTCTCCTTCTTCTTCATCACTAGAATCCTCAAAATCTTGTGGAATGTCTTCTACAGATTGAACTGAGTGTTGCCATTCCCTAAGGTCGAGTGGTTCCAAAGAGTGAGTGCGAGAAACAGACCTTGTGGCTGTTGGCCTGCCTCTAGCGCGAGCTCTAGTAGTAGCGCCCGTAGGAGGAGTGCGTTGAACAGGTGCCATTTAAAATTTTTAGAAGCACCTAAAAAAGACGTAGTAGTGCAAAGAATGAGAACTACGGAGAATTAAATTATACTGTCACCGGACGACCTACGCACAAGGTCGAGGATGTTCCTGAAAGTGAGATGAGGGATTTAGAAACTTCTTCGAAGCACAGAGGAATGATTCGAGGAAATTATTCGAAGGTCACTCGAAGTAATAGCTATAGGTTCGAGGTTTGTTCGAGAAGAATTATAAACTAGTTCCAAGGTAATAATAATTCTTAAAATCTCACGAAGGGTTGGGAACTCAATAGTCAAAGATTTAGGATTTAGAAATGAATATTGAGAAGGTAAAAGAAAGATACAATAACAATGTTTTAACTTTTAAGGTTTTCCACTATTAATGTAAATACGATATTATAATTTAATTATAAGGAATATCGAACCAAATACCCCACTCCTTTTATATCCTTTGTTCCTCCTCGCATTGACCTCCCTTCCATCGCAGTATTCCCATTCCATTGACCATTACTAACATACACTTAGACCCTCTTTACTAAATATCCGTCCATGCTCAATATACCCCTTTTTAATTAATTAACAAAACTTTAATGAAAAAACTACTACTGTACTATTTCGTTGATCCTAGCGCTGTGCGTCGCTTATTGAAAAGGACTAAGGTACCCTATTGGGAGATTGACTAATTTAGATTTAGAGTTTAGGCTAGCGCAGTTAAATAGTAAGTACACAAAGGAAAAATCGCAGTTGCTATGGAGAATTGCTTTCTGCGCTTTGAGTATAGATGTAGGACTCAATATTATTGATTTATTGAGTTAATTTTGCCTCGAGTGTCACGTGGCGCGTGACACATATTTGGTAAAATTTTAGACACCCTACTACTACTAATAATAATAATAATAATAAAAATAATAATAATAATTAGACGCATAAGAAAAGAGTTAGGATAAAAAATAAAGATGAAAAATTCAGTGATAAAAATTTGTAACAGCTATGAAATACCAACCATCATATAGCTTTTGACTTGTGAAACTTATCCCTGATAAAAAAAGTAAAGAAAATTAAAAAAAAGAAAAAATTAGGGCAGCCTCCTTACTATTAACCAGGTTACTGATTAATATAGATATCACCAACAAGTAGATCTTTCCTTATAATCAATAACAGCTTACAATTCAAGAAGGCATAGAAACTATGCATTTTTTAATAACAAAGTGAGGAATGCATCACATTACAAAGGCAAGAATTCTGCATCTTGGAAACTGATTGAAGTTTTAAATTTTCTTGAATTTTAAATTTAAGCTATTTACAAATGTTTTCAATTGGAATTAATTCAGGGGATCAGGGCAGAAAAAATCCAATTCATATTTATTCATTCTTCAAATCAGAATCAATGATATATGACTCCATTGTGCACAGGAGAATTCTCCTCCATTAGAGTGAGATTTTTGCATGTATTTTTTTTTGAGGAAAGGAATACAATTTTTCTTGTAAAAATCTTAAATATGTTCACTTGCTCTTTACTTTTTAGGAGATGAAAAAAAGAATGGAGACTTTTTGTGTTTAAAGCCCCACCCCAGACCATTTTCATGGTTTAATCCACCCTTGAAGATGGTTGGGGGACAATTTTGCAAGTATTTTTCATCCTTCTTGTACCAAAAAAGAGTTTCTTGAGATAGTTTACCCATCTAAAATAATGATACATCTGTCCATAATATTTTTTTTCAGTCATTAATTGACTAAGAAGCATTTTTGAGTGAAAATTTCAATCACATGGCTTAATGTGCCTCACTGATAAAAGGTTTTTTTGGGAGCAAAACAGTTTTGGAAACCAAGGGAATAAAGTTTATTGTGAGCAGTTTTTGGGGAAGTATAATGGGAAAGTGTCACCTAAATTGCATTAAAATCAGATTTTTTTGTTGTTTTTGGTTTGAAATGAAATTTGGAAAATGTCACAAGCTGGAATTTTATGTGTTTTAGGACCTAAGAAGGCGGAATATTAATAGCACTGATGCTAGCCTGTGACTGGAATGACTATGCTACTAAGCAGTGAACTAACTAGATTGACTATGTTGGGATTACCAACAGTGAGGTGGGACTGAGTATTCTGATACAGCTGTGAGACTAAGAAGTAACTGGACTACTATATAAGTTGTCCAATGAGGAGCGCTCCACAGCGCTCACCCCATATAGCCCCCTTATGCAATATCCCCTCTCCCAACTCTCACAATGCATAGCACCCATAGTGCTCCTCCTCCTAACCTCTCAACCAAATCCTAAAATTACTCCCTCTTTTTCCCTTCCTCCCCCCTGCGCTCCTTCTCAAACTCCTTCAACTTTTCCTTAGAATTTGCCAAATTTTCCACTGGTTCCCAAGACCTATTTCTAACCCCAAATCCTTTCCAATGCACTAAATACTGAACCCCTACCCTGTACACCCTCTTAGAAATAAACTTTTCCACCTCAAAATTCTCTTCATTTTCCACTGTGATTAGTGCTAGTGGCTCCTCTGAATGTCCTGAGATTGTATCTTCCTTATGCTTTGTGAGAAATGAAATGTTGAAAACTGGATGTACTTGCCTCATTGAGATTAGTAGTTCCAGCTCATAAGCTGAGTCAGATACCCTGCTGTTTACTTTGAATGGCCCCACTTTCTTGTGAATTAATTTAGCACTGGGGTGCAATGTGGAAAGGAAATTTCAGCTTAACCAAAACTTGTCACCTACCTGTAGCACACAATTCTGGGTCCTTCCTTGATTGTGATGGGGCTTCATCAACTTTTGAGATAAATTGAGAGCTGCTTCTAGTCCTTGAATTATACTCAATATTCTTTAGATTCAATTTTCTGCTTCTGGGACTTGTAAAGTGGATAAAGTACCAATTGAGAATGTGGGGTAATATCCATAGTTGGCATAAAAGGGTTACATGCCTGTTGCAGCTTGTATCCAGTAATTGTATGAGAATTTAGCCAGTGGTAAAATCTGCACCCTGTCATCTTTATGATAGTTAATGAAATGGCGCAAATATTGTTTAATGGTATTATTCACTATCTCAGATTGCCTTTTATTCTGTGGATGCCATGCTGTTGACAAGGTGGGCTTAATGTTCAGTTACTCATACATTGCTTTTAACATCTTAGAGTTAAAAATAACTCCCCTATATGGTACTATACATTCAGGAAATCCATATAATTTCCAGACATGTGTCACCATTAAGTCTGCAATATCCTATGATTTAACCTTATTAGTGGTGAAGAAAAAGTGTTCCATCTTGGTGCAGTGGTCAACTACTGTGAGTATGGTATTCTTTCCTTGAGACTTGGTTAATTCCACTATTAGATCATAGGAGAGCTCCTTCCATGGATTTTTGGAAATTTTTAGTGGTGTAAGTGGTGTTTTTGTTGGAATAGCCTTGTTCCTCTGGAAAGAGTTTAATGCCGCTACATAGAGCTGGAAATATGCTTTCATGGACTTCTAGTAAGTGTTATAGCTCACCAACTCCACAGTCTTCAGCAGACCTGGGTGTCCTTCAATTGGGAGTTCATGCCTTGATTTGACAACCTGCTTTATGAGCTCCTCATCATTTGGCACCACTATCCTTCCATTCCAATACAGTGCTCCCCCTTCCAGGTGATACTCCTTAAATTCTTTCCTTACCAATATCTCTTTTGATAAAAGTGCCTTCACCAAATCCTTCACTTCATCATCCTTTTCCTCCCCCCTTCTTACCCATTGCATCAAATCCTCATCTTCCAATTCCACTTCATCTAGGATTACCCCTCTTCAAGGTCCCTCCTTAACAACATCTCCCTGACAGTGTGTAGTTGGCCCGGTTCTGGGTACAAGTCAGGGTTTAATGATAGTGCATCAGGTTTTCCACCTTTCTTCCCAGGTCATAATGTAAAAAAAAAGTTAATACTACTTAGCAGCTCTTCCCAGCATGCCTTCCTGTGAGTCAGCTTTTTAGTGGTCAGAAAGGTTTCAAGGTTTTTATGATCCTTGTAAATAATAACTTGTAACATTTGAGGCCCTCCTTCCAAATAATGGCACTAGGTTCTTACTGCTTCCACTAGTGCCAATAACTCTTTATCATATTTTTCATATTTTAATTTGGAAACTAGAAGTGTTTGTGACAAATAAGCTATTGGGTACAAGAAATTTTAAGAATTTTATTGAGATAATACTGCACCTAGTGCAAAATCTGAGCAGTCACATTCTAGAACAAATGGATTTGATAAGTCAGTGATTGTGAGAATAGGGGCTGTCACAAATTGTCTTTTCAGGTATTCAAATGCATCCTGTTGACTACTTGTCCAGATAAATTTGGCTTACTTTTTTGTGAGGTCATGCAATGGTCTGAAAATGTGGGAGTATTTTTTTAAAAAAAATTTAGGAAAAATTTTCAAAGCCTAGGAATTACTGGAGCTCCTTTACTGACACTGGTGTTGGCCATTCTTTTACTACCTTTACTTTATCCTGGTCCATTTGTACCTTATTTTTTGAAATTATCATACCCAAGTAGGGGATTTCACTCACTGAGAAGACACATTTCTCAGGCTTTAATCATACCTGGGCCTTCCTAAAGCGCTGAAAACAGTCCTGTACTCATATCTGATTTTCTTCCATTGATCTGGAGTAAATCAAGATTTCTTACAGGTATACTACTACATCTATCCCTATCCTGTCTCTGAAGATGCTTTTGGTGAAGTTTTGGAAAGTGGAAGGCACATTACATAGACAAAATGGCATTACCAACCATTTTAAATGACCAAACTTAGTACAGAATACCAGTTTGTGTTCATTGCCTTCTTTTAAATGTATGTTGTGGTAACCTTCCCTAAGATCTATAGATGTAAAGATCTCTGAACCTTGAAGACTATAAAGTAGCTCACAAATAAATGGAAGGAGATATCTGCTCTTTACCATCAGGGCATTTAACTGTCTGAAATCCATTCAAGGTCTTAGTGAACCATATTTTTTTCCTGCAAAGATAACAGAGGTAGCACAGGGAGATTTGTATTCCCTAGTAAAACCATTATTTAAGTTTTCATCCATCATCTATTTTAGTGCTGTTTACTCTAGGATTGATAATGAAATAATGCAGCTAAATTGAGGGGCTGCTCCTGGCATCAGATCAATGGCAAAGTTGTATGATCAATGAGGTAGTAGGATCTTGACTTCTCTCTCTCCAAAGAGCAGTGAGAACTCCCAATAAGTCTCATGGAACATTTCCTTGTGTATTTTTGTTGTCTTTAAGGACTGGAACTTGGCTGCAATCTTTGTGGTTATTTTCCAAGCTGTTGCATTGAATTCAAGTTCCTCCTCTTCTTCCAGAACCCCCTCCAAGTCCTGAAAATTAGAATCAAGAGAAAGTGTCAGTTCTTGAGGCAAATCTACTGATGATAATGAAAAACCAGGAGACTTTCAGGGAGGGTCCCATAACCCCTGAAGAGGCCAGGGGATAAATGCTCCACTGGAATATCCACCTTTCCATCTTCTACCTTCCCTTTTACTTAATGCGCCTTCTCCTCTTATTTGTGCACTTAAACCCCTTTCTGCTTCCCCCCAGTGCTTACTGTTAGTGCCTCATCCCCTGACTGCTTCTTAGAATCAAGAGGAAGCATCAGATCTTGTGGAAAGTCAACTGATGATAAAAAACATCAGAAGACTTTTTGAGATGGTCCCCTGAGCCCTAAGGGGTCCAGGGGGCCTTAACTTTAGCACTAGCATCCCCTTTCCTTCACATCTGAACCATGTTTTCCTTGCAATCAATTTGTGGGCTATATTGGTGCAGCCATTTCAATAACAGTACTATGATGTACTGTTCCTTCAGGTTTGTTGCATATGCCCTGCACTGCGCCTCCCTTCCAGCACACCAAAACCTGCAAAAGACCTTCTCTCTTACTTCTCCTCCCCACCTGAGAATCTGTCAAACATAATAAGATGCCTAGGGTGATCCAATTATTATTTTTTTTCTTTTTATTTCTCTGTAAAAATTTTTTGGAAAAAAATATTCTGTGGCCCCACAGTCCAGTAAGGCTTGTACATTTGTTGTGGCATAAAGGGTCATTAAAGAAAATTTTAGTATAATGTGATTATCATTTACTTAAAGTGGCTTACATGTTGATAATTCTTCTAATAAGTCTCCCTTATCTTTTCCCTCTTATCTGCTTGCAGAGGGCATAACCTTAACCCCCATGAACTGTCTTTCAACTGCGCCTTTCCTGTGCTATCCTCCACCTCACTAACCCTTATATTACCTCTAAAATCCCTTTACAGATGGTCACTCTCAAACAAATCATGAAAATGAGGATGAAAAGTTTCTTCCATATTTAGAAAATGACATCAATTTTTATATCCTTAAATAATATAGAAAACAGTCATGTGAGGCAATACAAATTACTGGTAAATTTTGATGGGAGAGAAGACACGCCTTTCCATACCAATTATTTTAGCTTGTACATTAAATTTCACCTGATGATTAGGTAGCCTTTCAGGATCCTTCATTTATGATAGGAAGGAATGAAAGAAATTTGAGTTATAAAAATAGTTAGTATAAAAAATGAAAGTATACTTGACACTTTAAGGATGAGAGAAGAAAAATGATGCTTATTTTTCTTGAGAAGAATAAAACACAGGTAGTGGTGGCTAATATGAAAAATTTGATGTGGAAAATGACACATATATATTGGAGGTCACAGTGCATTCAATGGCCATAAGTATATCTATCCTTTGCATCCCTTCATTTTTTCACTATTCAATTGATACAAGATTTTCTCTTTCAAAATTATCATAATTGTTAAAGATATGAAGTATGATATTGAGTAATAATAAATTTGAAATATGTAGTAATATATATATATATATATACATATCTATATTTTTTCTCATATCAATCATTTGTTTAAATTTTCATCTAACCCTCCATTTCTGGAAAAAGAAAATGGTGGAAATCAATTATTAAAATTGAATTGATATTAAATAATACAATTACTAGATGATGACATAGCCTTTCAGAAAGAAAATTAAAACAATTTTTTTTTAAATCAAAAAAAGTTGAGCAGTTAGTATAGAAATAGGGTTATTTATATGGGTAAGTTAGTTTAGGCACAGAATTTTGCATCATTCTCTTAAATTTTTTTTTTTTTTACTTTTTTTTGAAATGTAATCTCTCTGTACTACCTCCTTAAAATTCATTGAAATCAGGTAAGTAAGTGATAAACTTTACAGAAAAGCTTCAGTTAATGTTTATTTCTATTAGTACTTCATTATTTAGAGGTTAGAGTTAAGCAGCCACCAGTTCCTTTACATTATCCTTGAATTTAGTGTTATCACTTTAATAGCTGATTGAGGTGAAAAAGCCAAAAGGGGCTAGAAAAATAAGAAAAATAGTCCCTCTTAGGCCTTCCTTATATAATCATCTTTGCTCATCAGCTTATTTAAAGAGAGAAAACAAAAGCTTTTGTCATTTTGAATTTGGAGATTCAAAGATATTTTGAAAATGTTACCAAATAGTTACCAGATTTTGATGGAAATTTGGTATATAGTACAGAGGTTTCAGTTAAAAAAATATTGAATGGATAGTGGTGCAAAAGTCTGTTTTCAGACCAAAAATACCCATAAAAACCCTGTCTTCTTACTTACTGCTCACCAAAAAAAATAAAAATTAAAGTTAAAATTTTGATTTACTACCAATGGATTGGATAGGACCCCTTTCTAGCATCCACCATGGCTTGCATTTTTTTCTTTGACATTATTGAGAAAAGTTCAAATTATTGAGTATGGTGCAGATAAGATTTTTTAGAGAATTATAAAATGATTTAATTATTTCATCTTTTTTTGGTTGACTTGGAATGGTAAGACAAGAAACACCAAAAAAAAAAAAAATTATATATATATTTAAAAAAAAGATATGCAGCAATAATTTACCTGTGAAAGAGTCTAGATAAAGGGACAGAGGTGTGAGTATCAATTGAATTAAGGTGGTATAAGAAAAAGATATGAAGACAGAATATATATATATATTATGGGATGCAAAGGATATAGTTCTGACCATTGTATGTTAGTATATACATACATACTTGATGGTTAGATCAATGAATAGATTGCATTTTTTTAAGAAATAAAAAATAATAAAGAATGATTACTAATTTAAAAATTACAAAATTTAAAAATTTAAAAATTTAAAAATTTAAAAATTTAAAAATTTAAAAATTTAAAAATTTAAAAATTTAAAAATTTAAAAATTTAAAAATTTAAAAATTTAAAAATTTAAAAATTTAAAAATTTAAAAATTTAAAAATTTAAAAATTTAAAAATTTAAAAATTTAAAAATTTAAAAATTTAAAAATTTAAAAATTTAAAAATTTAAAAATTTAAAAATTTAAAAATTTAAAAATTTAAAAATTTAAAAATTTAAAAATTTAAAAATTTAAAAATTTAAAAATTTAAAAATTTAAAAATTTAAAAATTTAAAAATTTAAAAATTTAAAAATTTAAAAATTTAAAAATTTAAAAATTTAAAAATTTAAAAATTTAAAAATTTAAAAATTTAAAAATTTAAAAATTTAAAAATTTAAAAATTTAAAAATTTAAAAATTTAAAAATTTAAAAATTTAAAAATTTAAAAATTTAAAAATTTAAAAATTTAAAAATTTAAAAATTTAAAAATTTAAAAATTTAAAAATTTAAAAATTTAAAAATTTAAAAATTTAAAAATTTAAAAATTTAAAAATTTAAAAATTTAAAAATTTAAAAATTTAAAAATTTAAAAATTTAAAAATTTAAAAATTTAAAAATTTAAAAATTTAAAAATTTAAAAATTTAAAAATTTAAAAATTTAAAAATTTAAAAATTTAAAAATTTAAAAATTTAAAAATTTAAAAATTTAAAAATTTAAAAATTTAAAAATTTAAAAATTTAAAAATTTAAAAATTTAAAAATTTAAAAATTTAAAAATTTAAAAATTTAAAAATTTAAAAATTTAAAAATTTAAAAATTTAAAAATTTAAAAATTTAAAAATTTAAAAATTTAAAAATTTAAAAATTTAAAAATTTAAAAATTTAAAAATTTAAAAATTTAAAAATTTAAAAATTTAAAAATTTAAAAATTTAAAATAAAACATAAAAATTATTTTCTAATTCCTACAGACATGGAAGGCCCCTATTTGTTTGCAGACACATTCCCTCAAAGGGGGTATCATTGTTAAGTGATTTGAAATTAGGGATCAGGAATTTTTTTTGCTGAGATCAAACATTATTAATTGCAGATAATTCTTATCCACTAGCCTCATGGTTAGTGGAAAAGGATACCCAATAGCGCATTATTGCACCTCTTATACCCCAATTTTGATTCCTAGTTCCTGATCCCAAACTCATCACATCCATGATTGATTTGTAAGGAAGTCACATGGAATGTAATTTTGGATTCCATCCTTATGTGTCTCTTCACTCTATTCTAATTAAATTTGGTGGCAAACACATAACATTTTTTCTCATCCTTATGTGTCTCTTCACTCTATGCTAATTAATTTTTGTATAAAACACATAACACATAACATTTTTTTCTATCTAAAAACCCCACCTGCCCATTTGGTGGCAAACTTCCACTTCTTACTAATCACCCAAATCTTCTACTGACAATCATGAAGCATCTCTCTACTAGGAAGCAACTTCACTCAGCTATGAATGCTAATAATTTTAATTTAACTTCTGACTCTGATTCTGACTAGGGTTTGGAAGACACTTTAGATTATATGTTTTTTCCATGATCTTTATAAAGAGAGGATCCCAAAACTGCACCAGCTCTCCCCTCCTTTGAATTACAAGATATTCTTTCCACCAGCATATGCTCTGTCATTATTCTAATCACCCTCCAACATTTTGAAACAGGACCCTTCTAATTAATTTCATATTCTTCAGATTTTCAGCTTGTGTGCTTTATTCACTTGTTTTGGTGTTTTTTTTTTGCATATTCATTTTTATTTTGAGTTTACACTGAATGTCTCTTTTTTTGGATGTCTCATTAGTTTTCATTCACCAGCTCAACATGAAATGGCATATTTTATGCAATGGCATAACTTTTCACTGTTTCTTTTTTTCATTAATCTCTCATATTTTTTACTCATTTACTCAAACATCCCTCAAAAAATTTGGTTTTTTTTTTCTCATCTCATCCCTCCAGGTAAGTTATTTTATTCATTTTTTGATTTCTAATTATTATTTTTTGTTTTTTCTTCTGTTTTTTTCTTTTTTGTATCTAAAATTTTTTTATTTAAATAATATTTCCTTTAATTAAAGATTCTTCTGAAGCCTAACTTTCATTTCCCACAAACAGGTTTGAATTTGGGGCAGTGGTTGCTGAGATTCTGACCTTAAAAGTCGAGCCTTTCTTTCCAAATTCCACTTAATTTATTTTATTGCTTTATGTTGCCTAATTAGAGAATAAGGCTTCTGAAATTTTTATCTGATGATTATCTAGGCTTAAATATCCATCTTGTTGAATATTTCATCATCAATTTTCAAATATTTGTGCAATTTTGAAATCAGAGTCAAAATTAAGGTTAGGCTTATTCAAATCTTATGTTCTTTTAGCTGAAGATTCTTCCAAAGCCTATCTTTCATTTCCCATAAATGGATTTGAATTTGGCTGAGTGGTTGCTAAGATATTGACCATTGAATTCAAACCTTTTTTCTAAATTTTTCTTAATTTATTTCATGTTTTTATACTGCATAATTAGAGAATAAGGTATCTGAAACACTTATCTAATGACTATCTAGGCTTTTATCTCCAAAATCTTAGTATCACTCAATTATTTCTTGGCTAATTGCTTTAAAAGATATATATTCATGCATTTCTGTCTAATCATAAACTGGCCAAGAAAACTGGACTTCCCAATTGGACAGATATAGAATGGGTTGGACTCAATAATTATTATATCTTCTATTTTAATTTTATCATCAACTATGAAGGATCTCATAGCTAGAGCCATGCCGACTGAACCAATTCTAATATGCTTACTTTTTTTTTCTGTTATACAAATATTTTCACCAACTTAAATCAAAGGCCATGGACTATACTTTCCAGATCATAAATGTATCATGGAATTTGGATTAGGAAACAGGATTATGGAAGCAATTTGGAACTCTTCAAGAGATAATCATAAAACTACTAAGGCACCTCCTGGATTTTAAACTTGCAAAAAATTTACTCATTTTGGATGTTCTTTTAAGATCAATAAAAGTTTGATAAACCGGGTAATTAAGGTAAGGGGTGAAGGGTCAATGGCTACTAATACATTAGGGTGGGGTTCTAAATATGGTAATTAAAGGATTTCCAAATTTTTATTTTTTTTCTTAAATTTTAAATTTATCAGTTATTAAAGATAATAAATCAAATTAAGTATTGTACCATTGAGCCCTTGTTCTGTATAAAGGTTTTCATTCAATTTTATTCTATGAATTAGTTAATAATACCATTCTTGTCATATGTTTTCTTTGACTTCGCTCATGAAATCATTGACAAATAGTATCTGGGATTCTTTTACCTGGTTGATTATCTTTTTTAGTTGATTTACTTAATTATTTATAAAATAAAATGAAAACTTGGTAATCCTTACCCCCTTCCAGAGTAAATTGCATGGGGGTGGTGGTGTATTACCAAATTTTCAAATAAGATAAGTAAATTTTATTACTTGAAAAAAAAAATAGAATGAAATATGAATGAAAAAAGTAAAAACAACTAGTCATCAAACATTTTCATTAAGCAGTCAATTTCCTCATCATATTAGGGGGTATCAAAGTTAGAAATCTTCCATTTCAAAATACCTCTTTTTTCCACCAAATCAACCATGACTGTTTTTTAAAATATGACATATTGTGTCAGCCAGGCTATTCCAGGAGCCCAGTAAATGACATGTTAACTTATAGGACCTGAAAGAGGGCATAAATTATTGCATTTGAAGTATATAAAGTAATATTTTATTGCATAATAAAATTATATAAGTATCTTATTAAATATAATTGTTATATTAATTTTATTGTTATATAAATTATTTATACATTTAAATTAAGCATAATATATTTTATATTCTACAAATAATGGCACATTTTTTATGTATTTAATAATTGTAAATTAATATTTAATTAATTAACAACATATATTATAATTATAAGTGTAAAATTGACTTATAATATAATTAAATTAATTATTTAAATTTATATATTAAATAACACCTTTCATATAGTATTAAACAATAATTAATGGCGCTTCTTTTGACCCTTAATTGTGTCAGGAAAAAAATTAATTAATTTATACTAAATTGAAATTAATTACATATTTTGTTGCGTCAAAATATTTTTTGTTTCACTTAAAAATCCTTAAATCAGACTGTACCATCTGTTTTGAATTATCTTTCTCATAGTTCCTATGTCCCAGGCTTGTTTAGTTATTCACTATTTTTACTTACTGATTTGAGAATTAATTGTGGGAAAATTTTATTCTTAATTGGGGTTTTTAATTATTTGTTTCATATTTTTCTCTACATTGTTATGTTTCACTTATTCTTTTATATTCTTGTTTCATCCTATTATAATTCTTGTATTTACAAATATAGTGGCGCTTCAGAAGACCCATTGCCAATAAAGGGCTTTGGATAATCCCCTGTAGCCTCATCACTTACTATACACTCAACAAATTGAATTTATTTTATATTACGTTTATATTATTTTTTATTAGTATCAAAATTCTAATTGAAATTCTATATAACAATTGAAAGGTTGCCTTAAGTCTGATAGTGATCATAGTGTCTGCCGCGCATATCCCTTACATTAAAATAATATTGTTATTTAAATAAAAACCTCATTGTTATATCATCTCTCAAGAAATTTGTCGTTGCTCCTTTTCAATAAATTAAATAATTTTTTTATATTTTATTTCTTTTATTTCTCAAATACCCTTTTATTTTTCCTTGTCCTTCTCTATTTCTTCCCCTTTTTCTTCACTCTTCTAGACAACTGACCGACAACTGGAGGCCTTTCCAAACAACGACAAACGACAAACGCACGGACCACCCAGCAAAAAAGAAACTTTTGCCGCAACCGTGTTTTGAACTTGGGTTCGATCGATTAGGTTTATATTAATTCAATTCATCTATTATTTTGAAGTGATTTTTCGATCACTATAGTAAGTTGACCTTTGCACCTCTCACTCATATTACTATATTTTTACTGCAATAACAGTGATTGTGGCTTAATTGCTGATTCACTGAGTGTAAGTGTTCATTCATTAAAAAATTTTTTTTACCTAGTTGACCATTATAGAGTGTTTATTTCCTCTTAGTCCTAGAAGAAATTAACATTATTATTAATAAAATTTAGATTATTAATTTAATTTTTATTATTATTAATTTTTTTTCATTTTAGTTGACTAAAATAGTACTTTGTACTTAGTCCCATGTATTGCCATATTTGATTTTGGTAATTTAATTGGTTGAATTAACTTAATTGTTTATTCCCAATTTAACTTTGCAATCCATTTTATTAATTAATTTTTTATAAATATTACTTTATATTAAAAAAATTTTCTTTATATATAATTTAATTAATAAAAATTTTTTTTATTTGGAGCAATTATTAACTGACTTTTATTAATTTTTTTAAGAAGTTAATTAATCTTCCCACTATTATGCCCAATAATTTGGCTGAGAAAATGGATAACATGCAAGTGGATGAAATTGAAATTGATTATGATGCTGATACTGTGAGTTCTTCTAAAGTTGAACATAAAAAATCTTATTCTAACAAGAAAAATTCACATATTTCAGGATGTGGAAATGACAGGAGAAGTAAACAAAGCAAACCCCCTTCCCCCAGCACAACAGAAGGAAGTAAAACCTCCAGTACCTCAAGAAGGTCTTCCAAAAGGATTCAAAATAAAAAAGCTTCCTCTGCCCCAACAATTCAGCAATCTGTCCAGTCATATCAAAGAACTGAAGACAGAAAACATGAAATACAAGGCAAAAGTAGACACCTTGTGGGATCAAGTTCAGGAATTCAGGAACCAAAATCAGGCCCAGGCCCCTCCTCAGTTGCCTTCCAATCAGCCACAGTTTCAGGATCAACCTTCACAGCCCCCCAGCTCCTTCACACAAAATCAAAGTACTATGGAAGTAGAGAAATGGAAATGGGATTATCTAATGAGTCACTACCAGCAGAATGTGCAAAATCCTCCTCATCATCAGCCTGGCCCATCCAGAACACCCAATTTCCATCCTCCTCCTCATCCTTACCAACCAAGCAGGAGAAAAAAAGCCCAAGCACAATCCCAAACTCAGTCTCAGGGGAAGTTTCCTTCTCGGCCATGGTAAGTATTTTGATTGATAGTCACTTGGGGATGTTTTCTAATAAAACTTCTTCTACAGGTAATATTGATGACCATGGTGAAAGAAAAGTTAAACCTGTTAAAAGACAGCTTCCTGTAACAAGTAGCCCTATTGATGTAATTAGCAAATTGTCATTTGATGAACCTTTACATTTAACTTCTACTTCTTTAATTAATACTTCTCTTGCAATTAAGAATGATTCTGTTCCCCCTGAAGTCTATACCTTAATTGAGAAAACTTCTGAAGAAATATTGAAAGATACCCTTGATTTTAATGTTGTGAAAGACAAACATTTGAGAGATGTGTTAATCCATGAAAATGATAGATTAAATAATTTGCACTTGCAATGTAAAGTCAGTTCTTCTGTACAGGATACAGCTTATTTTAAAATCAAAGAAACCTTGAATATTGTTCTTAGTCAACAAAAACAAATAAGGAGTGACCATAGAGCTATCTCAGATATAAATATCAAATTGAAACCCCTTATTGAAGAAAATTATTCATTAAAAAATGAAATAAAATCTCTACAAAATGAGTTTAAAAAGCTAAAGAATGATTTCCATGCACTAAGTGCCAAACACACAGTTTCTGAGGACAGAAATGTTCTATCTCTTGCAAAAGTAAATGACCAGATGTCTGAAATTCCAAGGATAAGAAACTATGTGTCTGACCTGCAGGATAAATTCTCAACCTTAACCATCAATAATGATATGAATGAGAATGCTGTCCATAAGCTGCATAAAAATAAAGGAAAAGAACCAGAGCAGCATTCCTCCTTTCTTCCTCATATTTCAACCATTAAACAAACTGACAATGAGTCTGTAAAATCTTTTGCTACTAGCAAAAAATCTTGTGATGGTCATGCACCAGCTGTTTCTGTAAATAATGAAATTTCTGAACACCTGGCTAAACTTCAGGAATTATTAATGATGAATAATTCAAACCGAAAAATGGACCATCCCAGTAGTCAGAAAAATTGGCCTAAGTTGGACCAATATCCTACCTTTGATGGTGATTCTTCCTCCGATTGGCAACACTTTATCCAAAGAATTGATAATTTAAAGAGATCTTATAAACTACCTGATGAGGAAATTGTTTCTAAACTAACTTTTTTATTTTCCAATGTAGCCTTGATGTGGTATGAATCTGTCCTTTTGGATAACAATCTTTATACATGGAATGATTGGAAATCACTTTGGTGGTTCAAAGTTCAGGTTTAATCAGCAAAGACTGTATGAGAATACTAGATATGTATCCTCCTCTGTTGAAAAGCCTATTGTTTTTCTTATGAAAATAACAAAAATCCTGAGAGCAATTGATCCAAAGATGGATTATGATATTTGGAGAGATAAAATCTTATATAAATTACCAAATTCTCTTAGAGATTTGATTGTGGCTAGAACTGAGCATGTAAGAGAAAATTCTTCTTTCATTAATATCTGTAATGAGGTACTACTCAACCATAGATATGAACCAAAAAATTACCTTGGTAAATCTTATAATGATCAGAATAAACCTTCTACAAAACTCTCAGAAAAATCTGGTAAACCCTCTGCTCCAGTTGCACCTAAAAAATATGCAACAAACACTTGTTATAAATGTAACAAACCATGGCAAAAGGGTCATGTTTGTGACAAGAAAATTCATCTTGTTGAACAAAATGAAGACACTGATGAAGCTGAATTTGATGTCAATAATTCTTCTAGTGATTGTGAAAGTAATATCTCCTATGGCAATGACTCTGTTGAAGATGTTTTAATGTTAGAACAGGATTTCCATTATTTAGATAATATATCTGAAGAATGTGTATTGGATTTATCTTCAGTGGAAAATGCTGAAATAATTAAAGATATTACTAACAATTCTATAGCCATATCCCCCTTGAAAGCACCTGTTATCATTAATGGTAAGAATGTTGATGTGGTTCTTGACTCTGGTGCTGGAGGAAGTGTAGTCTCTGAAAAGGCTTTAGCTTCAGTGGATAAGGAATATTTGAGTAAATTATTACTTATAACTTCTGAAAAATGGAGAGGGTATGGTTCTACCTTAATTCCTATTGGCAAATACAAAACCTCTGTATTCTTCAAATATAATGGTGGTTTTTTCAGAGCTGTTTGTGAATTTGTTGTGATGCAAAATGATA
The DNA here is from genome assembly GCA_030280995.1 of Hemileia vastatrix. NCBI lineage: Eukaryota > Fungi > Basidiomycota > Pucciniomycetes > Pucciniales > Zaghouaniaceae > Hemileia > Hemileia vastatrix. The sequence goes on along the minus strand of JASXTE010000007.1, from coordinate 26,380,966 downwards.
ATTTAAGCAATTGGTTTATTATGGGTAATGATATTTTAACCATGTTTGGTGTGAAATTGGACCCAGAAAATAATTGCTTCACCTTGGGATTGAATGGCAAAAGGAAATTCAAAATTTCCTCCTGTAGAAAACCTTCTGGGCATCTGTTAAAGTCTTGTAACTCACTAATCCAGTGTAAAGGCAGAAAAACAATTGAAATGGATGATTTATTAAATGAAATAAATACTGCTTCCTTTGGTGATCAGTTAACTAGTGAACAAAAGGATTCTATTATTTCCTCAATTACCTCTTTCCCTATGGCTTTTGCTAATGGTTCTCATGTCTTAGGAATTGTTCAGGAAAAAATGAAAATTACCTTATCCTGTAACTTGAGTGATATCCCTCCTAGTCTTAAGAAAAAACCATATCCTGCTTCTCCAACAAAAAAAAAGGATATTGAAGATAATATTGCCACATTATTAAAAATGAATATCATTGAGAAAGTGGATGTCACCCCCAAATTATGTGTCATCACCCCGGTCTTGATTTCTTATGAAAAAGATAAGGCTAGATTATGTGGTGATTACAGAGCATTGAACACTTATACTGTTGATGATATCTATCCTTTACCCAGAATTAATTCAATTCATGCTACCTTACAGGGTGCAAAATTTATTAGTTGTCTGGATGGCAATAAAGGTTATCATCAAATTCCTGTTGAAAAAAATTCGCAAAATTTTTTACTAATTGCTACTCATATGGGAATATATAAGTATGTTAGGATGCCATTTGGCCCTAAAAATGCACCTACAGTTTTTCAAAAAGTCATGGATAATACTTTCCATCAAGAAGATGTCAGCCAGGCTATTCCAGGAGCCCAGTAAATAATATGTTAACTTATTGGACCTGAAAAAGGGCATAAATAATTGCATTTGATGTATATAAATTTATATTTTATTGCATAATAAAATTATATAAGTATCTTATTAAATATAAGTGTTATATTAATTTTATTGTTATATAAATTATTTATACATTTAAATTAAGCATAATATATTTTATATTCTACAAATAATGGCGCATTTTTTATGTATTTAACAATTATAAATTAATATTTAATTAATTAACAACATATATTATAATTATAAGTGTAAAATTGACTTATAATATAATTAAATTAATTATTTAAATTTATATATTAAATAACACCTTTCATATAGTATTAAACAATAATTAATGGCGCTTCTTTTGACCCTTAATTGTGTCAGGAAAAAAATTAATTAATTTATACTAAATTGAAATTAATTACATATTTTGTTGCGTCAAAATATTTTTTGTTTCACTTAAAAATCCTTAAATCAGACTGTACCATCTGTTTTGAATTATCTTTCTCATAGTTCCTATGTCCCAGGCTTGTTTAGTTATTCACTATTTTTACTTACTGATTTGGGAATTAATTGAGGGAAAATTTTATTCTTAATTGGGGTTTTTAATTATTTGTTTCATATTTTTCTCTACATTGTTATGTTTCACTTATTCTTTTATATTCTTGTTTCATCCTATTATAATTCTTGTATTTACAAATAGAGTGGCGCTTCAGAGGACCCATTGCCTATAAAAGGGCCTTGGATAATCCCCTATAGCCTCATCACGTACTATACACTCAACAACTTGAATATATTTTTATATTACGTTTATATTATTTTTTATTAGTTTCAAAATTCTAATTGAAATTCTATATAACAATTGAAAGGTTGCCTTAAGTCTGATAGTAATCATAGTGTCTGCCGCGCATATCCCTTACATTAAAATAATATTGTTATTTAAATAAAAACCTCATTGTTATATCATCTCTCAAAAAATTTGTTGTTGCTCCTTTTCAATAAATTAAATAATTTTTTTATATTTTATTTCTTTTATTTCTCAAATACCCTTTTATTTTTCCTTGTCCTCCTCTATTTCTTCCCCTTTTTCTTCCCTCTTCTAGACAACTGACCAACATATTGTGCCCCAAAAACACCTTTTTCTTGACATTTAATGTCAAGTTTGTGGCTTTCTTTTTGTGTTGTGAAATGCCTTTTAAATATTCTCTGATTTCTAACTTTGATACCCCCTATTTATTAGCTTTAATGAATTTTATCAATAAAACTTTAATAAAAAATTGGATTGAAATATGAACAAAAAAATAAAAAAAACTAGCCATCAAAAATTTTCATTAAGCAGTCCATTTCCTCAACAGATTTAATAGCTTTAATACATTATATCAAGAAAAATTTCTAAAAACATGTAGAATAAAATATGAATGAAATAAAAAAAACTAGTCATCAAACATTCTCATTAAGTGTTCAATTTTCTTAACAGATTGATTAGCTTTAACACATTCTATCAAGAAAGATTTCTTTTTTGAACAATCTTCAATTTTATACCTGAGCTTCATTTGATCTAATTAGAAATTTTACTCAAGATCCTTCTCCTCTTTCTTTACCTCAAATTTCTTCTCCTCCTGGTCATGTCCTCTCTCATACCTCTTTAAAGAAAGCTTAAATATCTTCTCCTATTCTAGCTTCAGAATCACTTGCTTGAGGATCCTTGTTTCATTCATTAGCCTTTTTAGAAATAAAAAATAAAGAGATGTGAATAAAAAAATAAAACAACTATACAAGAAATAAAATCTCATTGGAGTGAGATCAAGTTACTTTATATTGCCATAAGGATCTATTGAAAAGATATCTTGATTGGTGGAAGTCAAATGAGGAAAGGCTTGAGTAGAAGAGGAAGGAAAAGATTTCTTTCAAAATCATGTTCAGAGATATGATCTTCTCCATCCAATATGCTTTCAGGATTAACATTGGCTTGCTCTCCAAATAAGGAATCCATCTCTTTATAGTAAGGACATAAAGAATTAAGTTTATCTTCTATAGTTTTGATGCCGTTACTGATATCAAGGTCATTAATATCAAAACCATTGGAAGATGAAAGAGTCTTAGCCTTCCTGTATTAGGCTTAATAGTGCTTGAAGCTATCAGACATCTGTTTAGGCAAAAGATTGATCCTTCCCTTTGTCTTATTTCATAATTCATTGGCCATTAGAACATATCCATTTATGTTTGAGGCAGGGGGCTGTCCTACTTTAGTTGCATTCTCAGTAGCAAAACAAGAATCATAATTAGTTTTAGTTTTCAGCTAGTTGATAAGTATGAGATGATCACTTTTTTTAGTTGAATCACCACGCAATATGGGGGGCGGACTTGCTAGCAAGTCCGCAACCTTGAACCCTAATTCATATCTTTTTGAGCACACATTGAGGAAGTGATGAAACCATCATGAAGAAGTATTGAATTTACTTTGAACACACCTTGAAGCTCATGTGAACACTCACTGATGAGTAAATGATTATCTGTTGAGAACATGTTGAAATCACATTCTCAATAATTGAAACAAAGTTTCATTTTAGACAGTCCAATAAAATTTCCAAGTTGGGGTTTTCAACTTTTCAGATTATTGTTATATAAATGTTGTTTACCAAAAAAAAAAGAAAATAAGCCAATGATGCCCTAAAAAAAAATTATTATTATAAAGGTATAAAAGAAGAGTTTTACTTATAATATCTTCTCATTCAGAATATTCTTGTAATATATCATTTTTCTCAATATTAAATAAGCAGGAGAACTTTATAATAGCTAATATACAAAAATGATTAGTGATAGACAGGAACAATTATAAATAATATGAATAAATTTTGGTGAATGAATAATAATTAAGAGGAGACATAATCTGCACAAACATTTAAACAACCAGGAAAAAAGTGAAAATATGTTTATAATACTTGAAAATATTTTTATCTCCTCGCCCCTAACCCCCCATATTCTAATCCACTCTGAAAATTAAGGGGAAATTGTGACCCAGCCAGTATGTATAAATTTTTGACAAGGTTATCCTAATCTCATGCTATGGAATTTATTCAATTTTTATCAGGCCATTCTCCTGTAAAGGTACCTTAACCAATTCAATGCTTCACCTTCTCCAAACTGCCTCATAAGCCCCTTATGGACCAAAAATAATCAAGAATGTGTCATCCTCCCCTTTCCTGCTCACCAAAAACAATTCTGTGCCCTTTTGAAAGTAGCACAACAGCTTAAAGATCCCATTGACACTATAAGTCTTATCTGTCACTCTCCCACTGCCCCATTAGTTGGGGTATTTGTTTTTTCAATCTGGTAGATTTTCAAATATTGTTCCTCTCATGCAATAATCTTTGATGCTGCAGTTTTCCTTATTTTTTTTGCTTCTTGTTATGTTACAATGCCACTGTCATCATGTATTTACAATTAACTTCTCCATATAATTCATAACCAATTCTGGTTGAAATTGTATGAAATTGAAAGAAGATATGTCCGATATAGGAAAAATTTAAATAAATAATTGAAGTTAATCATTGACTTACCAATGGTTATCATAAATTCTACACAAAATCATTTTTTTCAATTTTTTTTTGTCATTGTTCAAACATTTTTGAGTTGGTAGTGTACATTCTATTCTACAAAATCAGAAATATTCAACTAACTATAGTTAGAAATTGAAATGTAGGTGATTAAAATTGAATTAAGAAATATTAAATATTTTTTTTGAATTTAAAGATTTAAATATTATGCATGGATTTTTGTTTGACAGAACATCACTCTTATTTACATGCCAAATGTTTTTTGACGTTGAAATTTGCATATTATCCATCTCTGAAGTTTGCTCATTTTATTTGCTTGCCCTCACTTATTTCTATGACTGAGTCTTAATTTGATATTCTTAAATTGTCATTATTCATCAAAAACGGACTACCTACACTTCCTCCAACAAACTCTTCGACCCCTTGACTTGCTTCTGATCACTTCCTACAGAACCTGTCAATAATTAATTAGTAAGTTTTTTTTTTGGGTGGCTCATCAATGACTGTTTCTCTCTTTTTTTCTCTCTTTAATTATTTTTATATCGTTTCACTCTCTCATTCTCATTTTTTGGCCTGTATTTCTCTTTCATTTTCATTTCCTGCCTCTTTTTGTTTTTTATTTCGTTTCTATTCTTATATTTAGTTTGTTTAACTCCTGTCTCACTTAGTGCCTGCCAGACAGCTGTCATTTTAATCGCTGTCTGGCTGGCATCTTAAAAAAATTCTTATCCTGACCCTGCCAGCCAGCATACAAATTACTTTTAAGCTGGCTGGCAGGCATGTGCAAGTTTGCAAGGCACTTGCCACCCTTTTCTGGCAAGCATCACCCCCAAAAATCAATCGCTTGCTGTATGCCAGACAGCAAGTTGCTGCCTAGCTGTCTGGCATGTAGACAGCAAATCAATTGTACATCCCTGCCAGCCAGCGACAAAGTCACATCGCAGCTGGCTGGTAGGGTGATGTAGCGTTCAAGTCGATTGATCGATCAACTTGACGGCTGCCTGACAGCCAAAAAAAATCTGTATGGATGGCTGACAGGCAGCTGTCAAGTCGATCGATCAATCAATCAATTGATCAATCGATTGATCGATCAATCAATTGATCGATCAATCGATCAATCAATTGATCGATCAATCGATCAATTGATTACCACTGCATGCTCCATCAACCTTCCAGCCTGAAAGTTAATCATTTTCTGCTGGCTGGAAGGCAAATCATCTTCTCAAATATGAATTTTTATCTCCTTCCCCTCAATATTTTTTAAACTTGCTGACATGAAGCAAGCGAGTTGCTCAAGCAAATTGATCAAATATGATCAATTGAAATCACAACTTGCCAGCTAGCAAGCGATATGCTTTTCAGCTGGCTGGCAGGCATTTTCAGGTTTCCACAAAAGCATAGATTCGCTTCATTCCTTCCAGCAAGCTAAGCATCATATTTCCTGCCGAAAGGAAGTAGAAATTGATGCATTTCCCCAACCACTCAATCTGCTACCCTGCCAGCCAGAAACCGAATTGGTTTGTTTCTAGCTGGCATGAAATTAGGGGCTAAACAAATCATTGATTCACCCAACCTGCCAGTCAGCTTACAAGCGATTTGCTGGCTGGCAGGTACTTGCACCTATTTTTGGCTTGCCAGCCATCTAAATATTGAATCGATGGCTGGAAAGTGGTCAAAATAATTGATTAACATTGTAACCTTCCAGCAAGAATATCATTCAAGATTGCTGGCAGGAATTTGATAGCAGGATGTATCCCCCTGCAAATAATAATGTGATGATTGGTTTCCATCCAACAAAGAGTGAGTTAATTGCTAGGAAGCAAGTGATATATATCTATCACATTTTTCGACATTCAATCTAGTAAATATAAGACTAGATGTGTTCATGGATTGTATCGATTAGCAGCAAGTGGTCTACAAGAATTTGAATTTGACCTTCCACACAGCTTAACATTAAATTTGTACCTTTTTGTGTGATAAATATGTCTATCCTAGCTCATTCATGAAACAAGTATGATTTTTGGAGATACTTGTGGGGAATTTTTGCCTTTGCAACTTCAGATACTATTTTTTCTTGCGAAATTGCAAGCTGAGTGCAATTTTATAGCACCCCATCTTCTTTTTTCCGCCAGCCATCCAGAAAATATCTACCTGGATTGCTTGAAGATATTTGGTGAATAAAAACAAACTACTATTGAAAGGTTTGAGCATGTTATTCAGGCAAATATATTTTTTGATATATGGCATGATGAAGTACGTAAATATTACAAATAATTTTAGTGAATGAATGAATTGATTTTACATTGTTAAACGTAGTATGAGTGGTTCTGATATTGACTTGGATTTTTTTCTTCAGGTTCTGTTTCACTCATATCTATTTAATAATATTTATTGATTCAAAATTATATCATTGCGTAAATAAAGGTATGTAAAATTATTGTTTTTCCATCAAAGAAAATTCTTTAAAATTTTTTGTATTATTACATGATTGAGTTCTAATGCAGCGAGCATGTTGTTAGAGCATTATTGCCCCTCTTAGTAACTCAATCAAGTAATATATACAAAAAAATGTTTTAAATAAATAAAAGATTTTGCTAATTTTTTTTTAATTTTCTTTTACATGCTCTTATTTGGGAACAGAAGCTGCACGGTATAAAATGTATGTAAATGGTTATAATTTTTAAAAATATTACTTTATAATTGTCATAATGGGAAAATATTACATGATTGAGGGCTAATGCAGCGAGCATGTTGTTAGAGCATTATTGCCCCTCTTAGTACCCTCAATCATATAATTTTTACTAGACAGATTTTCATAAAATAATGGATATATTTACTAACATTATGAATTTTGGATGGCATTTGTTTAATGTAGGTTCAGTTATAGTTAGGGCAAATAGACGTTTTAAAAAAAGTATGTAAGTAATCTTAGGTTTTCTTCACCTTTAATTTTGTAATTTGGGGTAATATATTACATGATTGATGACTGATGCAGCGATAGTGTTGTGAATTTAATATTGTTGCTCATAGTCATTCAATCAAAAAATATTTAGACAAGAGATTGTTTAGATATAGTAATTATTTGTACTAATACTTTTTATTTTATTTTTATTTTTGTATTACAGATTTTCTTCTGTACACAACAACAACTGGAATATTAACGAAAGTATGTGGATTTTTTTTTGTTAATTGTTCTCTTGAAGTTATGGGAATAGTAAATGTTATGTGATTTATGACTAATGCAGCATGCGTGCTGTTAGAGCGTTATTGCCCCTCTTAGTCACTCATTCATGCAATGATAACTTAAAAGTAATAAATTTCATTTGAGTTTTAATTAACGTTTCGTTCTTGTTTTTTTTTGGTTACAAAATAGGAGGTTGAAAATTTTTGGATTAAAATAAATTAATGTATGTCAAAGTATCTTCATTTTATAACAAAAAATTGTCTAGTGTTTGATTAGTATGAAATAACATGATTGAGGTTTAATGCAGCGAGCATGTTGTTAGAGCATTATTGCCCCTCTTAGACTCTGAATCATGTTATTTCAACTCAAACATTTAATTTATGTAATTTAAATGATTGAGAAGTCATATACTGACCATGAATTTATATCTGAATCGAAGTTTTAGTAGAGTAACCCATGTGTGATTCAGAAGAAGACTTTGTGAGAAAGGATGGTAAAGGAAAAAATCGAGGGAGAAGGGCAGGGAGGAAAAAACATCCAAACAAAAATGGAAAAAGAAATATTATGGCAAGTAAAGAAGCAGAAGAGGGGGGAATTAGTGTAATAGAAGGAAATCTGATGTTTGGTAGACAATTGAAAGTAAAACCGATACACAAGACACAATATGGAGCATTAAACCCACAAGATTTCAAGCAGCTGAATGAGGGAACATACTTCATCCAGCCCAGAAAAAGAGGTGTACGACCAATAATTATATCATCGATTTCGTTGGAGCAGTTAAAAATGCTCAATAAACTTGACGATACGAGACAGGCCATGAGAGATCTTCAACTTTTGGAGCATGTGGTCTCATGTAACGGACCACAAGAAAGTGGAGTAATGTTTGCTGAAGGAATTTTGATGGGATGCTCGATTCCTCTCTATTTAAGTAAGCATTTTTTCATGTTTTCCAATTATTTAAACATTAATAGACTGTATTAGGGCAATATGTGAACAAAAATATTACAAAAGCTGAAAGAGATCAAGCAAAAAAACGATTATCAATTTTTTATAGATTTTTCTTTCAGTTGTTGTCCAAGAAGTTATATGAGGAAGCACGGGTATTGTCAAAAGAGTTAAATATACCGGGTTGGGAAGAGGAAGAGGACTCTTTTTTTGGAAATCTGACATGGACCACGGGGATTAATGGTAATGGATACAGTAACACTCCGCACTGCGATAGGGATGGGAGTCGATATGCATTTGGGATTTGGTACCCCAAAAATACGTATAAAAATGAACTCGATGAGCGCCCATACAATAAGAATAAACCACGACAAGAAGGAGGAGAGTTTATTTTCCCAGAGTTGGAGACGAAAATAAACTTCAACAACTGTGATGGACTATGGTTGATACTTTGGCCAGCGAATGAAGTACTGCATTACACGTCAAAATGTAATGAGGAAGAAGGGTTCACACGTCTGGGATCATCAATTCAAGTTTCCAAGAAGCTATTCAAAGGACTTGAAATTTTTTCTCTTCTAGGAATAGACGTTCCACAGTACATTGCAACAAAAGACAAAACGACAAAGCTAAAATTATTAAAAGAAAAAATTAGAACGACACTACAAAACGAAAATCTGGCAGATAAGGATCATGAAAACTCATAACTTATAAGAAAAGTGTTGATAATTCTCTTAAGAAGAAAAGAGATGGTAAGAACAATATTAAATAAAAATAATATTAAGCATTTTTTAAAAGATGAAAATACTGAGTATATCATATGTAGGTTCTGAAACTTTGAAAAAGTAGTGTGAAAAGGTAGAGTAAAGTGATGGCTGTGGGTTGAAGGAACAAAATGAGGGTAAAGAATGTTATAAAAAAAGGTTATGGAGGTATGTGTATATAAGGATCTATGTGAGAGCACCAGAAAGAAATTGAATAATGAGGTTCCACTAAATTAAGAAAAGCAGTATAGAGAGAGATAGTGAAGTTTACAAAAAGGGAGTAATCATATGTAAAAGGGTTTTGTTAACAATGTATATTGATGTATTGAGACTGAAGGAGAGATATGTAGTTGATAGTGAAGTCATTAAAATGACATAGATAGCACAAGCACAGTAACATAAAACTAGAGAATATAATAGAATCTTATGTAGATGTTAAAGTACATGGTAAAATAAATATGAAGATGATCAAATAAGGAGATACAAAGAAAATATTATCAAGGAATTATAAATGATGAATAAATTTTCAAGGAGGTTGAAGGATGGTAAATATTAATATAGATGTGATTATTAAGAAAATATTATTAATGATGTGATTAAAGGATAGGACCATTTCAGTAGGTAAAAATAACAGGACAGACACTGATTAACGGCTGCTGGTCAAGGCACACTTCTACAAATTTCATAAACATTTTGAATTGAAGCAAAAATACACATGTTTACGCTGATCTTTGCTTTAAGATCAAGGTGCACCTTTTCAATTTTTAATAACAATGTGTTAAAAGCAAACAATATAGTGGTAAACCCACTCATGTGTACCCTGATCTTCGTGCAAAGATGAGGGTACACTTCTCAAAATCTCTGATACACTTTTTATCAAGGCCAATATACAATGGTGGACTCTGATGTTCGGCCGAAGATGAAGGTCCACCACTTCAAATATCACTGAACACATGGTTGCAGGCAAAAATACCATGGTGTACCCTGATCTTCGGCCGAAGATCAGGGTTCACGTCTTCAAATTTCAAGAAATATTTGAATAGGAGAAAAAACATATGTACCCTGATCTTTGTGTGCAAATCAGGGTACACATCTTCAATTTTCACACACAATGTGTAGAAAGGCAAAAATACAATGGATGCCTCTGATGAAGGTGTTAGAACAAGGGTCATTTATTTTCAAATTCATGAACAATTTGAATACAGGGAAAAACAAAAGGTGAACCCTGATCTTCGCGCGAAGAACAGGGTACACATCATCAATATTCATGTAGTTTTTGAATAACGGCAAAAAAACACATGTGTACCCTGACCTTTGTGCGAAGATCAGGGTTCACTTGTCTAAATCTCACATACAATTTAGTCCAGGTAAAAAATACAAAGGTGGACTCTGATCTTTGCCTGAAGATCAGGGTACACATCATTAATTTTCATGTACTTTTTGATAACAGCAAAGAAACACAAGTGTATCCCTGATCTTCGCGCGAAGATCAGGGTACACCTCTTCAAATTTCAACAACATATGAGTAGGAGTAAAAATCACAGGTGGGCATCCATCTAAAGCAAACAATAAAGGTCAACTATTCCAAATTCAAAGATGAACACTGTTATTTTAGTTAATATAAAATAATATGATATATAGTCTTTGATTGTTAGAATTTGAAGTAATTTTGTTCATGTATAAATTATAACAAACCAACCATGATTAATCTGCACAGGTCAAGATTTACATGTGGTTTTCGAAAGTATATTTTAACTTCACTTAATAATCTTTCAAGGAAAATCTTACCTGCAGGGGAACATCAGATTCCTTCATTGTATTTTTGCATTATTTTAAATTATATGAAAAAAAATTTAGAGGTGTACACGGATTTTTCCCTGAAGATCAGGGTCCACTATGGTATTTTTGCCTGCAACTATGTGTTCAGAGAGGTAGACCTTCTTCACAAGCGGAAGATCAGAGTCCACCATTGTATATTGGCCTTGATCAAAATTGTATCATAGATTTTGAGAAGTGTACACTGATCTTCGCGCGAAGATCAGGGATACACTTGTGTTTCTTTGCTGTTATTCAAAAAGTACATGAAAATTAATGATGTGTACCCTGATCTTCAGGCAAAGATCAGAGTCCACCTTTGTATTTTTTACCTGGACTAAATTGTATGTGAGATTTAGACAAGTGAACCCTGATCTTCGCACGAAGGTCAGGGTACACATGTGTTTTTTTGCCGTTATTCAAAAACTACATGAAAATTGATGATGTGTACCCTGACCTTCGCGCGAAGATCAGGGTTCACCTTTCATTTTTCCCTGTATTCAAATTGTTCATGAATTTGAAAATAAATGACCCTTGTTCTAACACCTTCATCAGAGGCATCCATTGTATTTTTGCCTTCCTACACATTGTGTGTGAAAATTGAAGATGTGTACCCTGATTTGCACACAAAGATCAGGGTACATATGTTTTTTCTCCTATTCAAATATTTCTTGAAATTTGAAGACTTGAACCCTGATCTTCGGCCGAAGATCAGGGTACACCATGGTATTTTTGCCTGCAACCATGTGTTCAGTGATATTTGAAGAGGTGGACCTTCATCTTCGGCCGAACATCAGAGTCCACCATTGTATATTGGCCTTGATAAAATTTGTATCATAGATTTTGAGAAGTGTACCCTGGTCTTCGCGCGAAGATCAGGGTACACTTGTGTTTTTTTGCTTCTATTTCAATCTGTTTTGGAATATCAATTTGGATTACCCTTAACTACCATTATAGGTTAGAGTACACATTTTTTAATTTGAATGTGTTCACATTATTCTTTCTCTTTTCTTCATCTAATTATATTTTTGATGAGTATATTATATTCATTATTCCTTGCCTTTGTATACTTCTATTATTATCAGGAATAACACTGCTGCTTTCTTTCTATGAATGAATATATCATTTAATCATTCGACTTATGAGTTTTTACATTTTTTATGATTCTGTACTTCATATTTAATTGTTGATGTTTTTTCAATTACCTATTCTTCTTTTCTAACACTTTATACTCATTAAATACATTTATAACTGTCATCTTATTTTTTAAAGTTGTTTATAATTCTTATTTTTCCATCTTTCCACACTTCATTTGCATACCTCATATTTATTATTATTCACATTTATTTTTAATCCATGTATTATAATTATTGCACATTTTACACAATTCTTGCATATTTCTTATTTCCAAATTTTTTTAATTTTTAATTTTTTTATTATTATTTTGAAATATTCATATTATTGTTGCTATTTACATCAATATTATATCAAGTATAGCATCTATTTATATAAATATAATCAATATTTACTCTTTAATACTTGGAGTTTGAAAAAAATATGTATCAGGTTGGACTATTTTCCAATGATCCAAAAAATCAGCAGTTATTGCACGAGCTATTTCCAAGTGTGATGGCATACAGAAGTCTTTCGTGTTTGCTGGATTTTTGATAATTTTGTAAAAAATACCTATGATGTAGCTATTGAGATTCTTCCATATACGTTCTTCTGAATTAAATGTGCAATTACTTTTTTTGCGAATACAATCAACCTGACTTATAAATGCTAAACAATCACTGATACTTGCAAATCTATAATCATGCAAACATATAAATAAACCCCTTACCCCATCTATCAAATACATAATAAAAGGTTGAAAGTTATGATTTGCTGTGCTTTGTTCAATCTGAATCAGTGACCTTTCTTCTGCATTGTTGGATCCAGACTGAATCAATTGTCCACCGTCTTTTTCTTTTCTTTTCCGCTTTTCTGAAGCTGTTTTCGGTTTCGCCTGTGATCTTGCATACAATGACAAGTATGACTTCAAACAGTTGGATATGACATTTTGAAATTGTAAAAGCGGCGTCATTGAGTTGGTCATGGCTTTGTACTTCTTCATCTCACTTGCTGAACTCGAAATTGGTGGAGTCTTGTTCATAAGTTTGTCAATATGATCGATTAATAGAAGACTTCGTGTTACCGGATCATCATTCTCAATCATTTCGGGTGGAGGTGCCTGATGTGTTTCGTTTGCCATTAACTCTAGAGACGAGGCAATCAGTGTCGACCAGTACTGTTGAAAATGTGGGCTGACAAATTGACATCGACTAAGCAAACGAAACAGGTGGGTTTCTGGATTTGATGTCTTCTTTTTGCACAAGTCCCCATAAGTTTCATTCAATGATTTTGCATTGAACTCGGCAAGTTTTGAAAAGTCAATTTGATCGGTCGAGTACCATGGTTGCGTAGATTCATTTAAATCCAAAAATTGAGGGCCTACAATAAGAGTCATAAAGTTAATAAATACAAAAATTATATTTTCAATAGTGAAGAAATTACCCAATTCATTGATGACTTTAACCCATTCTGCATGAGTGCCTTGGGTGAAATGAAACGAGAACGCATCAAACGACGGTGTTAAAATCTTCTCTGTTCCTCGAAAATTCAGAAAGAATGTGATTGCATTCCATGCCTTGTTCACCTTTTGCCAGCTGATTTTTCCTTCAAAAAAATAATAAAGTTCTTTGATATCTGATTTTAAATCCATATCTTTCAACAAGGACGGCTCTTTTGATGCAGAAGATACTACAGAAATGTTAAACATTTAGCCACATTTTTTTTTGAATAAAAATATTAAATACACATACTTAACGGTTCCGTTTGAGAATGTGGTACCGCATCATCGCTTGCAGTTGTTTCTTCAGCCGCAGATGATATCTCTCTGTTGTGATCGTCACTGGCAATGATTGGTGTTTCTTTTTTCTTTTGTGAATTTTCTGCATCTATGTCTGTAAATATTATAAAAAGAAATGTGTCAGTTTCACAAAATAAATTTTAAATTATCAGCTATGATATTATATTCATCTTTTACCTGCTGCAGATTCACCTTGATCGTTTTTCCTAAAGTTAAATTGCACGACAATAGTTTATGAGAAGGGATATCAGTATATCTCATGAAAGTTGTATGATTAAAATTATACTTACAAATTACTTGATAACATTGGGTCTTCTTGTCTTTCAGATTCTTCTTCTCCATCAGGAGTAGGAGATGAAGAATATTCTGGAACCAATGAGGAGCTTAATGAGGTACGTGCTCTTTTTGTCCGATGAGTATGATCCAACCTCTTGTTTACATTTCTTGAAGCACTACCCAATTCTGACTCTTGTGCCTCCTTGACCTTAATATGAGAATCTTCGGGAACTTTCTTAGTATCCAGATATGCTAATAATTATAAATAATAATGTTTTAGATTCAATAACAATTAAAGTATGAAATTACTCACATTTTTTTTGATGTTTAACAAAGTTAAGAAACGATGATGCTGAGTCCACATATGCCTTGTGAACTCTCATTTCTTCCAACTCCCGAACAAAAGATGCTGCTCGTTCCTCCATCATATTGAGTTTTTCATAGTATTCTTCAGCCGTAATCTCAATAATTTCTGACTGAAGTGCTGGCTCCCTAGATGTTGATTGTAATGGATTGCTTGATTGGAGTGAAAATTTTTCGAAAGTGGCAGTCTCATTGAAATTTTCTTTTATTGCTTGAGCATCTACATACAAAATGAAAAGTAAGCTTTCACATAAATAGTTTTTTATCACTGACTTATTACTAACCGGGTGATGGTGTTGCATTTTTCTTACAACCTGAAGACGGGACTGATGATAGCTCGGAACTTGAGTCTGACATGCTATAAGATTAAAAAAAATTAGAATGAAGAGGACAATAATCTTTATTAATAGATGAATTATTTAAATTTAACTAATCTAGCAAATGGAGAAAATATTTGAAATCGATAATGTTTCGTTTTATTTAGAGTAATGTGGGATGATGTGAAAAAACTTTGAAATCAGACTCCCTTATATAATTATTGAAGCCTTCATTCTTAAGTTACGGTAATGTTTTTCCTTGAGCAAACTATTGTGCAATTTGAAAATTGTGATTGCATATGCAACCCCCATTGTTTGGTTGTTAGGGAATACCTTTCAAGGAAAGACAGGCAAAATAAATTTCAAACTAAACATGCATTGTAAATAATTATCCAGCTAAGCACTAAGTCCTTTAATAACTATACTTCAGCTGGTTGAGCAAAATTCAAATTAAAGGATTTTCCATACATTAAACTTTCTAACATTCCTCAAGCAGAACGTTTAAAATGAATTGAACATCACTAAAATGGCCTTAGGCATATGCACCATACACTTGAACTATTAAAAAAACAATTATGGAAAATTCACCAGACTAAGTTTGAATATGTACCGAACTTCGCCCCACAACAAGCTCCCACCGGTGTTCAACCAGAGTTCAGCATGAGTTTGGCACAAGTTTACAAGAAACTTAAACATTTTTTAAGTGATATACTTCAAAATTTTGTTAGGAAAAAAAATTTGCCACATCATAATCACCTTAAAAATTATACAATGGCTAATATAAGTATTCAATCCAAATCAAAACAGTTATTCAAGATTACATTGAACATTCGTTAAACATATTGATTCAAATTGGAATGAAACTTAGCTTTTAGTGAAAGAATACACTTTCAAATTTTCACTTCTTAATGCCGGTTGACCTACCTTGGGTTGTCTAGTATTCATGTACTTAAATGTAAAATTATCCTTAGACTTTTTTATTCCACTATTGCATATCTTTGATCACTTTGATTATCCAATGCATTTGTGCCAACACGGCACATATCACAGGTACGCACCTGTATGTCTCAATCAAACCTACACACACTTAATTGTTCTATCATAAGAATCCGATGATTAAAACTTAAAACATTTCACTGCACTTTTGGCTCATTTACATTTAAAGATATATTTACAAATAAAACACTTTTTTTCTTACTATTTATAATTAGATTAGGAAAAAAGCTGGTTGGCTAGTAAATACAATTTTCGCATTAATCCCCTGTAAGAACAACTATGTAATATCTACAGTAAACAATATATTTCTTATATGATATATGAAAGAGCTTCTTATAAGTATAACTATATACATAAATTATTCAAGCTTGAATAAATCTTTTCTAAATCAACTTCATTTTTAGCTGCAAGAATATCACTTTCAATCTTATTTAGACTATTTAAAAAATCACTTGAGTAAAAATTTTTTGGTAAATTTCGGGGAACACCAATTATACAATTTTTTGAAGATTTTTTCTCAGAAGAGCGCTCATATGTCTTTTTATACTGGAGAAGAGCCCTTTGATTTTTTGCTAAAGAAAATGCTACTTTATCAAGTAAATGGATACACTCAGTGAGTCGTTGGCTTCTCCATGCAGGTATTACACGTATGGGCCGCTTTGTAGACTCTTTTTCTTCCTCGATATCTGATGTGCATTCAGTTGTCAAAAAGAGGGCAATAAAATCTTCATTTCCATGGCAGTATTTACCCGATATAGTCCAACGTGTTTCAGCTATCTAAAATGTTAAATAAAATCATATCTTGTAAGTAGCTTTTATTTTGAAAGATTAGGGGAAATTCTCACTTTTTTTCGGTGTCTTTGCACTTGTGCCTTGGAATGGTTTATCTTCTTGATATCCGCAAGAGAAGTATCTTTTCTTCCTTTATACTTCCTCTACTCTTTACCTTTATTTAAAACCCACTGTTCAATGACAATGGAAATAAATTTGAATTTCTCTGCGTCCACCCAATTCACCGTCTTAAGCCAAGTCAGTGCAAATTCTGCCAAAATTGCCGATACTACTTGATTCCAGACTGATCCTGAAAATGATTTGCATGACCATTCAAAAGTAAGTCTCGGGAATCCTTTTTCTTGTAAAGCCCGCTCAAGATTTTTCTTCAATGTCATCGGGACAGGAGGACCACCAGGAATGTTCAATAAATCACTCGTAGGCTGAAAAGCAGGCAAACCAATTTTCGCTCCAATGTGAGCAGCTGCAGTTCTAGCTAAATAGTCTTTATCAGCAGCAGTTTTTGGCTGATGAATTGAGAAAACCTTTTGGATTGCCTGTCGAAGTAGATTCTTTTTGTTCTGAGTCCAATTAAGCCAATTTTTAACCTCCTCTTCAGTTGGGCTTTCTGGATAGTGATTCAGTTGTGTCGGGCCACCCAGGCACACTCTTAAGAAGTGATGAATATTTCGGCTGATTGTTTCAGAACTTCTGGGTGCATTTCTTGCTTTCGAGATGGATTTTATGACTTTTTCTTGACGACCCTCTGCTGTTCTTCTCTCAGCCGCTTTCCTTTTTTGCTCCTTAAATTTATTTCGTAGCTTTGGATCAAAAGTGCCTACAAAACAGGGAAAAAAATTAAATCAGTCATTAAAAGTACATTTGCATTTATCAAAATAATTTCAAGTACTCAACTAGAAAATTCAGGTTCATCTGGATTTTGTTCAGTATTCTTGGGCAGGAAATCATTCAGTAACCCGGCAACAAATTCAGCATTCTTAGCAGCCCCATTTTGATTCGTCTGTTCCTCTCGATTTTGATGCGGAGTATTTTTCTGCCTTTGGTCGTTAGATGTAGATGTAGAAGGACCAGCGTGGGGGTTACTGTTACCATCCTTAGCTTCTGGATTTGGAGTCTCGTATTCCACATCCATATCCATAGTTCCATTATCAATAATAGAATTTAACAATTGACCTATTTTTTGTGAAATTGAAGTCAAATTAGAAATATCAAATTATTAACTTGGCAGAATGATTTAGTAGATAACAATGTCTTACTCATATCAAAATCTTTGTCCATATTTTAATCCTTTACAATAATTTTTTTAAAAGTGTTGTTAATTAATCAGAGAAAAATTTATAAAGAGTTTTGGAATTGGGCTTGAAAATTGCCTTCCTAAACTGAAATGAGTATTATTTATACTTCCCACCTTACTTATTACTTTTTCTAAATTTTTTTATCTCTGTCGAATTCCTACCAAATTCATGTTTGATATCTCATAATGCTGAGTGATGTTTGGAATTATGCAACTATTTTTTTATATCACGTTGTTAAGGCATTGCTCAATCAAAAAAATCTTTATTCTCCCATTCTCCACCCAAAATTGTGCCATTCATCACTTTGCTTGCATTACCACTCCTTTCAAATGCCAAAGGATCAAAATTAACTCAAACTGCTTCTATTCAGAGTAATTAGTTTTGACTTACAATGGACCTCAACCCAACAGCCGTGATAATCTTTTCTTTCATACCAAAAGTTCCTCGCTGATGTTTCAGGATAGCTGCATGTCCTATTATCGACTTTTCACTTACAACAATAGCGGCGGCCTTAGAATCCCTGAGTACTCTGCTATTTAGAAGAGTATGACTCTCATAAGGATCCTTGTGTGTTTCGCTAGGCAGGATTTCTTTGAAAGGACTAACAATCGCCCAAACCTCTCCCTTGTCCTCTTTTGATGTGAATAACATATCAATCTGACCAAAACTCCAATCATCACAATATTTGAATTCGATTGTTGAGTTACCTTCATGCTTAGATTTCGTCATAAATCGTTTTCCTTTTAACACAAAGCTTCTGAGTACTTGCACCACTCTTTCAACTTTGATCTCTGATAATGACAAATGCCGTCTTAAACTATCTTTTCCAATTCGTGCTTTTGCCCATTTTTGAAAAATTGCTTCATCCAGCGTAATACACTCTTTCACACTATCCAAATCTTTCGTCATTTTTTCATCTTTGTTTAGCTCCATGTTTTCTTCTTTTTCATACTGCATTAGAACTGTCTTGACATGCCAATACTTGAGAATCGTTTTTGGTATCTCATCTTACATACAAAATATGATATTAATAATTGTTAAATATTCAATGAAAAATTTTATTTTGACATACAAGAATGATGATTATTTGAAATACTTGAAAGTTTACCATTTATTCTTTCAGCTGCCCATGTGGCAGTATAAGCAGGTGGCCCAAATCGTTTTATCACATCAGGGAAATGCTGAGTTAGGTGGAGGTTTGGCTTTATCCTTTGATGTTTCCATCCACTCTGAAGACATTGACGGTATTCAAAAAGAAGGTTTTCTAAATCTTTCACCTCATCTTTTGATATTTTCTTCAGGGTTAGAAAGTTCGTAATCGAAATCAAAGTCGTCAATGATTTTAGTAGTATTGATTCTCTGGACGGTAATTCTAAGCCTGTTGAGCATCCCTGTGATGAACTTTGCTGAAACCAAAGTGGTATCAATGCAAGTGGATAGTAGACAGTATACAGTACATGCCACTCAGCTGCCTTTAGTGAACCTCCAGTTTTTGATCCCAATTTTTTTGGTACCCGTGTAAACCAAGAAGGAGTTATTGTCTGCTGAATAACCTTCCTTACCACTAGCAATTCATCTCCCGTTAATCTAGGGTCTAAAAAGTCTGCAGAATCTTTTACTTCTTTACCCAAAGCATTTTCATTTCCCTTAGCTGTCACGTGCGACCCCTCAGAAGAGTCTTCACTAGCTATTTTTGATGATTCGCCTTTAGTTCCACTCCGCAAATTATAACTTGAACTAACTGGGATACCACTCGAGTGATCAAAAAAGATGCTTGAAGAGTTTGACTGAGATTGGGATCTGAGGAAATAACTATCGGTTTTTTGAGGCTTCCTTACATTAACACCCTTTTCACTCGCTATCATTTTAAGATTTAACTCAGTTAAAGGTTGCATACTACCACTCCTGGATGACAAGAATTCCAGCTTATTTTCTTGATCGGATTCATACTGCCGCTTTCGAGAACTTCTTACATCTTTCTCTGGATAAACTGAATCATCCAAATCTTTAATATTCCAATTCTCTGCCTTCTTCAACTTCTTTTCAAGGTCGATCGCTGCATCTTCAATTCGTAAAAACATCCTGCTGTGATCCTTAAGATTACCCAGCATATGGCAATGCATCATATCCAAAGCACAATATTCTATCGGTCTCCAGTAGCTCAATTCATTCAAAGCACTCCAGCGGACACCATGCTCTAAAACAATTTTTTCTTGTTCCCAATGTGTTGTTGCATTTTTCCATTCTTTCGCATGTTTCATGTGTTCTTCATGGGTCCGACAAGGAAATTTATTCACATTGTACTCATCATTTTCATTAATTGATAATAAACAGAAAGAACAAAATCGTGTTGCTGAGTGGCCAGCAAAGCCTGCTACTTTCCGAAGTGCTGGAATATCTGCAATTAATGGGAAGATTGCAGCTCGGATTTTTTCACCTTCTGGATGAGAATGTGTGGAGCTGACCCATATGCCTTCCCAAAGTACTTTGAATTCATCAACTAAAGGCTTCAAAAGATGGTAAAATTGTTCACTCGTTGGCTCATTTGGACCTGGTATTATCGAGAATAGAAATAAATTTTCTTCGCAATATCGTTCAGATGGTGGTAAGCTCATACAAATAAGCATAATCAACCCAACTGATTTCTGATGACTTCCAATCCGATTACCTCCAGGCCGGAACCAGTCCACGTATAAGCTGAACACCAAATTGCCAGGAGTCGAAGCAAAAGCAGAATAGCCATCCTCTGAAGCATTTGAATCTTCAGGGAAATTCTTCCAAATCTCCCCTTCCCAGATGTCATCCATTACATTAAAATCTGATCTTCTAAAAGATTTGCACTTTTGAGTCCCTTCATCAAAATCTTTCTGCTTCAATTTCATCGAAATCCAATCAACAAACACATTATATAGAAATATTTTTTTTGGCTTGTAAATGATTTTTTTTTTCTTTGTAAGATTTAGTGTAAAGATCTTCATTACACTGCGGAGACTTTTCTTTTTCTGGTAACTGTTTCACATATTTTTTCGATGATGACATGAATACTTGAGTGCATGTTTTAATAGAAGGATGATCATCCAGATCAAATTCATAAAGAGCAAAACATTTAGCACAGCATGTCCTGGTGACAAGTGTCGGGTAGAGTTTAAGACGACGAAATACCGTTTCGAGTGACTGGGGAATTTTTTTAATGATTCCATCAAGGTTCAATGAGCGATCATCACCAAGAATTTTCAAATTTTTTATTTGGTTTTTTAGGAAAGATTCACATCCTCTTAAGCTGAGTTTATTCGATGAATAAAGATTCGCTGCCTGTAACATTACTGATCGACTATACTTCTCCTCAGCTACCATGCTACACTGGCCAAGAATAGTGCCAGTTAACTTTGGAGTTAAAGAATTCGGTAACTAAAAAATAAATGTTTTAGATTTTATTCTCTAAACATTCTCTCCACATATAACCTTTGTCAATTTTAAAAAATGAAAATACCTGAGATGAACTGCCAGAATTTCCCTCCAACATAGAATCTTTAATACAGTCTGTATTAATTTTCTTTGCACATTCGGTTTGATGATTCTTGTAAGACTTTGCAGTTTTATATATAACTCCTGTTCGGTAGGTTCCAAGTGGCGTTAGATGAACCTTGAATGCACAACCTAATGTTGTACATTCACAAATTTTTGGCTGAAATGGCATTGATGAGGGATATTCAGAATTGGGAAAATGAATTTGAAGTTTGGGAGGGCAATTTCAAAAACCAACGTTGAAACTAATTTGTTTGTCCTAGATTTTCTAAATAATTATTATTTGCATTCGCATACTTGCTAATATGAATACAAATTTTATGCAAAAAATTAGAGTAAACTATCCAATTTATTTCCATGTTTGAATGTACTTTTATCAAGAGATTAATCAAAAAATAAATTTTCACCTCTAAGTACTTGAAAGGATTCATCTATCTCTACCATGAAAACAAAACTATTTGATATCTGCTGTTATTAATCTTAATTTATAATGGTTAGATAATTTTATTTATTATAATAATTTATTGAATTATCATTTATAGAAATATTAATATCTTAAAATGGTACCAAAATCATACATTTTTAGTTTTGCACAGGTTTCAATGAATAATCAATCCATCACATAATAATAATCATCATTGAAAAAATCATTTCAAGGATTTATATTCCTTTTGTAATAAAATATTGAAATTAATAATATATGAAAAATAACACAAATCTTTTTTGTTCCTAATTGATTGTATATATTTTATTCCTTTACCCATTTTACTCTTATCTCCTTTTTTCAAATATATTCAATTTTTCTTGCATCTTACCTACTGAAAATATATTGATGAAATTTCTGGGAGGAAGCAGCTGATATGAGTTAACCCATGTTTTTTGAGTTGGTATTAGTGATTAAATTTTGCTCAACCTCTAAAACAACTGTAAATTAATGTATTTTGAAACTCATTATAATCTTGACATTATTGATGAAATTATATAAAATAGTTCTATTATGAGATATTACTTACGTTCATTGATAATTACTTTTTTTTATCTTATGAGTTTTCCTTCCAATTCTTGGGTGGGAACTCTATTTTACGGCCAAAAAATAGAGTACACCTCATTGATTTGGGGCATCATGTGAGGTGACTAACTTTATGTTTTTTTTTAGGTCTGTGGGAATAAAAAATTGAACAAATGCTACATAAATGACTTTATTTACTTTGCCATTACTAAAATAATGGCCTTCTAATTCTACAACAGAATTATCATTTTCATCATAGGAACTAGTTCCATCCAGACCTAGAATTAGCATATAGAGAAATTACCCTCTAGATATCCTTTAAATTTTTTCTGAATATTCTTTCGTAAGCACTATTTTATGGGTGAATGATAAAATTCACCTCTTGCATTAGGTTTGACAATTGCAATTAATAGCCCGATGTTTTTTTGGTTCATTCAGAAGCATTAATTCAGAAATATTCCCATAAACATCTTTCAATTACTTACCTTTTGCAAAGATAAAGCCCTTGTCTTTTAAAAAAAATTCATGTAAACAATTTCAACTAACTCTTTTCAAGTATATGTTTTGTACATGCATATTTGATATCTCTTTATCATCCGGTTGTTCAATTGCTATCTTAATTATGAGTGGAATTTTTTAGACAAAGAATATTATTTATTTCAGAAAAATGTCATTTTGTAAATTATATTTACTTAATGTTGTTCGTTTTTATACTTCCCTTTCAGGGAATGCTCATTACTGCTACATATTAAAATGATCGATATTTTTTTTCTCAGTACACTCCTTTGATAACCATACTTTCCTCCAATGTATGAGTACTCATCTCATGTAATACACTCAGTTTTTTAATTTATATTCCTTTTGATCTATTGTTTTTATGGCTTATTCCTGAGTGTATATTCGTTGTTTTTAGCAACCTCTTTGTAATATCTTCATGTCACTGTTGGAGCTATCATATAAGATAGATAATTTCCGCTCTTAGACTCCCCTCCATACTGTAGCATTTATTATACATAATTCTTTATAAATTATGCCTGATTATTGGTCTTACTTTCCTGCTGGAAAACCTCCCAGAAACTATCGTCAAATAAATAAAATATTTTCCGAAATTCTTCCTCCTTCTAATTCTCCTTTTGTCGCTGCATCCATAGTTTTTGTAGAACTCTTATGCAAATATCTCCTACTTCAACATCTTGGAAACTCTTTCCTACAAATCACCAGATTTTTAAATGCTCATTAATTACACATGAATCTATTACATCCCCTGTACAGATTTGTTTAGCTTCAGGCTCTAGTGTTGTGACAGAAACGATTCCTCATTCATATTATGAAGCATTTCTCAATGATCTTGAATCATCAAACTTTCCAGGTCGTAATTTTGCTTGGAATCTGGAATGGCACTCTCACTGGAATCAGTGCTTTGCTCAACTTATTATCAAACATTGGGACAATGCTTTCCGAATGATGGCTTTTGCTTCATACCCTATCGATCCAAACACAATTTCCTTTGCTAATCAAATGGGTGTTCTCCATCGATGGTTCCTTGGACAACAGAATATGCTTAGACTTGGACACTATTCTCCAGACCATTTGGAGAAAAAAAAAGCTCAAAAGTCTTGGTCTAGGATACGTAAAAAAGTCAGTCTAACATCTTTCATATTTTTTCGAGTTCTTTGCTGATAATCTCTTGAAGCTCTCTGTTCATCGTACAAACTTTCTCAAGACCCTTCCTATATGTTCAACAGCAAAAGATTTGTTTACTAATGTCAAATGCTGCTCTGACTCAGAAATCAATGAAGATGGGTCAATAAGTAAAGTACCGCTATCATGGAGATCAGATGAATTTTCAATTCTAGCACAAAATATCGATCTTAAGTCCCATGAAATGAGTCAAAAATCAAAAACATCATCATTGCCACTAAAAGATCTTGTTTCGATACAAAGGATACATTCTGTATCATTACTACCTTCTAGGCTTCGACAGGAATCAGTACCTCGATCTTTACCTCTTGACTGCTATGATAATAATTATTTAGCTACTCTCAATAATCAAGAAAAAAGAATGTTGAAAATTTCCAACCCAATAAACATCAATAATCTTCTTCAACTGACTGCTCCAACTTCTTCAACTCATTCAGATATTCATCAAGAACCATCTTTTTAAGCTGAAATGGTTCATCTCCACTATTTGGTACACTGAGCCTTGAAAATAAAAATTTAAATAATTAGTTTTCATTTTTTCATCAATATAAAATTTATTTTACATACATAGTTAACTTCTCCTTTTTTTTGAATGTTGTACATACTGAATTCAATACTCTTTCTCACAAAATATTTAATGACATGGACCTTGTTTTTTTGACCCATTCGAAAAAGCCGATCAATAGCTTGGGATTCTATTGATGGATTCCAGCTTGGCTCCTGCACAAATTCACAATAATAAAACATTCAATTAATAAGTGTTCCCAGTTGAATTTCTTGTATTAAGTGAAAATTATATGCTAAAATACCATTATGTAAACATTTTGTGCACATTTTAAATCAATACCTATCCCTGCTGACTTAATGGAGCCAAGAAGAACAAAGCAATTGATATCGTTTTTAAACCTGTTTAGACTTTCATCTCGGGCCCTCCGACTCAAATCACCTACATACATTGTAAAGCCAATGTTATACTCTTTTAGGGCTTTCGAAATCCTTTTGAAAATAATCACTCCTTTAATTTTCCTTCATCAAAAAGTTTTAAGTTAGTCACTTACATTTCTAAAAAGTCCACATATTCTGAAAAGATGACTGCTTTGGGCTCCTTTATGCCTCTTTGCCCTTGCACAAACTCCATCACATGCTCAATGAGATGTAATATCTTAGCCGAATCTCTCCATGTATACCTATCAGGCCGTTCATCTTTTCTAAATTCATACATTGGATGGTTGCAAAATAGTTGTAAAACCTTTAGTTGCCGTAGAAATTCACTATTATCCCAAGTTTGTTTTTGATCACGATTTGGACCAAATTGCTTGTAAAATTCTTCCTGTAGTTTGTCCAGTCTTTTTTGCCAGTGTCTTCCGAATCTCACTAATATACCTTCTTCAACCTTTTTAGGGAGATTTAGCACAACATCCTTCGTTCTCCGTAAGCAGACTACCTTCATAAGGTGGTTGATAGTTTTGACTGCCTGCAGTGAACCAACTTTCAGTTTCGGTGTAATTTTTTCTCTCCAAAGAGACTCCTCATCCCATCCATCCAATTGAAGAAAAGTGATTAAACTCTGCAGATCTTCTGGTGAGTTTTGTAATGGTGTTCCTGTCAAACATAGTCGATGCTTGGAAAGTAAACTAAAAATCTTCTGTGTCCTTTTGGCTAGAGGATTTTTGATGTAGCTATAATAAATTATTGTTTCTTGTTAAATCTCCTAACATCATTTTTTGTGTCAAGTTACATATATAACTTACTGTGCTTCATCCAGAACAATTCGATACCATATAATGTTACTTATCAGTGATAACTTTTTTTCCATTTGCTTAGTTATTGTCGAAGGGCTGACTGTTTCATAAGTGGTAAGTACAATCGCAGTTCGCTGGAGCTTTTCTTCTCGTAAATTATCACAAATCTGACCATGAAATACATGGTATGGAAGAGATCGAGGGTTGAAATGAAGATTTATTTCATTTTCCCAGTTTGAGAGTACAGATAATGGGCATATAATTAGTGTGGCAAAACTTAGTTTTTTACCAAAAAGCTCCAATCTTTGTTGAAATTTTATTGCTTGCTCTTGTGTTGCACTTATCAGAGCAAGTATCGATAGTGTTTTTCCTAAACCCATGTCATCTGCAAGTATTGACCCATATCCACCAAAGTGTTGTTCAATATTTTCATAATTTCGTTTTCGAGGATGGTACACACTGTGAAGCCATTTATTATCATCATGCTCCCAAAGCTTATCCAGTTTATCTTTCATAAATTTTTCGTTATCAATCATAAAGTTGACTGCTTGAAGTTGGTGCGTTTTTAATGCCGTTTTTATTCCTAGTATTTGATTTTGAGTTATCGAATTTCGTCCAATCCTAAATGAGTCAATTTCTGACCAATAAGAAGCAATATTGTAAAATGTTTTGCTGTCGTAATCATCGATTTCAAGTATACTTATTCCAGCAAGATAAAATTTTTGTTTTATTTCATTAAGATGCCTTTCGATTCCAAATAAAGTGCACCACAGCTGCAATGTTTCATTTTGCTGTTTGACTATGTAGCTCTGAAAATAGGCTTTATGCTGCGGCTGCATCACAGATTCAAAGTTCAACCGATGAGAAAAGTCGCCAATTTCTCCAAGAAGCAGTCCAATTTGTTCACTTTGCTTTTCCGAAAGATCTCCAATAATTTTAAGAGTCTTTGTGTCTAACATAGAAAGAATATGAACTCTTTTTCTACCTCGCTGAAGCATTGCCTTTTCCGTTTGGTTTTTTGATAATTGTAATATCATATATGATGGTGTTGGTTCAAATGAAACCATAAATTGACCAAGACATTTCAAGGAACTCATTTTGTGGAGATATGAGAAGGAGCAAAAATGAATATAAATGGTTTAGAAGTTGCACAATCCAATTAATCAATATTTAGACATATTGCATGAATATGCAGATCATGTTTGCCAGGAGCCCAGTGACTGCATGGAAATGATCAGTAAAATGTATATAATAACACAATAATTTTTGTCAGAATTTTGAAGTCAATTTATGGTTACCTTGAATAGGTTTTTAACTGAACCCATACCATAACTCAAAATATTGATAAGTATCTTCTTAAAAGTCCAAAAAATTATGTACATACAGATTCTTTTAGTTAAAATGAAGTTCAATGATTTTTCTACAAGGAACCAATGTATGTTATAAGAGTAGTGAAAATTTCACATGAAATTACACTTTGAGTAAAATTTTTAGATATCTTTCTTACATTTTTTGTTTTGTCAGATAATATATGACAAAAATGTGTTGATTAAAAAAAAGTTAGGTTTTAAGAGATCCCAAGACTTCTGAAAATCCCAAAAATAATCTTGAATAACCAAGCCACTCATTATGTATTATCAATTTGAAAAAATGATTATATCCTTAAAATGAGAGAAGCCAAATAATACTAAAAAGCCTACATTATCAGTCTCCCATATTTTAAAGCCGAACATTATAATTCAGTCTAAAAGGATGGCTTTCAATTTTGACTAATCATCTTTAAAAAAAAATCATTCAACTTTTACTTGTTTCAAGCACAAAATATCATGCAATTCTCTATTCAGACATTCATTATACTTTCACATAAGATCCATTAAGTATTGGCACAGAGTTCAGGATAATGTCAAGCAGATTTCAGTCTCATTTGAGTATCAGTTCAGTCTGAGTTCAGTCTGAGTTCAGTCTGAGTTCCATCTGACTTCAAGTTGAGGACTTGCTAGCAAGTCCCCCCCAAATATTGCGTGGTGAATGGTCTTTGTTTTTTCAGCTGAGCAGGGGAAAGAGGGAGTAATGGGAGTTGAAGAAAATCTGGGGGATGGCTGCCTTTGAGAGGATCTATGATGATGAGGCATGTTGAGATATTTGAAGATGAAAATGAGAAGAACTAAGCAGATGAGATGGGGAGTGGTTTTGAACAGATAGAATGAATAGACCGGATGGGAGTGTGCAGCAAGGTAGGGAGGCTAGCACATCCAGAAAGTTGTTCAAGATGTGGTTATGAAAAATTGAGGATAAAAATGTCAGATAGATTTGAAAATTGGCATGTAAAAGGTCTAATAACCCAATTATTAGCAAAAATGATTGAAGAAAATAATTGGGGTATAATGATTTTTATCCGCAATTAATTTAATTGCGGATTGGTCAACATTGATACCCCCTAATGTTACTACCATAATTCAGTCAGGGATTGGAACATACTAGCAGCTGCTTTTTTTTCTTGTGTAAAGTTCTGTTACATGTGGTTCTCATCAGTGTTTTTTTGGTTTATATGGCAGTAGAGACCTCCTAAACTGTTTAAAAGTTGATACAACTCAACTCAATGAGTGCTGTATTGCAAGAGATTTATATTGAAATTTACTCATGTCATTTTAGCTCAGATTCCATGATTTTTTTCTTGGTCTTCAACTCTCTTTTCTATAGTCTTTTTATCTTCTAAAAGCCATATATCTTTGTCAATATTGAAGTCATCTCTTTTTAACCTTTTCCTTCATATCTTTATTTACTCCTTTAAAAATTCATCACAGCTTTGCATCACAATGAGGATTACGTTTCTAGTTTTCTTACATCAGTAAAAGCAGTGTAATTCATATCTACAATGTTGCTTTTTTTTTGAGGGGGGGGGTAGTGGGAGGGTGAATCTGTGTTGGCTTTATTATGGGTTATAAAAATACAAGAGATTGAATGATTTTCCATCCCGAGTCGTTTTTTATCATGCAATCTCACTCATTTAGGGACATGAAGAAACAATTGCAGGTAGCGGGAATACATATGGAGCTAGTGAAGGAGATATATAATGAATAGTGAAATTACCTGGGATGAAGCAGATAGATAATACTGGAGGGGAAAAAATTGTTAGGGAATCTACGTGTATCAACTAAGTAAGTGGCCTCAAGGGCTACAATCGAGGATGTTTAAAGAAGGGCATTTGTCTTGAAAGGGACATTGTATCTTATGGCAGACTTGATTAGCGCAGAACGTGCCTTTGAGTAATAGGGGAAAAATAGGATAATGTGTTCGGGTGTTTCTAGCTACAGCCAAGTCAGAAAAGCTAGCGGAATTTTAGAGTAAGAAAACATAGTTTTCGGCACAAAAAAATGATTTTCCCATTCAAAGGGACGTACCCCTAGCCTATCCCCGACCCTTTTGAATAAGCAAATCATTTTTTGGTGAGGGCAACTTTGATTTTTTCTACAAAATTTCTGCAAGTAGTAATGACTTGGCTGTACCTTGAAGCGAAAAAGACAGTATCGAAGAGAGGAGTGGCCTGAGTGAAATTGCGCAAGGGGGGTAACTTGAGCTCGGGAGATCCTGGAGAAGGGGTCAAACATGCGACCATATATCCCAAGCAAATTTAACCATAGTGGGTTTTACTGACACTACACCAAAAGTGTGATATATCCAATAGGTAATTCATCTAATATTGCTTAGTCAACTTTCTAACTTTTCTTCCTTTCTACCTGTAACTAGTGTAGCTCGCTTTCCTTCATGCCCTTCTGTCGGGTGAGATTGTACTAATAATAAGGTAGTTCATGGGTGGATTGGGTATATTCGCGATAATCGTTCGACAAATATGTATATATGAATTAGCTCAGTGTTGCCACGAACCAAGGCTGTCACTACTAAATTTGTTTGTTACGCCACACGGTGTAACAGTTGCGTAACGGTTGTGTATAGGGGACAAACAAAACACCAGGACTACCATCGGCGGGCTTTTTTAATATGTAAAACAATCTAGTATTTGCTCATTTATTAAAATAGTAGGCTCTCCAAGAATGAACCTAATTAATTTAAAGCAAAAAGAAAAAGAAATGAAGTGAACATGAAACTGGACCACTTAATGTTATATAAAATTTCAAATATTTTACTTGGAAAAGCATATGTAAATAAATATTGGTACTGTTGGTCACTTTGCTATAACCAACCTTGTTTTTTTTTCTCATTTCGTTTCTACGCTCAAATATAATCATTCTACAACACGACTAATTCAAATATGATTTTCAAATCTCAACAATATTTTTTCAAGTTGTCATATTTTTTTTCTTTATCACTTTTGCTTCTTCATCAGCCATTCACTTCAGCAAAGACAACTCGAGTAGCCGAAATCCTTGACTATGCAGCTACTAGAGTTTTTGATGTCCAATTTGTTTACAATTTACGTCTTCATGAAGGATATTATTACCTAGACCTCCAAGCGAACAATGTTTCAGCTGAATTCAGATATGTTGAAGTTTTCTCTCCAAGTGAAACACGATTGATGAGGATATATCTTGACGGCGGGAAAAGTGGCGGCAACCGGGAGATCTCTTTCCCTATGACCGATACGCATTTACTAAAAGTTAAAGTCACAAAAGATTTTACAGATTCAGAGGTGTACGCTACATCCTAATTTATATATATATTTATTTTTCTTTTGCATGACAAGCACTAATCATGAATTTTTTTGATCAATTTCAGGCGTAAAATAAAGGAAATTGTTCGCAATGAAGAGCCCAATGCACAATTGGTCCTGGCACTTGAACACTATTAAAAAAGCTTGCTTTTTGGAAGATTCTATGGCACACAGATAAACCAAAAACTTATAAGACTTAAGTTTCATACAAACAGTTGATATGAATTTTTTTCCACTTTCACTATGCACAAAGTCTGATATATCTGAGGGGGTATATTACAGAAATGGTGGGATGTATTGAAGAAGTTTTCAGGCATATAAATGAAGTTTTGCAGTGAATTAGAGTGGGGGTGAGGTGTTTTTTAAATCTTTGATTGTCCTGAAAATCATTTTATCAATATATGAATGATTTCTGTTTCATAGAAAGTTAGCATAATGATAGTGTTAAAGAGAAACTTTTTATGTAGACAACAGCCTTGGTTTTTTTCTAAAAAAACATTATCAAAAAAACTTAAATTTCTCTATCCATAAATAAGAACTAAACATGTATGAAAAGCATGTATCTAAAAAAAACTCTTTGGGGTTTTATAAAAAATATGCTTTTTTACGACCACAGACAGTCCCATTAGGTGTATCATACCTTGAGAGTGCTGAATATCATCGTAAGAGTGCATATTAAAACATTTTCTATTGAATTAAGGTGTAAAAATTGTGGCATGTCTTTTGAGTTGACATTTTAGATTGGGGTGTCAAAAATAAGGATTAATATCATTCAAATACATCACGAATTTTGTACCAAGTAATTTTTAGTTGAAGTACACCTGTCCAAGACAGGAGTACTTGAATGGCTTCCCTGTCTCTCAACATGCCCTTTTTTGGGTACATAAGCATTATTTACACTCTATTCCCTTATCATTATCAATCAGCAGCTAGCACACAGATTCCCATATTATAAAATTCTCTCCTTCTATTCTAGATGGATTAATTATACATGTGCAATACATGGCAAATGAACATCCAAAACCCTCTTACAAAATCCTCTGTCTCTTAACTTCTTTACCAAATTCTGTGGAAATTCTAAAATGCAGAGCTTCACATACATTTGAGAACAGGTTGAAATTAAACTTGTTAAATTCCTGGTGGTAATATTATTAATTATAGTGAAGCTAGTTGTTTCTGTAAAGTTTGTTGGGGAGCCAAGAAAAATGAGATTGCTATTATTAGGGATATAAGGTTTTTGCTTGAATTGAAAGTGGAATAAAATTAAGATTTACTAAATAAAACCAAAACTTAAAAAAATCTTTATAAACTAACAGCAGACTGAAGTAAATACACTGAAAGCCATTCCCCTTTTATATCTTTCCATGCCCTCAATGAACACACTAATCTGGCACTTACTAATAACCCTTTTTGATAAAAAAATTAACACAAATACAAAATTCCACAATACTCACTCCTATATCTTAGATACTGAATCCAAATTAAGCTACCCACTTATACAAAAACATTTATTGAACCATTTCATCCCATTAGAGAAAGCCCAATTGTTACCCTTTTAACATTTTTCCAAAAAACAGAAACTCTTTCTTTCTTCCAACAATTTTTATATGATACACAGAGCTCCTTGCCTTTTTGATCAATCCTATTTTCCCCAAATAGTATTGAACTAGTCTTTTTTTTTGAGTCAAGTATTAAACCTTTCTTCCCAAAAAAACCAAAACCCTGGTATCTGCCTACACCTAGACGCCAATGATGCTGTTGACAATTAATGTTTGTTTCACCATTACTCCATCTCCCAATACATCCAACAGTCCCAAAACACTCTAAAAAAGTACCCAAATTTAACTCCAATTAATAATAATTTCACATACTTTGAGTACAATATAATACATATCATTCCACACTGTGAGAGCATCACACATCCACATATGACCATTACTCCACACATTAGTCTTCTTTCCTTAATAAATATTGTGAAGTAATATTAAAGTAAATTGATCTTAATTTGAAAACAACTTTTGATCCACCTCTCCTTTCATTCAATAAGTAATAATATATCTTGAATGCATATATTAAGGAAAACTACAATTGAACCAAGATTACACCATACTTTTTATCCAAACAATGTTATTCTTTTTTGATTATATATCCTCCATTGAATTATACTAAAAGTTATTATTTTATTAAAGTTTATGATACTGAGTCTTTAAAACTTGAAGATTGAGAACTCTGAAGCTGGAGAAATTATGTGTAGCACAACACTAATTTCAGCCTATCACTATTCAAAAAGCTTGATAGAGCCACTAATTCTGTAGCCCTTTCTCTTATGCTTAATTTAGAGACTGCCTCAGATAATTATCTAGAATTTCCTTGCATAAGTCCATTTTTAGAAAAGGTGTGCTCAACTTCTAGAACACCACACAATATTTTCTGCAACATTTCTGAAATCTGTTTCACAAAATATTTTTGAACAAACTTTACTGGGTTGTGAGGCTGTATGAATTAATCCACCATCAATGTCAGACAGTAACTTATTTAAAATATGTAAACTGCACTGAAAAATATTTTAACAAAATAATTATTTATTTAACTATTGAAAATATTAAAAAATTATAAAACTAATATTTCAATTTCATCATGTAAAAGAATTCATTATGTTACTAATTTATTTCATTTCTTAAAACTTACTTACACTTATTATATTTTTAATAAGTTTATTTTTTTAAGTAATTTTTTTATTTTTGTTAGCTGAAATTAAATTTATTTAATTAAAATTTCATTGCTTTCTAGATTTGAATTGAAAATTTAAATATTAGTAACAGAAAGATTGTATATCTAAGCTCACTGTATTCACTGGAGCTCAGAGCTTACTTGAATTTGACTACAGGGAGTCCAGGAAGAGCAAGAAGAGGTTTAAGGTTAAAGTGTTTATTCAAATTTATAAATCATCTATTTAATAAACTTTGATTTAGTATCTTAGTTTAGTAAAAGTATGATTTTAATTATTTTTTATTAAATGTTAAATTTCATTTAAATCTCTTTTTATTTTCAACGTTTAATTCTCTTTAATTTAATTTAATTGAAATTTTTTCATTTAATTTTTTAAATTATTATACTTTATTTTTTATCTTTAAATTTATCAATTATTTTGTT
Source organism: Hemileia vastatrix (assembly GCA_030280995.1). Taxonomy (NCBI): domain Eukaryota; kingdom Fungi; phylum Basidiomycota; class Pucciniomycetes; order Pucciniales; family Zaghouaniaceae; genus Hemileia; species Hemileia vastatrix. Next base: position 26,347,092 of record JASXTE010000007.1, on the reverse strand, counting down.
TACTTCAACAGAATTCATGTGGTAATTACTATTGAGTATAAAAAGGGTTCTCTTTGTGTTGTTTTAAATTATCCATTTTATTTCTTTTATTATTCAATTTTGATTAAATTACATAAACTAGTTTTAATATTACTACTAGACTCATTATAAATATATAATTTACTATCATAACTTATAAAAAAGAATTTTGAAAGAAATAATCAATAAAATATAATTCAATTAAGATATATATATCACAGTTCAAATTGAAAGAAATATTATATTAATTCAGATTACTACAATATATTATTATATTTTATACTCTAGCCTTACATCTTCCTTAATTAATATCTATTTCATCTAAAATTCTTACCATCTGTACTGTACAAGCCAACAATTAGAAGTCATTCTGAATTTTGTGGTATAAAAACCACTTGTGCAGTCAATCTCAAGGGTTCCATTACATTGTGTATGTATTAATTGGACATCTGTATTTTGGGCTCAAATTGAGGAACTGTAATAAAACTATAAGAATCAAATAAAATAAATCAGGACCTAAAGTTAGTGAAAAAACAACACATGTCAATTTCACTCCACTGACTAGTTTACAGGTGACTAGGAAAAAATTGAATCAGTTTCAAGAGAGGCTTGAACCAAAGATTGTAACTTTTGGAATGTATGCTACAGAATAGTTGTACCCTTAAAGTCTACCATAGTAGTGATTAACTTATATAACACTTTCATTGTTTTCTCATTTATTTTAAAAGAGTAATTTTTGCCACTAGAATTACTGACACATAATTTTTGTTTAAAAATTTATAAATATATAAAAAAAATGTTTTTTTATTATATTAATATTTATTTAAATAACAATAGGGGGTCTCAAACATTACCAAATATGCCACATAAAAATGGCACAAAAACAGTACCAAACCTGCCATCAAAAAATGAAATACCCCTGCCCTGGACAGGTGTATTTCAACAGCATATTTGTCCCCAAACACGTCTTCTTTTGATTCAAACAAGTCATAAAAATACTTCCCTTAAAAATCATGATTAGTCATCACTAGGTACAAAGACACTAGAAATAGTCTCAAAAGCACCAACACCTAGATATTTTTGCACCTAATCCTTAAGGGCTTATTCATATGAGAACGGTATATGAATTACTTGAACTTAATCAATCCCATAATAATACACTTACCCTTAATATTTACCACTGCTCACTAACATAATGTCAGTATAGTCTAGTATATTAGTATGATATAATAGTGTTTATTTATAGTCCTACTACTTATTGATAAATGATTTAGTGATTAAACCTCAGGGGAAGACTAATAAGATAGTTATACTCAAATAATACTCACAATACTTGGATTTAAATGCGTGCTAGTGGTGGAAAACAGATGAATAAAATATAGTTATAGCTTATATAAAGATAATATCAATTTATAATGGCTTTATAATATATTTCTAAATGTTAATAATTGTATTGTAGTGGTTGTTTGAATTGTAGTAATTGAATGATGATAATAAACCGTCAAAATCCCTCCTTACTTATACCCAAATCCACTGGAGTGCACAGACCTTCAATCCAGATGATGTCACTGCTATCCCCGGCAATTACAGCACTGTGAGGGCCCATCACCTCCCCATGGCGTCTACTTCAAGCAGTTTCAACACCCAGACCTCCAGTAAGGACCCTCCATCACTATTAATAATAAAACAGATCCATACCATAAATAGAAAATCCAGATAAAAGTGGATACCATAAAGAAACAGGTAAAATAAACAATCAAAAAGAGATTTAATGAAACCAAAAACATATAAAAGAGAAAAATAAAATTTCCAAGCCCCCAATAACATCCCCAAGCATCCACATTAACCCAGAAATATCTTTCCAACCCATAAATCCGTGAATAACCATCCAAGGAAGTAATTTTAGTTGTCCAAACTGGGTGTATGCGCCTGATATAGGTGTCTATGCTTCTGTAGGCGTTGTGAGTCCACTGATTTTGTCCATATGACCTAAAATAAGTAGAAAAACAAAGTTTATAGGCTATTAAGGGGCTAAAACCCACTTATATACCTAAATATACATAATATACTGCATATTTCACTGAATATGAGATTTATGTATACATATAAGCTTATGTATGTCAATAAATACTTCATATCACTTAAGATAAGTATATTATGACTCCATTAACACCTTAATAAGTATTATTAGGCCATGGATAAGCTGTTTAAACTATTATAAGCTATATAATAGAATAATAATTATATATATATATAATAAAATAATATATATTATTATTTTAACCTTATTTTTAAGATATAAGCTTAATTTACTTAAGTTTATCTTATTTTAAGCATAAGAAATACTCAGTCCTAAGGATATTTAGGCTGACACATAACATGCCACTTTCAGTCTACCATCAACTTGAGATAACTGCTGAAGCTTCTCATTTTGAGGGCCTAGCTTGACTGATTTACAATTTTGTTTTTGTGCAATAAATTTTGCCAATGAAGCTCCCCAGTTTCTCAGTTTCATTCATTTTGGTTAATCTCCCAGACTTGAAATCACATAACATTTGCAAACACATAACATTTCTAAGGTTTTGTCTCACTAAGATATTTCATCTTCTCTTCATCTCTAACATCCATAATCCATTTTTGGTTCTGATACTCCTCACTTCACAGCACTCAAAGTGTCAAGGGGTCTTTCAATTCTAGAAGGTTTTATAGGGAGGTCCAATGGCAGTAACAACAGGTTTTAAGGGATTCAAACTTTGGTACATATTTTCTTAACTTAAAGATTATTTACTCAATAATAAGAAGTAAAAGGTCGGATTATTATTATAATTAATAGATTAAAATTACATTTAATGTAAATAATAAGGCAGAAATAGACAGTAATAAAGGAATTTTAAATAGTTGTAATAAAATAAGTAAGTAATGAATGAATAAAAAACAACCAAATGAAAGGCCTTATATAGGCAAAGGAGGGACAAAGCACAGCAATGAAATTCTATAAACATTAGTATGAGAGAGAGATAAAAAGAATATTCCAGAAGGAGTATTTTCAAATAATAAGTTTGTTTTAAAAAGAAGACGTCAAAAAGATGTATTTAAAGATGTATTTACAGAGTATTTCAGAAATACATAAATTTATTTAATATTTACTGTAGAAATCAATTGTAAATAAGAAATTTGAATTTTTTGTATATATTTTATTTTTATTTGAATATTAAAATTTTATTTTAATTTAAAATCTATTTTTTAATATAAAATTTTATTTCTTCCAACCTGTCAATGAGCACAGTGCTAGAGAATAAAATTATAAGGGACATTTTATATTTAATTTTAATTATTCATTTAATTTTACCATTCTGTAATTAACTAATTTATTACAGGTAATTTTAATGTAACTAATTAAATAATTAGAATAATAAGGTGTGGCTTCATCAAGTAAATAATTAATTATTTTACAGGGTAACTCTAGCAGCCTGGCTGACACTCTCTCACTCTAAAAAAACATTAAAAAAACTCTTTTATTTTTTCTTTTTATATTTCTTTAACAGAGTAGGAAGATTAGATATTTCCTTCACAGGTATCCAAGAATCATATTCAGAAGATTTATTCTTGAATCTCAAAAAGTATTCTGTACCTTTTTCAGAGGTAACTATTCTTTCATTTAGAATCATATCAATTTCTGCTGCCTCAGTGATTTAATTAGGGGTCTTTTTTGGTCATCCCCTCCTTTTGGGAAATAAATCACTATTGGATGTGTAAGGTTTCAAAAGATATATTGGAAAAACAGGATGTTTTCTGTCATATGGAGAATAAAAAATAACTTCAACTGCATTATCACCAACCATTCTTCTTACAACAAATGGACCAAAAAATAGGTCTTTCAATTTCTTATTACATTTTAAATTGAAGTCACCACAGAAAAAATGGGGGGAGGTATTGCTAGCAATACCCCTTGCTTGAACTCCGTTGAGCCACAAATCTATGCTTGAATTATGCACACATCATCACCATGTAGGAAATTGTTTGGCCTTACATTTAGTCAGAGATTTGTCACAAATTGAGCTCAAGATGAACCTACATTGATCACCGTTTGATCTTGTAAAATCCTAATTTGATCATCAGTTGAACTCCCTTTGATCTCAATTTGATCTAACATAAGCTTTTGCATATCCAATATGTCAACTATTCACTTTCAAAAAGATTCGTAATGAATTTCACATGGAATATTAGAAACGAAACCAGTAATTTTGAGTAAATGGCTCATCAAAATGATTAATCTACAACAAAATACCATCAAAATTCAATCTGATTACTGAAAACTTTTGGTAAAATGACTAATAGATATTTAAATTGGAAAATAATATTCCATTTCTCAATTTCAAATTCAAAATATAAATCCTTGTTTGAAATGTGAATTTTGTAGATTCCTTGCCTTCCTATATTATGAGTAATATTTGAGGTATTTTACACCTTTGTAAATATGGTGTTGTGCTGCTAGAAATTATCTCTGTTGCAATTCAACTTTATTGAAGCTTGATTCCAGAATGATACATATTTTATAACTATTTTGAGAAAAAAGTCACTAGTAATGAATTTAGCCTTTTATCTGTCCTTTATTAAACCTCACTTAATCCTACTTAAATCAAAATTGACCCACAAAAACCTTATTTGGGATATTTTTTAGCCCAGGATGATTCAAGATTGGAGCAAAATATTATTTTAAATATCCAATATGCCTATTGATTAAATTTCTTCAAGCTTACTTTAAATTCACATTAACATTAACTTTCACATGAAATATTAAACACAAATCTTGAAAATATAGTATTTAAAATCATAATAAATATAATATAATATGCTTACAACAAAATTTTCTTTCTGGATTAATTGAAACAAAAAATTGTTCATTTGTGAAAATAGAAAAAATACTATCCATCCTGAATTTAGAATTCATTTTTAAAAATTTAATGCCCCCTCACTTTCAAGTTTATCATGTATTTCAAAAATTATATTTTTAATAATTTTGTGAATAGTACACCTGAGATATAAACTTGGGGATATCAAAAACTAAAACATCAGCAAATTGAAATGTTTTTTATTGTTATGAATGGAAATAATGATTGAAAAACACCATTAGAGCAAGTTTGATTTTGAATAATAGGCATACTTTCTCATGTAAATTTCAATAAAAATAATTTTTATTCTTACATAAGTTGCGGTGGATACATTTGAGCTCAAAAAGAATTAAAATTGACAAAATAAGAATTCTATAATTCATATTAAAAAATGAAATCACCCTTCATTATCTACCTGTAAACTATTTTAAATTGAATAATTTCAAAGTCAGTATATACTGATGTTATTTTTTCTTCTAAAAAATTTATTATATAGATTAATAGTCATAAACAGTTGACATATATGTTAAATTTATATAAGCAATCTTTAATTCATAAAATGATAAAACTATCTTTTATGTAAAAAGTGATGAAGGAAAAAAATATTATTAAATTTTTGATGCAATATCAATAAAATTGAAGATAGAGCATATCAAAAGTTTAAACTTAATTTCAATTTTGATATCATCATTTTATTTTATTTTACTTGAGTAGAAAACAGATTTTAAATCTCAATATAATTTTAAATCCCATTAGTTTGTAGATTTCAACATTTGAAACTATGAAATAAATATTTATGAAAGAATTTTACAATATTTGCCCTTCTAAAAACTCATAAATCCAAATTCAAATCTTCTAACCTTCACAAGTAACCACAATGCATTCTGAAAATACTCTATATTTAAATAATTAAAGGTAAATAAAATTATGTTTTTATTCTTTATTTCAACTTTTGATAAATAATATATATATATACATATATATATATATATAATTTCTTAAAAAGTCTAAGAGGGAACTAAATAGTGGTTTTGGCATTAGATATATAGATTCAACTTTCAAAAAATTTGTTTGGAATAAATTACAAAGACAAAAAGGATATATTTTGATGAAAGAATACTGATTTAGGTTCTCTTAAAATATTATTAACCATTTTTATGGAATATTAATCCATGGTTATCATTCTTTATGATATTATCATAGAATTTTTTCTTTTTTAATATAATGATTTTCTATTGTGTGGTATGTAGGCTAAGATAAGTTTAAAAGATTTATTGAAGATATATATACCAGAAACAGTATAATCTGTAGATTTATAACTTTAACTTACTTTTCTGATGTTTTACATCATTGATAAGTAGCTCATGCATTACACAAGTAAATAATTATAGTCTCTGGAAATAATTCCTTGTGAATTTTAAATTTTTTGTTATTCTTAAAATCATTACTCAAATAAACTAAAAATTTCTTCAAATATTGATTGAAAGAAGGAGTTACAAAATCTTATTTTGTAGTTATAAAAGTTTGAGTTATTTTTCATATTATCAAGTATAATGAACATTTGTAAATTTTAACTTGAAAACTAGTGATCATAGCAAAGTAATACTGGAAGAATCAGATAAAAAGGGTGGAATAAAGTCATAGCACAACAGGAAATGATACAAAATTGTTGATTTTTATCTCATAAAATTCAACATATTTTTAACATATTTTACCACATTTAGATAATTTTTAGTGGATTTTAACATTATTATAACAAGCAATCTTAACAATGTTTTGATTTTTTTAACAAAAATAAATATCGTTAGATCATTTTTTTAAAAAATATGACCTATTTTTATGCTTTATCTACAATAGTTAGTAGTTTTTTTGCAGAAATTACTTGTTTTGATATTCTATTTTTGAATTTTTTAAGAGAGTTCATTGCATTAAAGTTTTGTAATAATTTTTCATTAAAGCATCATATTTTAAATCTAGAGATTTGGTTTTGAAATAATATATATTTTCATGTTAATTGACTCATTATTTTTGGATTGATGAATTATGTTAAAATTGGGATTGCTTATTTCTAGTGAGTGTACATCATAGTTTGTTTTCAAATCAAAGATTAATAAATGGTGAAATTTGGTAAAATTCTAAATATCTTTTAAACCTTTTTGATTTAAATAATGTTTAATGTTATGTAATCATTCTATAAGTAGAACACAGTTAAAATCTGATAATGGTACATTGCTTTCAATTTCTAATACTAAAATTCTATTCTACGTGAAACAATGTAAACTAAAGCTTAGTATCTCATAAGAAACTCACAATTTTCAAAAATCATATTTCCAACTTTTTAAAAATGATACACATTAAAATATATTTTTAGAATAATTTCCTAATTAGTTTAAAATACTAGAAAATAATGACCTCAATTTATTTTAATACTTAAACCATTCTGATGAGTGAATTTCACAATCCTCTAAGTAACATATGGTTACCATTTATACACATATGCATGATTTCTCCTTTTGTTTAATTTTAGCTGAATCTAAAAAGTAAAATCACATGTTGAATATCATCTATAGATAAACTTCTTATATTAGAAGCTAATATATCATATGAGAAATTTGTTATTGAGTTTGGGAAACATTAATAAGTGTTGGGTATTATAATTGAGCCATTTATTCAAGTAAATAAAAAAGGATGACCTTCTAAATATTTCATATATATATATATATATATATATATATATAATAAAAATTAATTATATAGTAGCATTTAAACATGTTTTTATCCTAATGCCATATAAAAAAAGGGATTGAACTAAAACTTTCAGTAAAGAAAATAAAAATAAGATAAGTTAATATTCTTGTTTATATTCTCATATTTTTGAAATGGCTTACTTAAGGGAGAAAATTATTTGGTTTTAGAGTACAAGAATTTCTAGATAAAAATCTTCACAATATAGTTTGACCCTCTCAAAATGAAAATTCCTCAAATTTTACTATCACATTTTATATATTTGTTAAGTAATAGAAAATGGAGTTGTGTCTTTGGAAATGAAGCTTTAGAAAATGACATAAATGATTTAAATTTATAATATAATTTTTGAAACAATAAATCATGTATTCAAAAAAAATTATATATCTTACAATCAAGATAACAGTATTAATTAAGCAACTCTAACAACTTTGGAAAGAAAACAAGAAAAAAATAATTAGTAAAATGCATAAGTTATTTTTAGAATTTAAGGAAACTTAATAGCTCTACCTGTAAACTAGCCTTAAAGCAGGTTTGGATTTAACATGTGGAAATTCATACATAGTACCCTTCCATCATTAGAGCAGAATAAAATTTATGTAGTTTTATTTTTTTAATTTATAATAGTATTTTTATTTTTGGCTTTTTCATTAGTATAACTATATATTTTTTAACTTTTTTGTTTTTCATAACATAAGTTCAAAGCTGCACATCACTACTTCAAGATGAACTCCATATAATGTAATAAATGAATGATATATTATAATGAATTTTATTAGAGACTTTTCAAAAATGGTGATTAAGAATACTTATTATAATTTTTTAAATTATTATTATTATTCTATCTCTTGAAAGGAGATGGCTATATCACAATTTAATTAGTTTTTCCTCAGAAAAATTTATTCTTGATCTAAATAAAATTGCATCACTAATAACTAGATGTTATTATACAATTTTAACAATTTTTTTATCTGAACATAGTTGAAAGTATGTATAAATTAAAGTGTTTCTACATTGTCTTACTATTATCCCACCATTATTTTCACATTTAGATTTCATTATAACTGTAAAATAAGTTTTTCAATAATTTTAATAATACCTTAATATTTAATAATTTAGTTACATAGTAGATTTTTTATCCTTTTTTTTATATGAGGCTTATTATATAAACACCACTTTTAGATTTTATCCATTTTGATGTCTGATAATTTAAATTTTCATTTAACTACCCAAATTATATCAAAAAATATTCAAAAGTATATTTTTTTAATGTACTATTTTTGATAAACTTATCATTTCTTATAGGTTATTCTTCAACTATTTATTGTAATTAATTACCCACTCATTTATGGTCTGTTATTGTTGTTCATTACATACAGACAAAATAAGGATACTCTCATATTATATTGGAGTTTTAAATTAAAAAGTAAATACTAGTGGCTGGTATAAAATATGAAGTTGTTATAACTAAGTTGAACAATAATTAATGATTAAATGGCATTTTATATTACAAATTTTATTGAATGTATATAAAAATAACACTCAAGAAATATATATAAGATATATATATAACCATTGTATATCAAAAATGAAGTACTTATCAACATGGTATTTTTAAATGATTTTCAAATTTACTTAAAGAGACATTAATATTACCAATTCAAATTTTATATCAAATATAACAATATTATTATTTCATTTTTAATTATTTTACAAAAAATTTGAGTTGAAAAGTAATTTAATTCAGTATTTAATGAATGTTTTTGAAAAATATTTTTAAAAATAGAAATAACCCCTCACAAAAAAAAATATAATTTTTTTTACTTACAATTTGCACCATATTTCTACCCTTAAAGTATTGGTATTCTTCTAACAAAAATATTTTTTAAATAAATTTAAAATTTTTACATTATTCAATCACAAAATGTCAAATTTATAATTTATTTTACCTTACTAAAAAATTTAGTTGAAAATTTAATTTTGTATTTCCAAAAAATAAACTTAAATGTCAAAAATTAAAAAAACAAAATTATAAATATAATTATGAGAAAGAGGTAGATTAAATTTATAATATTCATATAAAAAAATTCATATATTTTATGGTGTTTGAATTTTAAATTTAATTTATTAAAAAATAATTATTAAATAACCAAGCCAAATGAAATTGGCTTGGATTTTTGGTATCAATAGCACTTATTTTTTTTCTTATACTCACATTTTAATTTTTTTTTTTTCTAGATATCTCATTTTTTTTATGATTTTTAATGTTTTTAAGACCGAAGTTGCTTTCAAACAACTTCGGTCTAACGTTTCTCTCACTTTCCCACCAGATTGCACCTGGTAGGGAAAGTCGCTTCCATTTTAGAGACAAAAGTCCCTTGCAGGGACTTTGGTTTCTCTGTGTGCATTGCACAGCCAGAAAAAAACTGGCTGTGCAATGCACTGCATGCAGCACATGCAACACGCATTGCTGCTGCAAGTAATGCGCATTGCATGCAACGCGCGTTTCTGCTGCATGCAGCGCGCATTGCATGTGCTGCGCATATCTCATGCAGCTGACTTGATATCAGCTGCATGAGATATGGTAGCGATTGTGCAACGCCTGTTACTTGCAGCAGCAACGCGCGTTGCACACTGCTTTGGCCACCTCCCAGCCTAGTAAATTAGCTGGGAGGGTGGCAAACATTACAGCAAGCAATCGAAGTCGCTTTTAGCGACTTCGATTGCTTGAAAGAGACACTTCCAGCCAGGGGAAACCTGGCTGGAAGTACTAAATTGCAATGTAAGGGACCCAAGCCAATTTCAAAGGCTTGGGTCATAAATTAAGGTTTCTAAAAAGCAGCCAGTATAAATCTGGCTGCAATAAAAAGTAAATTTTTTAAATAAAATACATAAAAAATAAAAATGTGTTCAAATAAAATATACAACACTCTTCAGCCAGTAAGAAATAGCCTTCCATTGTTACACATAGAAACAAAATCAAATGTTTCTTTCATCAACATTGGTCATGTTTCAATATTATGAACCAAGTAAGATCAGGAAAAAGGTCAAGGCAAAAAAATTGCATAATTAAAAGTCTCCCAATTTAATATGGTGCGGAGGTTCATATTTTAGAAATAGGTGGTGCACATTATAGTTCCCTTTAAAAAAATTCAAAAATGAATTAATTTTGGCGCAATGTAAATTTAAATGTGATGAGTGTATGTTTTTTAGCTACGTGAAACATGGTAGCTAGAATTATGTGGTGTCAATTTTTTTTAGATGTGAAATTCAGTGTTCCACAAATGTGTATCTGTACAACATGCAGCCAAGTAAATTCTAGCTGGAATTAGTATATGCATAGGAAAAAATGATCATTCTGTGTACAGTGCCTTGGCAACATCATTCTTGGAATTTAGATGAAGTTTATCATATGACTTGGAGAGCTGCATTTTTTTGAAAATGTGATCAGTGAAAATTCATGATATATACATCTGTTTGCCACCCAATTTATTTTTCCTTTCTCTTTCTCACTTACCTTTTTCAAAAATTATCAATCATATTTTTGCTTTATCATTTTGAATTATTGGTACTATTTTCTTGACCTTATCTGATTACCGGTAAGCAAATTTTTCTTGCTATTGCATTTCATATCATTTTGGTTTGTTACACTTTTTTACACTTTTGACAAGTTAATCTAATGATTCTAATTCTGAATTTATTTTTATGGTATCTTTTACTGTACCCTTTCAATTCATTATAAAATAATTCTTTTTCAGTTAACTTAAAGTTTTTTTATTTGTTTGTCAATTTACTTTTCTTTATTCCTTATCAAAAATGTTCAATTTATTTATCTAACCATTTATTTTTTAAAACAGTGATTATAAAATAAACTTTATAATTAATTTTGATCAATCAGCTACAAATGGAAGAAGATTTTATAGACATGTAAGTAGATGTTTTGCTTATCATTTTTCTATATTTCTTTAATACTTTCTCAACCATTATATTATTAATATGAAAAGTAAAACATCATCTCGTACTTGCTGAAAGCATACAGGATAATGTTTTGCTTTTCATAATAATAATTAGATTGTTTGTACTTTAACTTTAATTTATTGATTTTTAAGTTGTTTCAAAGTCTCGTACTTGCTGAAAGCATACAGGACAATGCTACAATTTAAAAATTAATAATTTATTGAAGTATAACTTTCTAAGTCAATATATTGATCAGAGCAAGATTTTTCATTTTATATATGTGGATATCATAATTCCGTTAATTTTTTATTATTACTAGTGTATTGGAGTTATACTTTCATTATATTATTAATATTAAGTGTAGAGCCAAATCTCTTACTTGCTGAATGCATACAGGATAAAGCTATACTCTTTATATGTATAATTTAATAAAGTATACCTTTGAAACGCTTTCTTAATATTTGAAATAAAGAAAAAGTATATAAATTTACTAATATTTAGATATGCTAACTTTTGTATTTCTAATATTGAAGATATGATAAAGTTAAAGGTATCATTGACTGATAATTGAAATTATGTTACTATTTTCTAATTTTTGATTTTTTTCTATTTTAAATCAAAATTGAATTCTCTTAGGATTGAACCATCAATGAGTAACGATTTGAAACAAAAAAAACGGCCAGGGAAGAACTCTAACAATAGGTGGGGGAAAGACATTGCTACTGGAATGAAACTTGTAAACGCTCTTGGAATGGATACAAACGGGAAGAAGCCACATTTCTATGCATGATCTTATGCAAATAATATGACAGATTGCAATAATTATTACAATTTTTTTCCTGGATGTAGTATTTATAAACCAAAAGGTGTCTTAATACCTAATGTTCTTGTGCAGACTTTTGAAATTCATGAGCTCAAAGAACTAGATATGTTAGAAGCTATGGTGCAATGCATTAAGGATCTTTCTTACTGCGAACATGAAATTAAAAATAATGGTTATCATCGAAGAGTTGGTGGTTTTGGAAAAATGTTTGGTGGTGGCTTTATTTTAGATAGAAAGAAATCTTTATATATTCGTAAGTATCACTTTTTTTAATTTAAATACTGAATTTTTGAATGCTTTTCCTTGCAGATGAATACACTGATGATATTGTAAAAACGGATGAATATAAAAAACGAATGAAGAGGATTGCAATGTACTTTGAATATTTTTTTAAAAAAATATCATATGTAAAGTACAATGAGGCAACTAATCTTTGCGCAAAACTTGGTATTCCTGGATTTTCAAAAGTTTCTAGTGAAGAAGAGGGTGTACCGTTTGCTAGTAATTTAACTTGGACATCTGGAGGGAATGGTAATGGGTTCTCTAATGAGGTTCATCTCGATAAGGATGCAAGTGAGTATACTTTAGGAATATTTTTTCCTAAAGATACAGAAAAAAACACCATTCATATGAAGTATGATAAGACCCAACCACGACAAATAGGTGGAGAGCTTATGTTTCACGAAATTCGAAGTAAAATCAACTTTGAAGCAACTAATGGAATAACAGTGACATTATGGCCTGCCAATCAACTAAGGCATTTTACCTCAAGATGTCACAAAATTCCTGGCTTCACTAGGATAGGTTCTTCTATTAAAATCAGCACTAGACTTTTTCATGCTATAGAAAAGCTTAATGTTTTTGATATTGATATTTCAGAGTACTTGGAAATTAAAGAAGAAAATAATAGGTATAAATATTTGATTAGTGCTTTGAGAGTTTTTTTGAAAAGAGATGACTTAATAGAGGAAGAAATAAATTCAGAAAAGTATTATTTATCTAATGTTAAGACAAATCTAAAAAATCAAGATATTTAAATAATAAAAATTTATATTATATATACACAACTTAACGCAAAATTAAACATGATAAATACTGGGAGTAGCTGTAACATTTTTAGTTTTGATAATTATAGTATTATCTATTTTTTTTATTTGTGAAATAAAATAATTTTTTTTCATAATATTATAAGAAAATTTGCTTTCCTTTTGAGGAAATATATAAGTTGTGAAATCTTTAAATGTCATTTTTATTAAATTGGTAGCAAAGGTTCTAAAATAAAAAAACTATAATAAAGAATTTGAAATATATTAGCCATAAAAATGTGCTTTTAATGCTACCAAATTAACTGTATAGTATTTTAGGTCAAACAGGCTTATTAATAAAAAAGTTAATAATAAAGAGTTGATGAAAGAATTTTGAATCAATAATAGATTAAATTGTATTTTTTAAGAATGTACTCATTTAATTATTTAAATTGTTCTACTTCTGATTAAAAATGTTACACTCAACGAAAATATTTGTAATAATTAATAGATTATATAATTTTAAAGGTAAAGTAACAAAACTAGAGCAGTTATCATATTTTTATATAAACAATAAAATATTTAAGAATTTAATACAAGTATTTGAAATCATATAAGTAGATTTTAAAATCTTTGTTATTGCTGGACTTACAATAATTTTTTTAATAATTAATTTAGAAAATCATGTCAAAGGTTACTTAATAAATTTCAAAGATGGTCATATTTTTGACGTATTTGAAGGAAAATAACTTGAATTATACAAGATAAATCATATATACAGAACTTTATCTATTTACATGTTGGAATATTAATTTATTGAAAGGCTATGTTTAGCAAAAAAAGGTGATACTGGCTGAATGGAGCTCCAGTGATTGAGAAAATCTGCAGAAATAGCCCTAGCGATTCCCGGAGGACTTGGGGTATCAAATTTTAAAGGAAATGGATCACACTTGCCTATAAAAGGTTTTATTAATGTTAAAATATAGTTATTTAAATTTTTCCAAATTATTTTTTCCATCAAATGATTTTTTTTTCATGTAAATTAAGAAACTTAACTTCTGATATTACCTCCAAGAAATCAGCTGCTGAAGCCAATCTATGATCTTGAGAGCTCAGAAATAAACCACGGACACCATCAATTATATATAATGTGAAAGATTGATATCGGTGGTGGGAGTATTCAGAATTTATTTTGTTTAGTGCAGCCTTTTGTTTCTGTCTCATTATAGTCAGTTCAGTATTTTCATTTTTCTCACTTGATTGTTGAGCTTCGCTAATCTTTCCACTTGATATTGTTGCAGCACAATATTTTGATTTAAGAATGATAATTGACATAATTATATCAATGATAATATTGCTGATTTGAAGAAGAGTTGACATTGATATATCATGGGTTTGAAGTGCAGTGGGAACAACTTCTAAGCCATCAGCAATTGGACTCTTCCGATTTGAAAGGTGAGCTAGAAGCTGAAGACCATGTTCAATTGGACAATCTGAGTTAATGTTTTGATGTGATGGAAGCTGGCTGAATTCATGTGCGGTCAGATAAAGTGAAGATGATATAAGAGATACCCATGAAGAACGGCAGTGGTCACTTGGGATAATTAATCTCATGAGAATTCGGATAAGATTGGATTCAGGGTGATCTGTTTCTTTTGTTGAGGAAAGAATTTCAGTATTTGAACCATCAGGATCACATAAATCTTCCATTTTTTTGAAATCAATATTATCTAGTACCCATAGCTGTGAGCTATCAATCTCTAAAAAAATATTTGCTACAAAAGGAAAAAAAAATAAGTAAAAGAACAAAAGTCAAGACTAAAAATTATGGTAACTTACATAACTCAGTAAGTTTTGAAAGCCAATCTTCTCCACAAGATTTTTCCCAATGAAAAGTAAACATTGGAATATTTAACATGGGTTCTTGGGAAGAAGTAGAAGAGCTTAATTTGAGGAGAGTAACAATTTCCAACCACGACCTGATGAACTTTGCTGTGCTGATTCTACCTTTATAAAAATTATGAATTTTACAGAATTCCTCCTGCAAATCAGAGTCTTTTAGAACTGAGGGTGAATAAGTTAGAGGTTTTTTCGATATCTTGATTGGAGTTGATTTCATTGGTAGAGAAGTTTCCAAAGTGGTCAAAGTAGGTAATTTAGGAGGTGATGGGTATTGCTTCTTAGAAATGAAGGAATTTGGTGATGAGCTGTTTGAATCATCATCTTTATCAAACATATCAACATGTCTTGAAGAATATTTTAAACTTTGCTTTTTTTGATGAACAAGCATAGCTTCATATTCTGACAGTTGATCATCACTATTTTCATCGCTCTTTTCATCATCTTCATCAGGGAGAGGGCGTTTATGGATGGAACAATCTACAGCAGGTGAGTTTCTGGTACAAAATATCAAAAGAAAGATAAAAAGTACAATATGTAAGCAATAAAAGAGATATATGATAGAATTTTAAAGATAAAAGAATAACAATAAAAAAAAAGGAAACAAGAATATACTCATTATCAAAACCTTTGCTTTTTTTTTGAGATTTATTATTTGATACATCAGAAAATTCATTAGCAGAAGCTGGTTTAATATGTCGAACAAAAGAGGAGCCTTGGGATAATCTCTTTTTCTTGGAGCAGATAACAGGTGTTTCAAGATTTTCCTTAGAAGTTGAAGCATGAGTTAAATCTGATGGTTCATCTGTCTCATCATCATCCCTAATGACAATGATTTCATCAGGAGGAATCATACCCTCCTCATAAGCTACAAATATATATGAAGAAAAAAAATATTAATAATCTTATCTACTAATTTAAAAGGAGACAAAAGAGGTGAAGAACATACATTTTTCAAGGCTTTTCACATATTGGAGTAAGTCATTACAAGGGTTAGATAAATATGAAGGAGAAGTATTATTGTTAAGGATCTTGACAAGTTCTTCCGTTTTATCTCTAGCCAATTCAATTAAATTGTGATACTGAACTCTTTTTATTTCCAGCCTCTCATTGCTAAGTACAGGAGGGTTAGGTGCCATGCCATGTGGCAGACATGGTGCAAGCTCAAAAGCTTCAAAGAGAGTATCAATCTGAGAGTGAGATAGAAAACATTTGGGCGCTGGTAAATCAATTTTTTGAAAAAAAAGAAGTGAAATATATAAATTAAGAGAGAGGAACATGATACACATACAAAGTGGAGGTGTAGGATTTTGAATACTAGACATATTGATTAATGAATATTAAAAAAAAGTATTGATATCAAAAAATTATGATGTAATATGATGAATAATTATAAGAAACTCTATACTAGAAAATAGAAGTTGATAATTTAATAGGATAAAAAATTGAATAAGATTAAAATTAAAGTGAGGATGAAAGAAACAGAAAACATAAAGAGGGGGATTATATATTATTGGAGCTTTTTTTAAGATGTATTATTCATAGTGGGGTAAACTAAGTAACATGCTATATCACAATATATTTATATTGAAGCAAAATTTGATGTAGCTAACAGAAAATACTAGGAGTTCTTTGGGGACTTTTAGTGTGAAAAACAAATAATAACAAATGTATATCCCATATGCAAATTGCCACGGGTAAATACAAAATTTTTTAAATTAGAATTTACTCCTAAACAATGGAGATACACTTAATTAGTATATTATATGAAAAAAAAAGGATAATCCTTTATGAATATTTGTTAAATTTACTTTCAGATGACAATGCGAGATTCACATATATACTGATATGCCTCATCAAACAAGAAATGAATTATAAATATAAAATTGGTAACATTAGAATTTAATATAAGAATTTGTTTTTTAAGTGACAGGAGGAGTGTCAGGATAGGGTGTGGGCACCGTGACCAAACCTTTGATAAACTTGGATACAACTAAGGGAAAAAAAATTGAATAGTTTTATTTTGCAATATATCTTAGTCTGCACAAGATATTGCATTGTTGTCCCTAACTATACCAATATTGTTACTTTTCAAAAGTCATAGGACTACTAAGTTGATAAAATATTATTATGAATCACCCAATGAAATACCTTAAGCAACATTCAAAATTATTTAAATATTAATATTCAATTTGAGATTTGGATTAGCTAATTTTTCACAACTTACCACAGTTTTGATTAATATAATAAAACTTGAAAAAAATTGTTGAGATAACCTAGAAATGGGTGCAAGAAAATGATGAAACATATGACTTGAAACTTAACTCATACACTATTGATAAACTTCATGGATCCTGATTAATTTCTATTGAAATTAATTTTGAGACTAGCATATTTAATTTTAGCTATGACCAAGTACTGTAAGTGCCATGGTTTGTATTCAATATATTGGTGTTGAAATTAATTTTGATAGGAATCAACAAGTATCATATGGCACCATGCATGAAACACTGACAGAAACCATCAAATTTATGAGGCAATGAACCTCATAATTTTGATCGAAATTAATATAGACCCCTGCATATTGAATACAAGCCATTTCACATGGACTACACAGACATAGATAAAATTCAACATGCATGGCTTAAAATTAATTTTGATCGAAATTAAACAAGGCATTAAAACATCAATTTTTATATGGTGTACTTGATCAAACCAGTTTATCTAACTGCTTAGCTTACCTATACTTATAGGAATTTTATGCATAGTCCATGTCCATATTAATTTCAATCGAAATTAATGTTGACCAATACATAATGAATACATGCTATGCCACTTACACTTGCCAGGCATAGATAACATTAAATATGCCAGTATCAAAAATTAATTTCAATCGAAATTAATGAGCATGATAATCATGAATTTCTGGAGTCAACTGCTTATTTTTATGCATGATGCCTTGCCAACATTAATTTCGATCGAAATTACTTTTGATACTGGCATATTGCATGTATATATGCCTGGAAAGTGTAAGTGGCATAGTGTGTATTCATTATGTATTGGTCAACATTAATTTTGATCGAATTTAATGTTGACATTTGCATATTGAACCCAAGCCAGAAAACAACCCAGAAGATTCTTCATAAAACTTCCCATTAATTTCGATCGAAATTAAGGCTGACCATATACATATTGAATGGTAGTTATATCTGGTCTGAGTAAGCGGAGATTACTTATATTAAATATGTATTGGTCAACATTAATTTTGATCAAAATTAATGAGCATTTTGATCATGAACTTTTTCAGTCAGTTAGTTGTTTCAATGCAAAATGGCATGCCAACATTAATTTTGATCAAAATTAATGTTGAAATGATATAATCCTTTTTTGCATGACATTTAAAGGACAGCAAGTATTTTTAAGTATTGAAATTTACTATACATGTTGAGGGTAAATATAAAATTTACATATCCATATTAATTTCTATAAAAATTAATGTTGACCAATACATAATAAATAGTAAATATGCCTGGCTAGTGTAAGTGGCATAGCTTTTTTTCAATCTGCACTTGGGAACATTAATTTCGATCCAAATTAAGGTTCATGATTATCATCAATTTATTCAGTCAGTTGCTTACTGTTATGCATGTTAAAATGTCAACATTAATTTTAATAAAAATTGAATTTGACATGCCACCAAGCATTTTTTTGTAAGATGAAAAGTAGGCCACTCTATTCTTAAGTAAACACATTACAATGCATATTGAGCATGTAAATATCATTTACACATTAGTATTAATTTCAATCAAAATTAATGTTGACCAATAAGCATTGAACACAAGCTTTACAACTTACACACACCAGATATAACTACCATTCAATATGTGTATGGTGCTCACTAATTTCGATCGAAATTAATGAGCAGTTTTATGAAGAATTTTTTGGGTTGTTTGCTGGTTTGGGTTCAATATGAAAATGTCAATATTAAATTCTATTGAAATTAATGTTGACCAATACGTAATGAATACACACTATGCCACTTACACTTTCCAGGAATAGACACCATGCAATATGCCAGTACCAAAAGTAATTTCGATTGAAATTAATGTTGGCAAGGCACCATGCATAAAAAGAAGCAGTTGACTCCAGAAATTCATGATTATCATGCTCATTAATTTCGATCGAAATTAATTTTTGATACTGGCATATTTAATGGTAGCAATGCCTGGCAAGTATAAGTGGCATAGTGTGTCTTCATTATGTATTGGTCAACATTAAATTCGATTGAAATTAATATGGATACATAAATGTGACATAAAGAGGTATGGACCATCAATTTGTTGAAAATACATTTTTATATCTCATACATTATTTGTTTTTCTTAAATAAAATGTTACTCTCTCTCAATATCACTTTATAACATTTACCAAGCTGCTTTGAAAAAAAACAGAATACATAAAATTCAATATAAGATAGCTATATTACACAGAAGATCACCGTTATACCTAAGTTATGATGATGTTGATGCTCTATTAATTGATTCCCGAATCTTTACCAGATCAATATCAGCTCCAACCCCAAGTGACTCACGTTCATTCAAAGATAATCCTTGCAAAAATTTTTCTGAATAGCAATTCTTGGGGAGGTATTTGGGAACATTGAATATACCATTTTGTGCAACTGTCCTTTCTGATGACCGTGAATATGTTTTTAATGCTGATTTTCTTTGAGCTGGTGTATGGGCTATGTCCTGAATCATCTTATCCATTTTTTAAACAAATCATTGAGTTCAGGATTTCGCCATCCAGTAATAGCTCGGATAGGTGCAGTTAGGGCTGGTTCTGGGCCTTCCTCAATATCAGAGATGCACCTAGTATCATGGAAAAGCACAACAAAACCTGGCACATCACTGCAGAGATCTCTTGCTAACTTGTAGCGTGCACTAGCAATCTGAATTCCAACTAAATCAGATTCATAATAACAAAAAGCAAAGTAAAATAAAAAACTTACCTTGGTCCGATAATGTTTTACTTGTGCCCTTGCCCTCTTTTCGATCTTTTCTCTTGCTACCCTTTCCTCTTCTTGCCCAAACAACCTTATCATCTCCTTCCCCTTATTAACTACCCATTTCTCAATAACACATTGAGTGAACTGAAGCTTTGACTGATCAATTGTATTCAAGGTGGTGAGCCATCTGGTACAGTGGTCGCATACTATGCTTCCCATGACTTGATTCCAAGTTGATTCTGAAAAATCACGGGAAGTCCAATCAAACTCGAATTTCCGAAAACCTTTTTCTTGCAATTCACGCTCTAAGTTTCTTTTTAAAGAAAGTGGGATCGGTGCTCCTCCTTTTAGTCCTCGAGGCTCAGGTGCTGGAAAAAATTCAGGTAGTCGAATTTTGGATCGCAAGAAGGCTATAGAATTGGTTATCAGAAATTGTCAATCAGCTGCAGAATTGGCACGGTTAGAAGATTGGACTTGGGTTAGGACAGTTTGAATGGTTTTTAGTTTGAATTGGTTCCAAGATTTCCAATTTTAAATCTCCAAAGGTGTTGGGCTGGCAGGATATTTTGTTATTTGTGTTGGTCCCCCAAGACAATACTTCAGAAAGTGGTAAATATTTCTATTTAGACTGTCCGAGCTCCTGGGAACATCATTCCTTCTAACTAAGCCTCTTACAGCCCTTAACCCCCGTTCTCGCTCATGAGACTCTGCTGAATTGAGTCTGTGGTAATCACTGATACCCATAATGATTGAGGGATTCACTAACAATTCAAATAAGTTAATTAAATTGGTTATTTTTCAATAAAAGAATACACTACAAATTTGACTTACCTGCTCCACTTGTTCTTGCTCCTTGGTTAGGCTGAGCAGATGATGATTGGTCTTCAAAAAATTCCCTCAATACTTCACTAGCCCAATCTCTTCCTAGCTGATCAGCTTGCTGATTAGCACTTTCAGAAGCAGAAGGATGATTGGGATTAAAATTTCTCAGTTCTGAATGAGACTCTTCGCCTGGATTGGGATTAGGTGGTACAGATTGAGATGCATCTGGAGGTGGATCAGCAGAGGGTGGTGAAGGAGTATTTCCAGTATTAGTATGTTGAGGCGGAAAACAATCAGAATCGGTTGGGTCAACAGACATTCCTTCAAAATTATCATCCATAATGAACTGTAATAAAATAAAATAAAATAAAAATAATCAGTTGTTAAAATTTATACCTATCAAAGCTAAAGTAAAAAAAGATACTATGTATATAGTCTTGTAAACGTGTATGTTCTCTTGTCGAAAAATAAAGTGAATAATATATAGCTATCAGCTAAAGTTGGAAGGTCAAACTATTTATAGTAGATGAATGAGCAAGAAGATCATTCATTAAGTAAAAATTTTATCATATTTCTCATTATCATGATTTTATTTCTTTCATTCTTACATTTAAGATAAAAATGACTCATTGAAAGCATGGGTTCTCTTTCAATAAAAGCAACCAAAGTAATTGTTCACTGATTTATGATAAGGTAAGTTGGATGCATTGCATTTTTTAATCGAGCATTGAATTATTTCTTTCACCATTTACAAATATCACCAATCCTACAAATTTCCCCAATCCCAAATTAACCTAAAGATGTTAGTCAACATAAAATAAATTTGATTAATTTTTTCACTCACTACTGTCTGCAGTCCAATGGCAGTGACAACCTCGTCTTTGATTACAAACATTCCTTTTTTGTGCTCGACAGTAGCTGCATGTCCAATTATTGCATCTTTCTTAATCACAATTTGAGTTGCTTTGGCTACTCTTACTAACGGACAATGCACTTGTGGGAAAAGCTCATAGGGATCCTTTGATGTTTCTTCTGGACGGAGCTCTTTGAAAGGACTTACTATTAAATATATTTGATCATTCTCTTCCTTTGATCTGAAAAGATCATCAATTTACCCAAACTGGCTATCTTTTCCATAGTAGAATTCAATTGTTGAATTAGCAATGTGTCGATGGTAACTAGTAAACCTCTTTCCATGTATCAATATGCTTGCTACATTTTCAACTACCCAATCCCCACTTTTCTCCGATGGTTTCAAAGCCCGTCTTGAAGTTTCTTTTCCCATTTGTGCCCTTACCCATTTAGTAAATAATGCCATACTTAGATGGATCCATTTGTTTTGTTTATCGAGATCAATATGGATTTTTTTAGTCTCACATTGATCATTATCTTCAGCTTCACCAAGATCTAATACCCTAGACTTCCGATACCAATGTTTGAGCATTGTTAGTGGTATCTCTCCTGTGGTAAATATTAATATATTAGCACAGCTGAGTTTTTAAATCATTGCTTACAAACATTACATACGTGGATGGTGATTGTTTGGAATTTCAGATAATATATGATTCACCCGCTCTCCAGACCAAGTAGCTGTACCTGATGGTGGACCAAGACGCTTTATCATTTCAGGATAATGTTGAGTGATATGCAGATTTGGTTTTGCATTAATATTCTTGCAACCCTCTTCAAGGCACTCACGATACTCTAACAGAAATTGATCTAGATCTTTAAGCTCATTAGTCTGTATATTTTTTAATGTCAAAAAATTGGTGATCGAGCATAATGTTACAAGTGACTTGAGAAGATAATATTCTCTTGGTTTATCAGCTGAGGAAGCTGAAGATTCAGATTCTTTAAATTTTTCAAACCAAAGGGGTATAAGTGACAAAGGGAAGTAGAGAGTATACAGCATGTGCCATTCTGCTGCCTTGAGGGATCCTGCCTTTTTAGATCCTACTGATTTTGGAACTCGTGTTAGCCAGGAAGGTCTTCTTACTTGATCAATCATCTTCCATACAACCTGTAGCTCTGCTGCTGTGATTCGTGGATTACTACTACCTTCATTTTCTTTCTCCTTACCTTTCCTTTTATTTTCTTCATCTCTAGCTGTCTCATTTGATGAGTGAGATCCTTCACTCTGTGATATGCTAATGCTTCTTTGCCTTAAGTTATACAATGAATTCCTACTGTCACTGCTGTGAGACTGTATTGAGGCCAAATTGCTATATGGAGGAATAAATTTGGAGCTGGATGACCTACTCTGGCTTCTTGATCGATTTGTTCCCAATCCTTCATTATCTAGTCCATGATGACTTGATGACTGTCTTCAACTCGTACGTCTTTGCCACTTGTGCTGTCTCGTGTGTCCTGTATCATCATCATCATTATTCGTGGTGCTTAAGCTACTTCTATGTTTTTTTAAATGTTTGTGCAGTGAAGTATCAGAAAAGAAATCATCATCTTCTTCTCTTACATGCCAATTTTTATCCTTTTCCAGCTTTCTTTCTAGATATTTTGCTGCATTTTGGATTTGAAAATAGCTTAGACTGTGATCTTTTAGGTTGCCAAGCATATGTGAATGCATAACATCAATTGAGCAATATTCAGTTGGACGCAAATATTCAAGGTTATTCAGCTCACTCCATCGTACCCCATGATTTTGAACAATTGATACACGCTCCCAATGTGACTTAGAATTTTTCCACTTTGTTGCCCAGCACATATGATCCTCATGATTCCGTAATGAAAAATTTCCCACATTCTTTTCACTAATTTCATCTTTAGAGATATTACAGAAAGAGCAGAACATTTTTGCAGAGTGACTCGAAAAGCCAGCCAATTTTCGTATTGCAGGAATGTCACCTATCAAAGAGAACAATGCAACTCTTAATTTCCGGCCTCGTGGATAAAGATGTGTCTTTTCAATCAATATACCATCCCATAGAGTTTGTAGATCATTAACCAGTGGTTTTAGAAGGTGATTAAGCTGTTCACTTTTGGGTTCTGTTGGTCCAGGTATAATAGCATACAAAAAAAGATTTTCCATTTTGTATCTATCTTCTTGAGGTAGGTTCATACACACCATCATAATATTGCCTACAGACTTCTGATGACCTCCAATCCTATTGCCACCAGGCCTAAACCAGTCGACATATAAAGTAAAAATTAAGTTGCCTGAAGTTATCGTATATTCATCATCATTGCTATCCAGACCTGGAGTGGTTATGGGAAAGTTTTTCCAAATTGAACCATCACAAACATCCTTCATCAAATCACACTCTACACGTTCTGTCACAGGGGTTTTCTTCTCAATCAGAAGCTAAAATTTGAACAGTTTGATATTTTCCTTAAGCCAGTCAATAAAAGAATGGTGATGAAATGTTTTAAGAGATAAGTATTTTACATGTTCTTGATGTTCCTCCATCAAATACAGCCTTTCATCACATTTAACTGCAATTTTTCCTGCTCCAAACATTTTTAAATAGCACTTTGATGATGAAAGAAAGGGTTGATTGCAACATAGTATAGATGGTTGAGATTCAGAGTTATATTCATAAAGAGCAAAGCATTTAGGACAGCATGTTTTAGTGAAAAATGATTGATTGAGCTTTAATTGACTAAAAACTGTATCTATCGAGCGTGGGACCAGGCGGACAATGCTATCAGAATCCAGTATTCCACTATCACCTAGAAGTTTGAGCTTCTTAATTTCTTCATCCAAAAATTGAGTACAACCTTCTTTGCTCAAATGATGAATAAGAGAAAGCTTTGCTGCCTGCCACATAATTATTTGGCTATACCGTTCCCCAAGATTTGAGTTTCTAGAGACTGTTGAAGATACTTCTGCCCCCAATAGCAACTGCCCCTATGTAATAAATCATTGAAACATCATAAAGACTTTTATTCTCACATTGAACTATAGATATACAGCTTACTGTTTCTGTGGAGCTGGAACTTCCAATGTTAAGTGGATTGTTGGAAGAAATAACCATCTGGGACT
This sequence comes from Hemileia vastatrix, assembly GCA_030280995.1. NCBI lineage: Eukaryota > Fungi > Basidiomycota > Pucciniomycetes > Pucciniales > Zaghouaniaceae > Hemileia > Hemileia vastatrix. Next base: position 26,321,904 of record JASXTE010000007.1, on the reverse strand, counting down.
TCCTATTTCTTTCCTCTTGATGTTTAGCATAAGAATTAGAGCTTTTGAAAGCCATACCAACTTCAAAGGACCCAGAAGAAGTTTGATACTTTCTATTGACACATCCAAGATCTTGACATTGACATACATGAAAAAATGGAGGCATTGTAATTGTGATAATTGTAGGAATAAGTTAGCTATTCGAAGTTACCGATTGAAGGTATTCCTTTTTTTGAAAGGCACTAGCTAATATAAGCTACATTTTTTTATCAAAAGAATATGATGGAATATGTGTTGAAATTATTTAAGTTTAAATGTTTAATTTTTAATCAGATAAATTATATATTAATTTAAAGTTATGCAGTCTACTTTATTTGTATTCTGTATACTCTCTGCATTTGTACAACAATGCATGCATGTTTATCAGAATATTTTCTATCATAGAAAAAATTCTGTTGTACGCAAAAGCATCTTAATTATTTTTCTATCAAATGCCTTCTGAGTTATATCTAACTACCCTATAATTATTTGATTTTGATAAAAATTCTTAGTTATGGACTATAAGAAAAGTAATCCATATTTTTAACATAATTATTTAAAAAATTACCCCAAAAATCAAAGTTAAACCCAAAAATAAGGTTAATATTTTGTAAAAAACAATCACAAACATATTTCTTTCACTTTGAAAATTGGTCTGTACTAGGTAGAATTTTCTATAAAGAAAAAATCAAAAATACTCAAATAATAGATGCTACAAAAGTGTAAACCTTAAAGAATTACATAAAAGCTGAAACCTTGTATAAATTTTCATACATAAATGTGATGAAGTGACACTCTAGTCTATTTATTCAGGTTGAACAAAAATTACTCAATAGAATATGTATTACTATCATATTGAACCAAAAATAATTTTTTGGTAATCAAAAAATGAACATAGCCTCACATTTAACAAATTATTTTTGTGGAAGAATTTTTTGAAAAGAAAAAAAAATCTGTTTCTTAAATGAGTCTGCTTTTATCACATAATCATTCTCTTTATTTTATACCATTCCTTTTGAGTTCAAGTTGCATATAAAAATATAATTTATGCATATTATAATTCCATAAAGTTGAAATATTTCTTATTCTTAATTTTTGTGATATTTCTCCTTAAATCAACTTTGATCATAAAGTTTTGGAGCTTAACAATTTATCCTTCCTCTTTGTTTAATTTAATTGAACACTTTCTTAATCTAATTATTTATGAACCCTAGTAGCTCTTACTTTCCTCATGGAAACCTGCCCACAAACACAAGAACACTTGATAGAATTTTTAATGAGACTTTGCCTCCATTCAATTCTCACTTTAGTAGATCTATACACAATTTTTGTCGTTCACTTTTGGATATGTCACCAGAATCAAATGGATGGAAACAAAACCCTACTGAAGAGCAATTAGACAGATTTTCATCATTCAACATGAATTCTTGCAACATTACCTTTGAACTACCTCATCCAGAATCAAATTCAGCAGTTTCAGAAAAGTTTCCACCAATTTTCCCTGAATCTTTTATTGAGCACCTTTGCATGTGTGGTTTCCCAGGATCAACTTTCGCTTGGAACCTAGATTGGTTTGACAAATGGAACCAGGTCTTGGAAAATATTCTCATTAAACACTGGGACAATGCCTTAAAAACCAATAATTTGATTGCATATCCAATTGACTCAAATCAAATTAGCTTCTCAAATCAAATAGGAGTTCTTCACCGTTGGTTTTTAGGTCATGCTGATAGATTAAGACTTGGGAAGGATTCTCATAGCTCTCAAGAAATAATCAAAGTGAGAAAGCATAAATATAGAATAAAAAAAGTATGAAAATCCCCTTTTTTTCAACCGTTTTTATTTATGACCTTTATTTCAAATAACAAAGATTCTTAGAATTCAGTTAAGCGAACTAAACTTCTTAAACAACTTCCACATTGTGAAAATTATCACAACCTTTTCACAAACATCAAGTGTTGTTCAGACACCAAAATTGATAATGATGGATCGTTAAGACGTATCTTAATGCAATGGAGGTCTGAAGATTTTTCTAAAGTTGCACAATATCTTGACCAACAAGACTTTGATATTCGAGATAAATCAACCTACTCTGGAAGTGTGCTAAAGGACTTGGCCTTGTACAAGAGAATCAGTTTGGTTTCAACATTATCCCCTAACCTTTATCCTTCTCATGTCCCCCGGGGTTTGCCGAATGACTGTTATTCTCCCTTATATCTTGCATCTCTAAATCCTCAACAACTCAGACTTTTAAATCCTCAAAATCCCATAAATTTACCTGCTCTCATTGAAATTCTTTCTTCCTCTAATGTGAGTGATTGACAAACTCCCTTAATAATAGGTTTGCACACTCATACTCCTCATTTCCACTGCTTGGGACACTTAGCCTTGAAAACAAAAACATAATTTTAATGATTACTATTATCATTAAAATTTATAGAAATGAAATTTGGCTTACATTGTTAGCTCCATTTTTTTCCTTTGAATCTTATACATGCTGAACTCTATACTTCCTTGTACAAAATAATTCAAATCATTTACTTCATTTCGCTGCCCCATTCTATACAGCCGATCAACAGCCTGTTGCTCAACTTCTGGATTCCAATTTGGCTCCTATTTCAACATTGAACATATAAAAAATTTAATATTTTTGTTCTTAATATGAAATAAAAGACATTGAGCTCACCATTATATATACATTTTGAGCACACCTGAGATCTATACCCACTCCTGCAGCCTGAATCGTTCCAACCAAAACTTGGCAATTTTTATTAAAATGGAATTCATGCATATTTTTGTCTCGCTTTGTCCTGCTGAGTTCACCCGTAAGCTGGGTATACATAATATTGTGGTCATCTAAAGCCATTTTTATTCTATTTTGAAATATTAGAAAATTGTTTTTAATAAGCCAACACAATTTTGTAAAACAATTCATTATAGAATCACTTACATCTGCAAAAAGTCTGCAAAGTTGGAGAATATAACAGCTTTTGGAAAATTTATACCCCTTTCACCAGACAAAAAGGTTTTAAGTGGCCTATAAGATGACAAATCTTTGCGGAATGCTGCCAGGTGAAATCAAAAGTTGGAGTTTCATCCAGATTTTTGTAGATTGGATGGTTGCAGAATTTTCTTAAAGTCATCAGCTCTCTTAGAAACTCAGATGAGTCCCAAGGGAAGTCAGTGCTTCTGGAGGGCCCATATCGCTCAGTGAATCCTTCTTGAAGCACATCAAGTTTAGACCTCCATGGATCTTCTAATTGAACCAATATCCCCCTTTGAATCTTTTTTGGAAGAGACAAAATTGCATCCTTTGTTCTACGTAGGCTTATGACTTTCATTAAGTGATTGATTGAATTAATAGAATTAGCCTTTCCTTTTTGCAAACCTGGAAAAGGGAAATTCTTCCATAACCAGTCTTCTTGTCACTTTTCGATTCAAAGAAAAAATATGAGACTTTGAAGGTCAGTGGGCCTGTTCTGAAGTGGAGTTCCAGTCAAGCATAGTCGGTGTTGGGATTCCAAGTCAAATATTGTTTGAGCCCTCTGTGAGTAAGGATTTTTAATGTAACTAAAAGAATATTTATAAAAATTGATTATAAAAATTAAGTTTTAAGTTTTAGATATAGAAATGGGCACTAACTGAGCTTCATCTAAAACAACTCTATACCAAAAGAGCATTTGAGTCACCGGTATCTTTTTTTGGCTTTGATTTTTTGACATCGTTGTGCTAGCTGTTTCATAGGTTGTTAAAACAATAGCAGTGTCCTGTAGCTCATTGACATTAGTATTTTGACAATCCTTCCCATAAAGAACCTTGAAAGGAAGCGCATTATCTTCAAAGTGCACACTTATTTCATTGATCCAATTTGATAGTGTTGCCAGGGGGCATATAATCAGTGTGGCTGAACTCCGATTAATACCTTCTTGATTTTCTGATACCTGGAATTGTCTTGCTTCACCTTGAGTTGCACTTATAAGAGAAAGAGTTGAAAGTGTCTTTCCCAAACCCATATCATCAGCAAGTATTGACCCGTTTCCTTCAGGCGTTAATTGATTGTTAGGAAACTGATCTTTATAGTCATCGAATCCAGTTCTAAGCCAATGGTTGTCCTGGTGCCTCCACATGATATCCAACTTTTCCTTTAACATTCGTTCATTGTCAATCATAAAATTTATTGCTTGAAGTTGATGTGTTTTGAGAACTGTTTTGATTCCTCGGATAAGTTGATCAGCTTTCCAATATTGAGTACTCTGAGATATTTGGAAAGAGCCTTCAAAAATTACATGTGGGATATTAAAAAAGATAGTGGAGTTGTAGTTCAGGATTTGACATAAATCGATTTGAGCAGAAGAAAATGCTTCTTTAGCAAGACTTATTAGTGTACATGAAGAAAAGAGGCATCCCCAAAGTTGATACTGATTACCAAAAACTGGAACCAAGTAAGCATGAAAATAGAAAGGCTTCATAGGATTCAAGGCACTTCTTTGGTTTAAATGGTGAGATCCAGAGCCTATGTCACCCAATAGTGGTCCAATGTGCTGACTCTGCACTTGAGAAAGATTACCGACAAGGGTTGGTTTTCTTTCTTCAAATAGTCCAAAAATATGAACATTCGAATGGCCTCGCTGTAAAATTGTGGGGGTCGGTGAGTTTTGAAATCTTGAAATTACATTCATATAAATTTGATCAATTGTTATTGAGAACTGTCCAACACATCTGAGACTTGACATATTAAGTAAGAATAGTATCTGAAGATAGTGGTTGTTAAAAATGAATTGAAGCAAAAAATGAATAATCAGTTTTGAATAAAACGACAAAATAACTTTTTAGCATATGCTATGCTAAGCTCATAATTCTTTCACATGTATTATTATTATCTTTTTAATAAATATTGGAAGTAAATCAATGATAACTGAAATGAATAATATGGCTTAAAAATAAATCTTGAGCCTATAGAGTAAATTTTGGTTTGTGGAGGAAGAAAAATTTTCTCAATAAAAATGTGCTTTATTGTTACATTATAATCACAAAATAGAATAATTTCACTCTTATTACACTTATTTATGTTTCTGTCTAATAGTAATATGGTTTAGATGTCAGTTCAAAATCCAAATTGAAACTACTACCTAGAACGATGTCTTGATACTAACATACTTTTTGTAAGTCTTTGGACAGACACTTATGGTGATCTCAATAATATTAAAATTGATTTGAATTGTATGTTTTATCAAATATCTATGTAGTCTAGTGTAATAATTGAGATACTACAGTTTAACCTTCTGTTACCAACTTGGAAAGAAAATATATGTGGATATTCTTAGAACGAATATCAAATTTTGCTTTCCACAAGATGGGAAAGTGAATATTATGATATGTTAAGTGATATGTTCAAGCTTTGCTCAATCTGTGCTCAGCTCAAAATAAAAGTAATCACCAAGCTCCAAGAAACCTGTGATTGAGTTCGGTTAAACCTAGGTCTAACTGATTACCAAATCTTTGTCCAATTAATTTAAATCTGGTTTCACAATGAACTCCCAACAGCCTTCCAACAGCTTTCCAACCACTTCCCAACATTTTTAAATGAGGGGTATTGCTAGCAATACCCCCCCAAATTTTCTGTGGTGAGTGGACTGTAGAAATTAACACCTCATCACCCTTTTTAAAAGTGTATTTTTTATGGGATTGGTCCCATTTCTTATTCTCATATTCAAATGATTTTTCAATACATTTTTGAGCATGACTTCTGAAAAGTTGTTGCATTTGAAGATGATGATTTTACACCAGGATGTAAATCCAATTTAGGTATTTTATTATTGAGAATTTGTGCAGGAGTATTTGGAACATATCCAAGCCAGAGCTCAAAAGGCTTTATTTGAGTAACAAAATGAACAGTGCTATTATAAGAAAATTCCAACCCAGGCAGTAAGGTAACCAAATCATGAGTGAATCTGTCATTGTCTTTATACTCAAGGACAAAGTCACATTACCTTCTTATCATGTCCTCTAGAGTCTGAATCATTCTTTCAGATAATCCATCAGTCTGAGGGTGATGGGCAGTAGATAGTTTCAGATCACAACCACAAACATCCATCAGAGACATCCAAAATTCAGAAGTATATTAAGGGTCTCTGTCAGAGATTATGGCTTTAGGAAAACCAGAAGCATTAAACATACGAGACCACAATAAGAAAGATAATTCCTTAGTGGAAACATCCTTGTGAGTAGGGATAAATTTAAACATTTTGGTTAATCTTTCCACAATAACCCAACAAGAGTTATAAATGTCTTTTCCAGAAATAGGTAATCCTGTTACAAAATCCATGTTTATTATCTGCCATGGTGAATCAGGAGGTTCAATATGTTGCATTAATCCTGCTCTCTTACCAGTCAATCTTTTTGATTTTTGGCAAGAATCACAAGATTCAACATATAATTTGGTGTCTTCAGACATATTAACCCACCAAGCAGTGTTTTTAATTCTGATCATTACTTTTTCAAGATCAAAATGTCCAGCTAATATGTCACCATGACAAATTTTCAAGTTGATTTCTTTCATAGAAAGAGGAATAACAATGACATTACTCAAATTTCTTCTATAATATAGATATCCTTCATCAAGTGAAAATTTACCTTTCTCAAAAGCCTTCTGGTACTTTGTTGGAAGGGTTTTAATTAATGCTTGTATTGAAGCATTCTTTGGATCATTTAATATGGTGCACAACTTTTTTAAGTCAGTGTCCTTAACATATGAATCCAGAATAAGCTGCAATATCTCTTCCTCCATATCAACTACATATATCCCATGAATATGAATAAATTCATCCTCGGGATCGAAAGCAGGATTAGAGTCATCATTTGGTAAAGGTAACCTTGATAACATATCCACATTTGAGTGAAAAATACCAGCCCTATGAAAAATTTTTATTCTCCCTCTGTGTTCCTGAACAGCTAACTGCAATTTTGTCACCGGACGACCTATGCACAAGGTTGTGGATGTTCCTGTAAGTGAGATGAGGAGTTTAGAGACTTCTTCGAAGTACAGAGGAATTATTTGAGGAAGTTATTCGAAGATGATTCAAAGGAAGAACTACTGCTTTGATTTATGTTCGAGAAGGATTCTAATATAATTGAAAAGTAATATTAAAATTCTTAAGATCTCACGAAGGGTTGGAACTCAACAATCAAAGATTTAGGATTGAGAAATGATTATTGAGAAAATCAAGAAATATAAAATAATAATGATTTAACTTAAAAGATTTACCACTATTAATTATAAATATGTTTTATAATTTAATTCTAAAGAGTATCAAACCAAAATCCCAACCCCTTTTATAACTTTTACTCCTCCTCGCATTGACCTCGTACCCATCCACTATTCCGCACACCATAGAACATTAAAAAATGCATCCATTACACCCTGACCCTCCTCACTAACATCTGTTAACCCCTTAATCCTCCACTATCCATTCCGTCCATACTCACTACCCCTTTTAATAATTCACAGACATTTAATAAACCTTTTAGTGCACCATTACATTGACTATTGCGCTGTGCGTCACTTATTGAAGAAAAGACTAAGACACACTATTGAGATATTGACTAATTTAGATTTAGAGTTTAGGCTAGCGCAGTTGGATAGTGAGTACACAAAGGAAAGTCGCAGTTGCTATGGAGAATTGCTTTCTGCGCTTTGAGTATGGATTTGAGCCACTTATTATTGATTTAATGAGCTACTTTTGCCTCGAGTGTCATGTGGCGTGTGACACATTTGAACATATTTCTGTTAGGTGTTTTCAAGTTTAAAAGGGATTTAACTCCACTGCAATCAGTGACAAGTTCAAATTTCTGGTCATCTAGGTAATAATGTAGCTTTTCTAGAGCCCACACTATGGTTAAACATTCAAGATGAGTGGCACCATATTTCAATTCACTATTTCTCAAGGTTCTTGAAATATAACAAATTACTTCTTCTGATACTTTATCATTCATCACTTGTTTTTAATGGGGGCAGCACCAAGACCAACAAAACTTGAATCAGTGTACAAAACAATTGGTTGATTAAAGGCAGGTAAAGCAAGAATTGGTGCTGACATCACACAGTGTTTAATAGTGTCAAAATCTCTCTGTATTTCACTATCCCAGACAAAAGCAACATCCTTTCTAGTCAGTTGGGTAAGGGGTAAAGCTATGACTTGGTATTTTTTAATATACTGTCTATAATATCCACACATTCCCAAAAAACTCTGGAGCTCTCTAACCGTGGTAGGAGACTTCACCTGCTGTATGGCTGCCACTGTATTTTGATCAAAACATATCTGTAACCCTGACACAACATGACCAGCAATTTTAAGGAATGAAAACCAAATTTACATTTCTTCAGAGCAAGTGTCATATTTATTTCATCCATTTTGTGGAACACTTTACACAGGTGGTTGAGATGATCCTCAAATGTTTTTGAGAATATAATGATATCATCAATATAAACCATCAGCCATCCTTCAATTATCTCCTGATGGAATGTGTTATCAATAACTTTTTGAAAAACTGAAGGGGCATTTTTAGGAACAAATGGCATCCTAACATACTTATATATACCCATATGAATAGCAATCATCAGAAAATTTTGGGAATTCTTCACAACAGGTACCAGGTGATATCCCTTGTTACCATCCAAGCAGCTTATATACTTAGCACCTTGTTAGGTAGCATGTATAGAGCTAATTCTAGATAAAGGGTAGATATCATAAACAGTATAAGTATTCAATGCTCTATAATCACCACATAACCTGTCTTTATCTTTATCATAAAAATTAGGACAGGTGAGATAACACAATATTTAGGTGTTTCAACTACCTTTTCAATAATACTCATTTTCAAAAGGGTAGAGATATTATCCTCAATATCTTTTCTATTTGTGGGAGAAGAAGGGTAAGGCTTCTTCTTCAAACTAGGTGGTATGTCAGTTAATGGACAAGATAATGGAAGTTTCATTTCTTCCTTAACTAATCCTAGTTCATGTGACCAATGAGCAAAGGCCATATGAAAAGATTTTATCAATTTAATGATGGAATCTTTATCCTCACCAAAAAGTTTTTCTCCAAAAGGAGCATTCTCAATTTCAGACATAAGAGCATACATTTCCTATGTAGACATTCCTTTATATTGAATCACAGAATTACATGTGTTCAATTATGGTTTTAACAATTTTTTGGGGGAGGAAATCTTAAATTTTCTCTTCCCATTTATCCCCATTGTGAAGCATTGGTTTGAAGGATCTAATTTTATGCCATATTTGGCTAAAATATCATTTACTATAATAAACCAACTGCTTAAACTATCATTTTCATGACAACAAAATCACAAATAGCTCTTACAAAACCATGGTTATATTTAAAAAACACTGTGGCTTTCTATTTACCAATGGGGGACAAAACAGAGCCATAAACTCTCCATATTTCAGAAATGATAGGCATCAGTTTTATTTAATAGTCTTGATCCACTGAAGAAAGTGCTTTTTGAGATACTACACTTCTTCCAGCTCCAGAATCCAGAACAACTTCAATGCTGGTTCCATTAATCAAGACTGGTGCTTTGAGAGGGGCAATAACAATTGAGCTATCCTCAATGTTCCTTATGATCTCAGCATCCCCAAATGCAGATAAATCATTATTATCAATATCAATAGTATTTAAATAATGAATATCTTCTTCCAGCATCAAGATTTCTTGTTGAGATTCATATGAAATATTGCTTGCACAATCACTTGAAGTATCATCCAGTGCTATTGTGTCATCAGCATGCTCCTCAGTTTTTTCAACAAGATTTATCCTCTTGTCACAAACATGGTACTCTACCAAGGCTTGTTGCACTTGAAGCAAGTGTTTTTTGCATACTTTTATGGTGCAACAGGGGCAGAAGGTTAACCAACCTATTCCAGAGGTTTCTGTTGGTAAGTGGAGGATTTTTCTAAAGGGGTCCTAGGAATGAATCTTCTGGCATCATACTTGTTGTTTAGAAGGATCTTATTAAAAGTATTAATGAAGGAAGAAGGTTCTCTGGAGAAATCAGTCCTGGCCACTATCAAGTCTCTCAAAGACATTGGTAATTTATAAAGGACCCTGTCCTTCCATAACTCAAACTTCATATTTGGGTCCATTTCCCTCAAGACTTTTACAAGTTTCATTAAGAACTCAATAGGTTTATTAGTAGAAGGGTTATATCTAGTTTCCTCATACTGCCTTTGTTGAGCCATCTTAAACTTGGAGCCACCAAATTGTGCTTTAATCAATTTTTTCCAATCTTCCCATGAGTAGTCATTTCTATCCAGGAGAACAGATTCATATCACATTAGGGCTACATTGTTAAACAAAGAAATTATTTTAGACACAATTTCCTCATCTGGGAGTTTGCAAGAAATTCTCAAGTTATCAATTCTTGAAATGAATTGCTGCCAATCAGAAGAAGAATCACCATCAAATGTGGTTACTGGTCAAGTTTTGGCCAATTCTTTTGATTTGAAGGAGCCTCCTTAGTATTAGCTTGTTTATGAGTAAGAAGTAGCTGTAGCTTCTCTAATTGTGCAGTAATCTCATTGTTTAATCCTTCTCTTGAAGATCCTGGTGCATCATCAATTTTTGATGGAAACTCAGTGGTATCAACAGGCATTTCTGAATCTAATTTTACTTTAGATGAACTAGAAACAAGTAAACTTGGAGAATCCTTTACTATATGTTCCTTCAAAGAAGTTTCAGAATATTTTTGATAATTAAACAATGAATTCAATTTTTCTTCAATGGTTGTTAGTCTGGTTTTAACTCTTTGAAGACTAGATAAACTCTCATTTATTGTTGCAAAAGATAACTGGGTTTTATTTTGAAAAGATGAATAATGATCACACAATCTTTTCAGGTTCATCTTATTTACCTCTAGCTCCAGGCAACAGGCAGATACAATATCTTGCATTTTAGACAAATCATTTTTGATATTTTGTCTTAAAGAAACTTTCTTTTCATGGGTTGCTTGGTGATGAAAAAAATCATCAGAAACTCTTTGTAAATAACTCCTCAATTCTTGATAACCCTGTTCAGTTAACAAACTATTATATTTCTGAGTCAATTGCATGTTTTTTATTATATGATTTTGTTTAGCAATAATATCCCTCAAATATTCATCATTAATGTTAGCTAAATCTGAAGTGTTTCTCTATAAGGAAACAGAGTAGCTTTCCAGATTCACATAAAACTCAGGCTCAAGTGTTTCATCAATAATAGCCATATCAGGATTTATCATTGAAGTAGCAATTATAACTAAAGGATTATATACATTTGAAATTTGAGCAATTTGTCTACTTTTCTCAGCCTCTACATGTCTCACAGTCTCATCCCCTCCTCCAGAATTACCTGAAGGAACTGAATCAGTTACAAGAAATGGTACTTGAGATTCAATAGAGGGGCTTACCATGGCTTGGGAAAGACTTGGATGTGGTTGTTCTTTCTCCTTCTTCCTCCTTGATAGGAATGAGGAAGTGTTGGATTGAACTTATTTGTTGTTGAAGGACCTTCCTGAGGTGCTTGTTTCTGTTGCTGTTGGAACAGATAATCTCACTGGGTGTTCAGCCAATCCCACTTCCACTTTGAGACTTCCACCTTTTCTTGTCTCTGGGGGGCCAGTTGTGGAAGGGCTTTTGGAGGAGGAGGTTTCTTCTTCTCTTGAAGAAAAGACTCTATGTTTCTTACCTTGTCTTATAGACAGTCTATTCTTGACCTCAGCTTGAGGTTTTCTGTCCTCAACTCCTTGATGTGAGTAGAGAAATTTTTTACCTGCTGATTTAAGGGCATTTTTTTTATCTTGAATCTATTGGGAAGCTCTTCTGGGGGGTCTAATGAAGGTTTTTGTTCCTGGGCATATGTCTCTACCAGAATCTCCACTTCCTCCATTTCCACAACCTGATTGATTCAATGATTTATTAATTTGAGCTAATTTTGTAGTTAAAGGAGAACTAACAGAAGTAGCCTCATGATAATCAATCAGATCCAGTTCATCTTCACGTGCAGCAGAAAACCCTTGGTCAGTCATTGTTTTAAATCTAACCTGAAGTGAGGGATTAAAACAATAAGATAAATTAGTTTTATTTTTGCTTTTTTAAAAGAAAAATAATAATAAAAGAATATAAAAATCTTTAGGACAAAAAATCAACTGAAAAAAATAATCAATTATTTATCAATTCAAAATAATATTATAGCCAGGATTTAAAAGAAATCAACTGAAGAAAAAAATTAATTTTAATTTAACAAATTAATTTATGATAATTATCAGTATTTAAATTAACTGAAAGATATTTAATTACCAGGACTCAATGTCAACTGAAATGATTTAATATAGTTTATTTTTTATTAATTATTAAAATTTTATTGTCAGGACAATTTTTCAACTGGAACAAAAAAAGATTTTTTAATTTATCAGGACAAAATCAACTGAAAATTACAATTGAAAAAAATAAAAGATTTATTACTTCTAGGACTAAGAACACAATTGCTCAATCTTTTTCAACTAGGAAAATAAATAAATAAAATTAAATATCAATTTACCAGACACCTCCCCCTGTAAAATGAGTAAATTAATGCCACTTACAGAGTGCTGAGTAAAAAGAAATATGTAGAGTATGATGAGAAAAAAGTGACCCATGAAAAGTAATCAATAATTACCAGGAAATATATAACTCTTAGTTAATATATAAGCCTAAGTTTTGGAGTGTGGTTCGATTCCCGTTGGCAGCAAAAAATAAGTCACGTGATATATGATGTTCTTTGTTTTTGTTGTCCACTTGTCCTTATAGGTACCTCAATGGAAATGGTCCCAAGTTCTCCGGTCCTCAAGATAACAATGCGCTGTTGAAGATTCGGAAAGGTTCCCAACTGTCATGGGGTCTTTCAAGTCTAGAATGCTTTATAGGGAGGTCCAATGGCAGTAACAATGGGTTTTAAGGGATTCAAACTTTGGTATGTATTTTCTTATCTTAAAGATTATTTACTCAATAATAAGAGGTAAAAGGTTGAATTATTATTATAATTAATGGGTTAGAATTACATTTAATGTAAATAATAAGGCAGAAATAAATAGTGATAAAGGAATTGTAAAGAGTTGTAATAAAATAAGTAAGTAATGAATGAATAAAAAAACCCAAAAGAGAGGCCTTATATAGGCAAAGGAGGGACAAAGCACCGAAATGAAATTCTTAAAACAGTAGTATGAGAGAGAGAGAAAAAGAATATTCCAGAAGGAGTATTTTCAAATAATAAATTTATTCTAAAAAGAAGAGATCAAAGAGAAGTATTTAAAGATGTATTTACAGAGTATGTCAGAAATACATAAATTTATTTAATATTTACTGTAGAAGTCAATTCTAAATAAGAAATTTGAATTTTCTGTATATATTTTATTTTTATTTGAATATTAAAATTTTATTTTATTTTAAAATCTATTTTTTAATATAAAATTTTATTTCTTCTAACCTGTCAATGAGCACGGTGTTAGAGAATAAAAATATAAGGGACATTTTATATTTAATTTTAATTATTCATTTAAATTTACCATTCTGTAATTAGTTAATTTATTACAGGTAATTTTAATGTAAATAATTAAATAATTAAAATAATAAGGCATGGCTTCATCCAGTAAATAATTAATTATTTTACTGGGTAAGTCTAGCAGCCTGGCTGACACAAAGTAAGTCACTTTCTAATTTTTTTAAATTTAATTTCTAATTAAAATGTCTTTTTTCTTGTCTTTTTTTCTTTTTTTTATCATCTTTTTTGTTTTGATTAATGATTTATCTGTTCTTATTTCATCTTCCACCCTTTTTTCCCTTTTTTTCTTGCTCTCTATCATTTTTATTCTTGATTTATTGAATTTTTGGAGTTTTTGGTCATTTTTAGGCATTTTCACTTCTTTGGCCTTTTTCTATGCTAAATTGCTTTGAAATAATTTGGAAAAAATTTGGAAACCTTTTCTGAGCAATTTTCACTTACATTGAGGTGTTCTTGGCTTCTTTTGGTACTTTATTTTGTTTAAACATTCCAGAAACATTTTCCAAGCATTTCTTAGTGAATTCTACGTGTTTTTGGGCTATTTTAGGTCTATTTTTTCACTAAATCAATTTGGAAATGCTCAAAAACCTTTGGAAACCATTTGGAATCATTTCAAAAGCATTTTAAAGTATTATTAATTCATTTCGGCACTTTTTTGGACAATTTTTGAAACTTTTTTTGGCACTTTTCTAGAAACCTTTTGGAACTTTTCTTGCAATTTTTGGGGAGGTTTTAGTGGACTTTCAGGAAATATTTTTTGTAAATTTTGAAACACTTTAAGGAGAAATTTTGGACACTTTTTTAGAAACTTTTGAAACACTCTTTGGGTACTTTTGGGACACTTTTTTGTCAGTTTTTGGGGCTCTTTTGTTGAGCTTTTGGGACTCCTTTTTGGAAATTTTTGGGACTATGTCTTTCTGGTAGTTTGAGGAGATCTTTATAGGTAACTTTCATGCAATTTTGAGAAAAGTAAAGCACCACCTGGCTTAGAATCCTGTGAAGAATTCACTCACTTTGGCTGTTTTTTTCAAATGAAAAGGGAGCTGGTCAATAAGATTGATAAGGTAAGAGAAAAAGGTGAGGTAAAACAAAAAACATTAGGTAGAAAAAAAAAGTATGGGGGTAATATAGGTTTTCAACTTTTATTTTTATTTCACAAATTAACATTTGACAAGTCATAAATGATACTCTACTTACCTAAGTTAATGAGCCATTGGCCGTGTGTTGTATAATGGTAATCATGAGTAAATATGTTTTTCTCATGAGGTTCATGTATAAATTTGTGTTTGATTTCATTAAATTTGGTCACAGATGATTTCTACTAACATTTTTACTTGAATTTCCATTAATTTAGCTTTTTTAAATATCTTATAAGAATTTTTTCATGTTAATTTATGCAAGGAACATAAATTTTGGAAATCTGTGCTGCTACTTTAATAAAACACAGGGGAGGGTATTGCCATTTTTTTTTTTGTCAGTACAGTCTAGTATATAAGTATGATATAATAGTGTTATTTTATGGTCCTACTACTTATTAATAAATGATTTAGTGATTAAACCTCAGGGGAAGACTAATAAAATAGTTATACTCAATTTAAACTCACAATACTTGGATTTAAATGCGTGCTAGTGGTGGAAAATAGAAGAATAAAATATAGTTATAGCTTTTATAAAGATAATATCAATTTATAAGGGCTTTATAATATATTTCTGAATGTTAATAATTGTAGTGTAATGTTTATTTGAAGTGTAGTAATTGAATGATGATAATAAACCGTCAAAAATCCCTCCTTACTTATACCCAAATCCACTGGAGTGCACAGACCTTCAATCCAGATGATGTCACTGCTATCCCCGGCAATTACAGCACTGTGAGGGCCCATCACCTCCCCATGGCGTCCACTTCAAGCAGTTTCAACACCCAGACCTCCAGTAAGGACCCTCCATCACTATTAATAATAACACAGAGTCATACCATAAATAGAAATCCCAGATAAAAGCGGATACCATAAAGAAACAGGTAAAATAAATAATCAAAAAGAGATTTAATGAAACTAAAAGTATATAAAGGAAACAAATAAAATGTCCAAGCCCCCAATAACATCCCCAAGCATCCACATTAACCCAGAAACATCTTTCCAACCCATAAATCCGTGAATAACCATCCAAGGAAGTAATTTTAGTTGTCCAAACTGGGTGTATGCGCCTGATATAGGTGTCTATGCTTCTGTAGGCGTTGTGAGTCCACTGATTTCGTCCATATGACCTAAAATAAGCAGAAAAACAAAGGTTATAGGCTATTAAGGGGCTAAAACCCACTTATATACCTAAATATACATAATATACTGCATATTTCACTGAATATGAGATTTATGTATACATATAAGCTTGTGTATGTCAATAATTACTTCATATCACTTAAGATAAGTATATTATGACTCCATTAACACCTTAATAAGTATTATTAGGCCATGGATAAGCTATTTAAACTATTATAAATTATATAATAGAATAATAATTATATATATATATCATAAAATAATATATATTATTATTTTAACCTTATTTTTAAGATATAAGCTTAATCTAGTTAAGGTTATCTTATTTTAAGCATAAGAAATACTCAGTCCTAAGGATATTTAGGCTGACACTCCCTCACCCCAAAAAAAACAATAAAAAAAAAATGTTAAGACATTTTAATTAATCTTAAGGAATGAAATAATAAAATAAAAAAATAATTTTTATAATACATATACTGAATGAACAGTATTATTTAGATTTAAATTTTTTCAAGAGATTTTTAAGATCAGAGATTTCATTTTCTGGAATCCACTGGTCATATTCACTTGATTTATTTTTAAATCTTAGTAGATACTCAACCCCCTTTTCTTTTGTAAGGTGTCTCTTTTTAAGTATCTTTTCAATTTCTGCTTTTTCCACTATTTCTTCAGGTTGCTGTTTATGCCTTCCTGATCTTCTTGGAAAGAGAGCAGTATCATTAGAATGGTATGGTTTTATAAGAGAAATAGGAAATACTGGATGTTTTCTATCATAAGGTGCATATAGAATAACCTCAACAGCATTATTACCAACCATCTTTTTAACTACAAATGGTCCAATGAATGGATCCTTCAATTTAACATTACCATTTAAATTGAAATGTAGCGTTGAAATAAGGACTTCATCACCCTCTTTGAACATTTGTTCTTTATGGGCTTTATCCCATCTTTTCTTTTCATACTCAAAAGCCTTATTTATACATTCTTGAGCATGTTTTCTGCATAATTCCTGCATCTGAAGAAAAGATTTAGTACCTGGATGAATATCCAATCTAGGTAACTTATTAAGAGTTTTAGCAGGGGTATTAGGTACATAACCCAACCATAACTCAAATGGCTTTTTGCCAGTGACAGAATGTACTGTACTATTATATGCAAATTCTAAACCTGGGATAAGGGTTACCCAATCATGCGTGAATTTGTCATTGTCTTTAAAATTAAGACCAAAAGCACAGTATCTTCTTATCATATCTTCTAAGGTTTGTATCATTCTTTCTGCTAGCCCATCAGTTTGTGGATGGTGTGCTGTAGAAAGTTTTAATTGACACCCTGAAACATCCATAAGTGACGTCCAGAACTCAGAAGTAAATTTAGGATCTCTGTCAGAAACTATTGCTTTGGGGAAACCTGCTGTATTTAACATTTGTGTCCACCATAAAAAAGCTAAGTCCTTTGCAGAAACCTCTTTGTGGGTAGGAATAAATTTACACATCTTTGTAAATCTATCTACAATTACCCAGCAGGAGTTATAACTCTTATGCCCTGCTATTGGCAAACCTGTTACAAAGTCCATGTTAATGATTTCCCATGGAGCTTTTGGTTGCTCAATTTGTTGTAATAAACCAGCTCTTTTTCCTGTTAATCTTTTAGATTTTTGACAAGAATCACATGTTTCAACATATTTCTGAACATCCTCAGACATGTTAATCCACCAAGCTGTGTTTTTTACTCTGGTTAATGTTTTATGGTAGTCAAAATGACCTGCTAATATATCATCATGACATATACTTAACATTAACTCCTTCATTGAAGGGGGAATTACAATTACATTACTTAATTTTTTCCTGTAATATATAAAACCATCCTCAATGGAAAATTTTCCTTTCTCTAATGCCTCTTTATACTTATCTGGTAATGTTTTTATTAAAACATTCATTGAAGCATTAGATGGATCATTTAATATTGTAGTTAATTTACTTAAGTCAGGATCTGAATTATAATTATCAAGAATTGATTGCATAAATTCATCCTCAAGATCTACAATATAAATGCCATAAATGTTAATAATCTCTGACTCAGGAACATAAGCAGGATTATCATCATTATTAGGCAGAGGTACTCTAGATAACAGATCTACATTAGAGTGCAAGGTTCCTGCTCTATGTGTAATAGTCATCCGTCCTCTGTATTCTTGTACAGCTAATTGCCATCTAAACATGTGTCTATTAGGAGTTTTCATGTTTAAGAGTGACTTAACTGCACTACAGTCAGTTATTAACTCAAATTTTTGGTCTTCAAGGTAATAATGTAGCTTTTCAAGAGCCCATACTACTGCCAAACATTCAAGTTGAGTAGCACCATATTTCAATTCACCACTTCTCAGAGTACGTGAAATATAGCAGATTACTACTTCTGACATTTTACCTTCAATAAGTTGTTTTTGATGCAAAGCAGCACCCAGTCCAATAAAACTTGCATCTGTATATAATACAAAAGGTAATTGGAAATCTGGTAATCCCAAGATAGGAGCTGTCATTAAACATTCTTTTAACTTATTAAAAGCTTGTTGTCTTTCATTATTCCAAATGAAAGCTTCTGATTTCTTTATCAGTGTGGTCAGTGGTGCAGCAATTGATTGGTAGTTTTTTATATATTGTCTATAATAACCACACATGCCAAGAAAAGATTGTACATCCTTCACATTTTGAGGAATGCCAATATTCTTTATTGCAGCCACTTTATTTTGGTCTACACATATTTGTAAGCCAGATACAATATGACCAAGCACTTTTAAAGATTCAAACCCAAATTTACATTTTTTCAATGCAAGGGTCATTTTTATTTCATCCATTTTTTGAAATACTTTCCTTAAATGGATTAAGTGTTCATCAAAAGTTTTAGAGAACACTATGATGTCATCAATGTATACCATTAACCATCCCTCAATCATTTCATTATGGAATGTTATATCCATTAACTTTTGAAATACTGAAGGAGCATTCTTTGGTCCAAATGGCATTCTGACATACTTATAAATTCCCATATGTGTTGTTATCAACAAAAAGTTCTGTGAATTCTTTTCAACAGGAATTTGATGGTACCCTTTATTTCCATCTAGGCAACTTATATATTTAGCACCTTTAAGGGTAGCATGTATAGAGGCAATCCTTGGAAAGGGATAAATATCATCTACTGTAAATGTATTTAATGCTCTATAATCACCGCACAGTCTTGCTTTATCTTGTTCATAAGAAATCAGCACTGGTGATATTACACAATATTTTGGTGTAGTTTCAACCTTCTCAAGAATGTTCATCTTTAGTAACATCTTAATATTATCCTCTATGTCTTTCCTCTTCATTGGTGAAGCAGGGTATGGTTTCTTTTTAAGACTAGCAGGAATATTATCCATGTCACAGGTTAAACTAATTTTCATTTCATGATCTTTTACAAGGCCAAGTTCATTTGTACCATGTGCAAAAGCCATTGGAAAAGCTTTAATTAATTCCAAAATATTATCTTTCTCAGTTTCACTTATCTGAGTGCCAAATGATGCTTTTGAAATTTCTGTTTCCAGAAGTTCCATCTCATTGGATTCTCTTCCTTTAGACGGGGAATTTGTTACTGACTCAATGTGTAAGACTGTGTTAAAAGAATTTATTTTAAATTTCCTTTTACCATTCATGCCAATTGTAAAATTGTTATTAGCAGGGTCTAATTTTACACCAAATTTAGTCAGAATATCATTTCCAATGATAAAACAGTTACTACAATTTGTATTATCCATTACTACAAAGTCACAAGTTACCCTTACATAACCATGTTGGTGTTTAAAGAAAACAGCAGCTTTGTATTTACCAATGGGGTGTAGTACTGATCCAAAACCTCTCCAATTTTTATTCTGAAGTGGTTCAAGCTTAAACTTATATTCACTATCAATTTTCTGTAATGTATTAGTGGAAACAACTGAACCAGCAGCTCCTGTGTCTAATACTATATTAACATTTTCACCAGAAATGATAGCTGGAACCGTGATAGGTGTCATTCTAAAGTTATCAGCTTGTATATCCTTAATGATTTCAGCATCCTCAAAATTCATTAAAGATTCATTTGAGTCCATATTTAATATTGGATTTTCAAAGATGGACAAATCATCTTCCAACATACAGACTTCATTTTCATCACTATATGAGATATTGCTGTCATAATCACTTGATTCTTTACTTTTTTCAGTTTCAGTTTCAGATTCACGTTGATTTTCAACAATATTTATGTTTTTCTCACATTTGTGACCTTTTACCCAAGGTTTGTTACACTTATAACAAGTATTTGTTTCATACTTTTTAGGTACTACAGGTGCAGTAGGTTTTTTCTGCTTCTCCTGAAGTGTTTTTGAATTCTGAGTTTTTACAGGTTCAACATTTTGCTTATAAGTGGAATACCTTGATTCATACTTATGGTTCAATAATATTTCATTGCAAATATTAATAAAGTCAGAATATTCAGTAACATTTAATGTTCTAGCTACAACAATGTCTCTGACAGATATAGGTAATTTGTATATTATCTTATCTTTCCATAAGTTAAAATCCATATGAGGCTCAATGGCTTTTAATATTTTGTTTAAATTCATTAAAAATACCATAGGTTTGTCACCATTCAACGGATTATACCTAGTCTTCTCATACAGTCTCTGCTGAGTAAGTCTGAATTTAGAACCTCCAAATTGTTTTTCAATAAGTTGTTTCCATTCAGCCCAAGAGTAGTCTCTACCCTCACTTAAGACAGCTTCAAACCATAATAAAGCAACATCCTTAAATAAAGAAATTAATTTTGATGTTATCTCTTCATCTGGTAACTTATATGAGAATTTCAAGTTGTCAATTCTTTGAATAAAATGTTGCCAATCAGAGCTGGCTTCCCCATCATAAGTTGGGTACTGATCTATCTTAGGCCAGTTCTTCTGATTGGATTTTATCTCACTAATCTTAGGTAAATTCAACAACTCATTTACTTTTGATAAATGGTCTTGTATTTCTTCCTGCACGGATTTGTGACTTACATTTTCAGATTTGACACTACCACCAGATGGTTTTAATTGTGGTGGTACAGGGAAGGAATGAGATTCACTTTTGCCAATGAAAGGATTATTATTATATTGATTATACTTATGATTATCCTGGTTCATTAGTAGATTGGCAGTTTCAATCTCAACTTTAGTTAATCTTTGTAGCAGCTCAGAGACACTTTGATTTGTCTGTGCAAAAGATAACTTTGTTCTTGATTCAGTTTTTAATAAGTGTGTTTCATATAATTTTTCTAACTCACAAAATTTGTTTGAAAGGTCATTATATTTATTACTCAATGAATCATATTTAAGAGTTAGAGACAAATGTTCTTTCTCTAATTCTTTATTACGTGTTGCTAATTGAGAAATGTTCAATGTTAAGGATGAAATTGTATCACTAGTGAGCTTAACTGTCTGTTCCTCACAATCAGTCATTCTATTCCACAATGCAGAAACAATTCTATGGACAGTTGGATTATTGTTAAAATATTCCATGTCCTCCTTTTCAATTCTCTCACTCTCCTGTGAAGTACTCATCTCACTAGTAGGTGGTTGCAACTGAGGATTAACTGTATTATCATTGTATATAGTACTGTTATTATGGATAAAAGACAAGTCAGGTGTATCTACTCTAAAACCCAAATTTCTTAAATCCTCCTCTATTTTTTGTACAGATTTAACATCAATAGAATTACCTATATTGTAATTATCAGTATTATGTCTAATCTGAGAGGGTAAGTTACTTACCAAGGGATGGTTGCCAGTCCTGATTTTTGGCGCTTTTTTCCCTTGTAAGGGTGAGCTGAGGAAGTCAGATGAGGGGGTGGATCCCTGTTGCAACTGTGGCTTGTCCACTGTTGGTGAAACCAGTCCCATTTCCATTTGTCTACCAGGATTTTCTCCTGGGAGTGAGTGGACCCTCCTTGGGTAGGGGGTTGCTGATTTGATTGACTGGGCTGGCCTCCCTTTAATTCTGCCATTGCCTGATTCATCTGCTGAAATCCTACCTTGCAATTGTTTTGCAACTGCTCTACTTCTTTGAACATGAGAGATTTTGATTCCTCTAGCTTCAGAACCTGTTTGGCCAGATGGGACAGTTGATCCTGAAGAGGAGGAGACGTCTTTTTGATAGTTATCTTTTTTAAGAGGGCGTCCTTTTCCTCTATACTCATGCTTTCTGGTTGGGGGTACTGTTGTCCCTCCATGGTGATGTCCTGGAAAGTTTTTATTAGCTTTAGACCTGGTATTATAAGCAGGCTGTTCACTTACACTATCCTGAGGAGCACTTATATTGTTCAGAATAACAATATTTTACGTCTACAAAAGGAAAAAACTCTGTGGAATTAGTAGACAAAAGATATTAGTAATTATATTACTAATAAAAAAGCAATGGAGCTTACCCTGAATTTATATCTTTATTTATTTAAATAAAATATAAGAAAAATTCGAAAAAATCTGTTAAAAATATAATAATAAGTTTAACTAGACCTCTATAAGGGTGAATAATTAGCTTACCAAGCTTTAGCCAAATACCAATTTAATTGGGTGTTATATTGGTGTCCAAATACCAAGTGAAATTGGGTTTATATTGGGTACAGTTACTACTGTAAATATCTAATTTTTATGATAAAAAATTAGTAAAATTATTATAAGGGTTCTTTTCCGCAATCAATGAGTTATGATGACCCACTAATATGCCGCAGACCCAAATATTTGGTTAATTTTGAGTTGTACTAAGGTAAAAATCACGTCCCAAGGTTTATACTAAATAATAAGTAAAATATAAGGAAAGACCCCCAATTGTCAGTACAGTCTAGTATATAAGTATGATATAATAGTGTTATTTTATGGTCCTACTACTTATTAATAAATGATTTAGTGATTAAACCTCAGGGGAAGACTAATAAAATAGTTATACTCAATTTAAACTCACAATACTTGGATTTAAATGCGTGCTAGTGGTGGAAAATAGAAGAATAAAATATAGTTATAGCTTTTATAAAGATAATATCAATTTATAAGGGCTTTATAATATATTTCTGAATTTTAATAATTGTAGTGTAATGTTTATTTGAAGTGTAGTAATTGAATGATGATAATAAACTGTCAAAAATCCCTCCTTACTTATACCCAAATCCACTGGAGTGCACAGACCTTCAATCCAGATGATGTCACTGCTATCCCCGGCAATTACAGCACTGTGAGGGCCCATCACCTCCCCATGGCGTCCACTTCAAGCAGTTTCAACACCCAGACCTCCAGTAAGGACCCTCCATCACTATTAATAATAACACAGAGTCATACCATAAATAGAAATCCCAGATAAAAGCGGATACCATAAAGAAACAGGTAAAATAAATAATCAAAAAGAGATTTAATGAAACTAAAAGTATATAAAGGAAACAAATAAAATGTCCAAGCCCCCAATAACATCCCCAAGCATCCACATTAACCCAGAAACATCTTTCCAACCCATAAATCCGTGAATAACCATCCAAGGAAGTAATTTTAGTTGTCCAAACTGGGTGTATGCGCCTGATATAGGTGTCTATGCTTCTGTAGGCGTTGTGAGTCCACTGATTTCGTCCATATGACCTAAAATAAGCAGAAAAACAAAGGTTATAGGCTATTAAGGGGCTAAAACCCACTTATATACCTAAATATACATAATATACTGCATATTTCACTGAATATGAGATTTATGTATACATATAAGCTTATGTATGTCAATAATTACTTCATATCACTTAAGATAAGTATATTATGACTCCATTAACACCTTAATAAGTATTATTAGGCCATGGATAAGCTATTTAAACTATTATAAATTATATAATAGAATAATAATTATATATATATATCATAAAATAATATATATTATTATTTTAACCTTATTTTTAAGATATAAGCTTAATCTAGTTAAGGTTATCTTATTTTAAGCATAAGAAATACTCAGTCCTAAGGATATTTAGGCTGACATTTTTCATATATTTTTTCTGACTTAGAAAAAAAATGGTGGTCCCCACCCCTTGTTATGGTAAATATCAGGGAAGGGTATTATCAAAAAACATTTTTTGACATAAATTTTTTTGACTTATAAATAATTTGGTGGTCTGGACCCCGTAATATGGTAAATTGCAGGTTAATTTGTTTCCAAAATAAACTTGCATAATTTGCTTCCATAAATATTCTTGGTATACTAAGATCCATTTTCTTTAACATCCAAAATATATTTCAAGTTTCATTTTCTCCAGAATATTTTAAATGAGTACCTAATCTAGTATTGAACAATATTTTAACAAGTTTTATCAGCTCACATATCAATACTCTAAACCTTGCACAAGATGCAAAAAATCTAATCTCTATTGTGTTAAAAATACAGAAGTTAAAGAAAAAGTCAAAACATGTCAAAGCTGCCATTGGCTTCATCCAAAATGGGATTTTCTTAAACTTAATCCTGAACCAAAATCTCAATTCACAAACTTAAAAGTTTGGGAAGTAGTTTAGTCTTACTACCATGGGCTCTTCAAGCTCAATGTCAAAATACTCTGATGCTTCTACAAATTCTGGAGAGTCAAGTGAAGGATCTAAAGAAAATCTTGACTATTCATATCAGACCCAGTGATTCCTGGCCCTTGATTCTTGGGCAAGGAGTTGACATCAGGCCTTTGACAAAGGATTTTTTCCATTTGATCATAAAGAGGACACATAGAGTTAAGTTTTTCAGGAACAGATGTAATTCCATGCTTTTCATCATCTTCAGTAACTCCAAACCCAGTTGAAGATGGAGCCATTTTTTCTTTCTTGTATTTTTTGATAGTTTTTGAATCTTTCTCTAATTTTATTTGTTGTAAAATCCATATTAACTTTATTTTTTGATTTCAAATCCACTTCCATTTGATTAAAGACACTCAATTTTTATGCGGGTGGAAAACCAACTTGAGTGGACTTTTCACAGCAAAAACAAGCATCAAAATTAGATCTAATTTTCAGCCATTTAATTACCATCTGTAGGTAAGACAGTTTCAATTGAGTAAATTTTTGAGAAGTAGATTTTGGGCAAGGCATTATGAATTAAGACTAAACAAAGAAATTAGTGAAAAAAGAAAATTTTATTGAAGAAAAGGAGAAACTAACAAATATTTTAGATATTTATTATGCCTTGTCTAAAAATAAGAGGTTGTGATTATAGAAATTTGAGCAGGAAAATTCTCTAAAAAAACAGAATAAAATGCAATGGACTTACTGTGGTTTAAAAGAGAAAAATATGATTTGGAAATGAAATGGGGGAGAGGAGTTGGGACATGGAGTATACAGGTGAGGATAGAAGGATGGTGGTGCCCAGCTGATAAGGAGGATGTGGTTACTTGTGGGCTTAATTTTGGTTAAGAAAATTGTACAAAAGTAGGACGTATTTGATCTCATGTTTGAGACCCCAAGTACCAAATAAGCCATGTTTCATAGCCTTTTTGTGTGGCATTTATCAAATAAAACACACTAGGCATGTTTGGTAATGCTTGAGACCCCCTAATATATATAAATAATAATTTATTTGATATATATAAATATTTTGGACAAAAAATTATTTATTTCAGGTCATTAAAATTAAAATTTTTGTGACAATCCCTTTATTAGCACTGAGACATTTTCAGGTATTTTTAGATAGTTTTAAAAAAACTGAAACTAATCAGTTTAATCACTTAAATAAAAATAATTGAATAAATTAATTTGTGTTTAATTATTATTTATCATTAAATATATATTAAAAGACTAAAAATCATTATTTTTTAGTATTTATATTTTTCTGATTCAATCATCAAAACTGCTAAAAAAATGGATGCAGACAAAGACAGTGATGTATGTTGCAGAGCTAGTATTTCTGATTTTAAGAATATTACCCACAAAAAATAATATATAGGAGATTTTCATGCAGAAGTCCAAAACCTCAGAGAAAAAAAACTCACCAAAGATAGTAGAAAGCCTGCAACCAGGTTTGAAATTCAAAAAGATGATGGATAAGGAAAGAATAAGAAATCTTTTCTCAGTGGTGAGAAAAAACAAACAGAAATGGAAAAAACTGAAGGAAAATCTGGAAATTTTGGAGAAAAAGGTCACAAAAGTTATCGACTAATAGGAGATATTTTTCAACAAGAAAAATCAAGTTCAAAAAACCCAATCAGGTTACTCTACCAATCAAGGAGATTTTCAAAAATCAGACATGATAACAGTGGAAAGGTGGAAGTGGGATTGTATAAATAAAAACTGGTACAAGTTACAAAGCCAAAACCATGCAAGTCAAAACCAGGTTCCCTAGTCAGGTCCTTCAAGGCCTCCACCACCACCAGTGATCCATTCCAATCCTTACAAAGGAAAGAAAAAAAAGGATATATGCAACTAAAACCTTTGTAAGAGCTCTTCCTGAAAAATTTAAAAGTTTAAATATTGACAAAGTTTATATAGGTGAGAGTTATTTTCATGAAGAAACAATTAGAAATGTTAGATATTCATCTGAAGCACTAGTTTTAACTACTTTTGATTAATGTTTTTTTATTATCTTTTAATTGTCATGTAGCTTTATTACCAAATGAAGACTCTAGAAATGATGTTAAAAGACCTGAAGAAATATAAAAAATTATTACTGATGCTTATAACAAACTTTAAAATAATCCACTAGATGTGAGTTTGATAATTAACCATAGTATGAACAATTTAATTCAAGAATTTGATAAAAGATTGAATCAATTTTAAACTTCACATGTGTTTAGTATTGAAATAACTGATAATATTACTGAAATTTTAAGAAATAAATTATCCCATAAATTGAACATAGCTGTAGATGATATGAATAAAAATTTATCTTTTGTAAAAGTAAAAATAAATATCTAAAACATAAAATTTTTGATATAAAAAAGATATAAATTCTTTGAAGTCCCAAAATTTTTCTTTCTCTGAGAAATTATTGTAATTAACAGATAAATACTTTATCAATTCATAATATGAATGAAACATTATATGAAATTTCATTATTGAGAGATCAAATAAAGAAATTGGAAGAAAATAATGTAAATTTATTATATAAATTATATGAAGTGAATAATGATTATATTCAAAGAAAATCTTCAAAATGGAAACAAAGGGAAATACCATTTGATAATATTTCAAATAAATCATTTCAAGAGAATCATTCTCAGGGTTCCTTGAAAAAAAAGTTAAGTGGATATATTGAAGAAATTTCAGAGTTATCAAATAATGGAAAAGTTATTAAAAAACTGATATAAGTAATCATCTAAAGAATTGGCCTAAATTAGCTCAATATCCTACTTTTCATGCTAATTCTTCTTCAGACTGGAAGCATTCAAGTCAAAGGATTGATAATATAAAATTATCATACAAACTTAAAGATGAAGAAATTACTTCAAAATTAATTTATTTAATTACTAATGTAGAATTGATGTGGTATGAATCTGATCTTATGGATGAAAAAAAATACTTTTGGGAGGAATGGAAAAACTTAATTGAAAAACAATTTGGTGGTTTAAAATTTGTTTAGCCCAATGAAGTTTATATGAAGAGAGTATATATTATTCAAAATTATCTGATAAACCTTTAGTATTATTAATAAAATTAACAAAAATATTAAAAGCCATAGATCCAAAAATGTATCTTGATCTATGGAAAGAAGAAATTTTATTTAATTTACCAAATTCATTAAAAAATTTGGTAGTAGCCATGTCTGTAAATACTTATAACACATCTGCTTTAAATAAAATCTGTAATTATGCTTTACTAAATCATAGATATTGTCAGCCAGGCTACTAAACTTACCCAGTAAAATAATTAATTATTTACTGGGATGAAGCCACACCTTTAATTTATTATTTTTAATTATATTATATTTATTTAAATAAAGTAATTGTAATAATATAACTAATTAAAGTAGGTAAATTAAGTAAATATTTAAAAAATTGATGTACCCCATATTTTTATTCCCCAACACCATCCTCATGACAGGTCAAGAGTGAAATAAAAATATATTTATAAAAAATTTTAAATTCAAATTAAATTTTTTAAAAATTAAATTTACAGAAAACCTTTAAAAGAAATAAAATAATTTGTACATACAGGAAATACATTATTTTGACACATTTTTTATAGAACATTCTTAATATTTGTGATATCTTATTCTGGAATTTTCCAACTCTCATACTTCTGTATATAGAATTTTAGCTATGTGATTCCTCTCCTTTTTGCCTATATAAGGCCTCCCATTTTGGTTTTTTTTGATCATTCCATTCTCACCTTACAAATTTATTATTTTACATAACACACATCTATTACTACTATTACTACCTTAGTATTTACATCTAAATACTTCTAATTTTTTAAGGAAATAATAATAATTACCCTTTACCTTCTCATTGAGTATTAAACTTATAAAGATAAAATGTACATACCTTTTTGAAATCTTGAGTTTCCCACAGACCACTGCTGTTGGACTGATGTTAATCCTTCTAGACCAAAAGTAGCCCATTGACACTTGTGGGCCTTTCCAAATTGTCATTGACTCACCAATAAATTGATGCTGGCAAACCTGGGACCATCAACTATGAGGACCAATAAGGACTGGTGGAAGACTAAAAACAACCAACGTCATCAGGAACATGACTTACTTTTTTACCGCAACTGGGAGTTGAACCTTTTTCCAAATCTAAGGTTTATATATTGGCAATTTTCATATACATAATTGTTGTGACTATACTAGTTACTATCTGTGGTCCTCACTTTGAACATTTCATATATCATGTATACTTTTTTACTCAGCACTCTGTAGTGGCATTAATTTGCTCAAATTACAGGGGGAGGTGCCTGGTAAAAAACAATTTTTTTTTCTTAGTTCACCAAGATAGAACCAATTTTTTCTTAGTCATAGAAGTAATATAAATTAAATTAAATTAATTATTTTATTTTTCAATTGACCTTTTGTCAAGGGGTCCTTTTGAGTCTATAAGATTTTACTGTGGTCCAAATGGCAGATAAGGTGGATAACTCAAGGATTTCAAAGCGGGTACATAAATTTTATATTTATGTTTTAATTACTCAAGAAAGAGGGATAAGATTAAGATTATTATTACTTTAAGCTTTATATTTTATGCAAATGTAAGTACTAAAACAGTAGTAGTAGTAAGAAACTAGTTATTGGGTTGTAAATAATAAAATTTGTAAGTAGTATAGAATCATCAAAAACAGAACAAAGTAGAAGGCCTTTTATAGGCAAAAAGGATAGACAGAACACTGAGTTAAGAAGCCTACACACAAGTCTGTGAGAGAAAAGACTTTTCCAAAATAAGAATTAACCAATAATCAGAGAGTACTAAAAAGATGCTCAAATAAAATATGTTTTAGTAAATATCAATTTATTTGATATATTTTAGAATTCATTTTTGAATGTCACACTTAGTACAAAATAATTTGAATTTTAAATTTATAGAAATTTGATTATTTTTAAATAAACTCATTTGAATTTTTTTTTCATTTTTTAGTATTAGTATGATTTTATTTCTGTAACTTGTCATTGAGCACAGTGTTAGGAAAAGAAATATAAGGGGCATTAATATTAATTTTAAATATTTACTAAATTTACTTATTGGAATTATTTAATTTATTATAAGTAATTTTAAAATAAATATACTATAATTAATAATAAAATTAAAGTAAAAAAGTCGTGGCTTCATCCCAGTAAGTAATTAATTATTTTAATGGGTACGTCTAGCAACCTGGCTGACACTCCCTCACTTTAAAAAAACAATAAAAAAAGATATGATTTTTTCTTTCTATATTTCTTTAGCAGATTAGGAAGATTAGATATCTCTTTCCAAGGTATCCAGGAATCATATTCAGAAGATTTAATCTTGAATCTCAATAAGTATTAAAGTACCTTTTTCAGCAGTAATTATTCTGTCATTTAGAATTTTATCAATTTCTGCTGTCTCAGTGATTTCATTAGGGGTCTTCTTTGGTCTTCCCCTCCTTTTAGGAAATAAATCACTATTGTATGTGTAAGGTTTCAGAAGAGATATCGGAAAACAGGATGTTTTCTGTAATATGGAGAGTACAGGATAACTTCAACTGCATTATCACCAACCATTCTTTTGAAAACAAATGCACCTACAAATAGGTCTTTTAATTTGTTATTACCTTTTGAATTGAAACTGACTGTAGAAATCAATACTTCATCACCCTTTTTAAAATTTAATTTTTTAAGGGATTTGTCCCACATCTTCTTCTCATATTCAAAAGATTTTTCAATAAATTTTTGAGCATGACTTCTGAAAAGTTTCTTCATTTAAAGAAAATATTTTACACCAGGATGTAAATCCAATTTAGTTATTTTATAATTTAGAATTTGGGCAGGAGTATTTGGAACATATCCAAGCCAGAGCTCAAAAGGATTTCTCTGAGTAACAGAATGAACAGTGCTATTATAAGAAAATTCCAAACCAGGAGGTAAGGTAACCCAATCACGAGTGAGTCTGTCAGTGTCTTTTTACTCAAGTCCAAAGGTAAAATATCTTCTTATCATGTCCTCTAAGGTCTAAATCATTCTTTCAGATAATCCATCAGTCCGGGGGTTATGGGTAGTAGAAAGCTTCAGATCATAACCACAAACATCCATCAGAGACATCCATAAATCAGAGTTAAATTTTGGGTCTCTTTCAGAGATTATGGCCTTTGGATAAACCAGCAGTATTAAACATATGAGACCACCAAAAGAAAGCTAATTCATTAGTGGAAACATACTTGTGAGTAGGGATAAATTTACACATTTTTGTAAATATGTCCACGATAAACCAGCAATAGTTATAACTGTCTTTCCCAGAAATGGGTAATATTGTTACATATTCGATTTTTATTATTTGCTATGGCACATCAAGAGCTTAAATATGTTTCCTAAATCCAGCTCTTTTTTCAGTCAATCTTTTTGATTGCTGGTAAGAAGCACAATATTCAACATATAGTTTGGTGTCTTCAGAAATATTAACCCAAAAAGCAGTGTTCTTAATTCTGATCATTGTTTTGTCAAGATCAAAATGTCCAGCCAATATGTCATCATGACAAATTTTCAAGATGATCTCTTTCATAGAAGGAGGAATAATAATAACATTACTCAACTTTCTTCTATAATAGAGATAGCCTTCATCAATTGAAAATTCTCTTTTTTTAAGCAGTCTGGTACTTTGGTGGGAGGGTTTTAATTAATACTTGAATTGAAGCATTCTTTGGATCATTTAATATAGTACATAACTTTTTTAAGTCAGTGTCCTTATCATATGAATCCAGAAGAAGCTGTAATAGCTCTTCCTCAATATCAACCACATATATCCCATGAATGTAAACAATCTCATCTTCAAGGAGATATGCAGAATTTGAGTCATCACTTGGAAAATGTAACCTTGATAAAATATCCACATTTGAGTGAACAATACCATCCCTATGAAGTTTTTTCATCCTTCCTCTGTATTTTTGAACAGCTAGCTGCCATCTGAACATATGTCTGTTAGGTGTTTTCAAGTTTAAGAGGGATTTAACTGCACTGTAGTAAGTGACAAGTTCAAATTTCTGGTCATCCAGATAACAATGTAGCTTCTCTAGAGCCCACACTACTGCTAAAAACTCCAGTTTAGTGGCAACATACTTCAATTCAATATTTTTCAAGGTTCTTGAAATATAAAAAATCACTACATCTGATACTTTATCCTTCATACCTTGTTTTAGATGAAGAGAAGCACCAAGACCAATAAAACTGGCATCAGTGTATAAAAAAAAGGTTGATTGAAGTCAGGCAAAGCAAGAATTGGTGCTGACATAAAACAATTTTTCATAGTGTCAAAAGCTCTTTGTCTTTCCCTTTTCCAAACAAAAGCAACATATATCATAGTTAATTAGGTAAGGGGGAATGCTACTACCTGATAATTTTAAATATACTGTCTATAGTATACAAAAATTCTCAAAAAACTCTGGAGCTCTCTATCTGTGGTAGGAACTTTCACCTGTTGAATGATTGCCACTTTGTTTTGGTCAACACATATCTGAAAACCTGAGACAAAATGACCAAGCACTTATAAGGAATGAAAACCAAATTTGAATTTTTTGAAGGCAAGTGTCATATTTATCTCATCCATCTTATGGAACATTTAACACAGGTGGTAAAGATGGTCCTCAAATGTTTTAGAAAATATGATGATATAATCAATGTAAAGCATCAGCCATCATTCAATTATTTCATGATTGAATTTGTTATCCATAACTTTTTGAAAAAACTGAAGGGGAATTTTTGGGTCCAAATGGAATCCTAACATACTTATAAATATGCATATGAGGGGAAATCTTCAGAAAATTATCCTCAACAGGTACCTGGTAATATCCTTTATTATCATCTAAATAGCTGATATATTTAGCACCTTGTAAGGTAGCATGTATAGAGCTAATTCTGAGTAAAAGATAGATATCATCAAAAGTATGAGTGTTTAATGATCTATAATCACCACATAAGCAGGCTTTATCTTTCTCATAAGAGATTAGGAAAGGTGTGTTAACACAATGTTTAGGTGTTTTAACTACCTTTTCAATAATATTCATTTTTAAAAGGGTAGAAATATTGTCTTCAATATCTTTTCTCTTTGTGGAAGAAGCAGGCTAATGTATCTTCTTTAAACTAGGTGGTATTTTAGTTAATGGGTAAGATAATAAAAGCTTCATTTCTTCTTTTACCAATTT
Organism: Hemileia vastatrix; assembly: GCA_030280995.1. Taxonomy (NCBI): domain Eukaryota; kingdom Fungi; phylum Basidiomycota; class Pucciniomycetes; order Pucciniales; family Zaghouaniaceae; genus Hemileia; species Hemileia vastatrix. The sequence continues at coordinate 26,289,175 of JASXTE010000007.1, read as the reverse complement.
TAATTCATGTGACCCATGAGCAAAGGCCATAGGAAAAGATTTTATTAATTTAATGATGGAATCTTTTTCCTCACCAGAAAGTTGTTCTTTAAATAAAGCAGTGTCAATATCAGAAAAAAGGGCAGGAATTTCTTGTGTAGATCTTCCTTTATATTAAAATAAAGAATGAAATGTGTTTAATCCTGGTGTTAATAGTTTTTTGGGGGATGAAATATTAAATTTTCTCTTCCCATTCATCCCCATTGTGAAGCATTGGTTTGAGTGACCCAATTATATTACATATTTGGTCAAAATATCATTTCACACAACAAAACAACTGCTTAAGTTTTAATTTTTATGAAAAAAAAAAATCACACATAACACTTACAAAAATATAGTTATATTTGAAAAATACTCTGGATTTTTGTTTACCAATCAGGGACAAAACAGATCCATAACCTCTCCAATTCTCAGAAATGATAGGCATAAGTTTTGATTTATAATCTTGGTCTACTGAAGCAAGTGATTTTCAGATACTACAATTCCTCCAGCTCCAGAATATAAAATAACCTCATTGATATTTCCATTAATCAAGACTGGTTCCTTGAGAAGGGCAATAATAATTGAGCTTTCCTTAAGATTTCTTATGATCTCAGCATCTTCTACTGTAGATAAATAATCATTCCCAATGTCAATATTATTCAAATAATGAATATCTTCTTCCAGCATTAAAATTTCATGGTAAGTTTCGTATGAAATATTGCTGGCACAATTACATGAAGTATTATCCAGTTCAACTGTGTCATCAGAATGTTCCTCTGTCTGTTTAACAAGATTTATTTTCTTGTCACAATCATGGCCTTTTTCCAAGGCTTGTTGAATTTAAATCAAGTGTTTGTTGCATACTTTTTAGGTGCAACAAGGGTAGAAGGTTTACCAACTTTTTCAAGAGGTTTCTTTTGGTAATTGAAGGCTTTCTCCAATGAAATTATATGAATGAATCTTCTAGAATCATACTTTTTATTTAAAAGTATCTAATTACAAGTATTAATATAAGAAGAAGGCTCTCTTGAGAGCTTAGTCCTAGAAACTATCAGGCCTCTCAGAAACGTAGGCAATTATAGAGGATCCTGTCCTTCCATAATTTAAACTCCATTTATGGGTCCATTTCACAGGTGATTTTCACAAGTTTAATCAGGAACTAAAAAGTTTTTTCAGAAGAAGAATAGCTATATCTAGCTTCTTCATACTGTCTTTTTTTAGCTAACTTAAACTTGTAACCATCAAATTGTGCTTTCATTAATTTCTTCCAATCTTCCCATGAGTAGTCATTTTTATCTAAGAGGACAGATTCATACCACATTAGGGCTACGTTGGTAAATAAAGAAATTAATTTTAACACAATTTCCTCATCTGGGAGTTTGTAAGAATTTTTCAGATTATCAATCCTGAAAATAATTTTTGCCAATTAGAGGAAGAATCACCATCAGATGTTGGACATTGGTCAAGTTTTGGCCAATTATTTTGATTTGGATTAAACTCCTTATTACAAGCTTGTTTCTGAGTGAAAAGAAACTGTAACTTCTTTAATTGGGAAGTAATCTCATTGTGTAACGATTCTGTAGATGAACAAGGTACATCATTAATTTTTTATGGAAACTCAGTAACATCTACAGAAATTTCTGGAACTAATATTACTTTAGATGAACTAGGGACAGGTACAATTGGAGTATCCTGTGCAATAGGTTCCTTCAAAGAAATGTCAGAAAATGTTTGCTCATGTAACAGTGAGTACAATTTATCCTCAATGGTTGATAACCTAGTCTTCACTCTTGGGATACTAGATAAACTTTCATTGATGGTTGAAAAAGATAACTGCTTCTTAATTTGAAAAGATTAATAATGTTCACTTAATTACTTTAAGTTCAACTTATGTCTCTCTAGCTCCTGGAAACATATAGACACAGTATATTTTAATTTAGATAAATCATTCTTGATATTTTGACACAAAGCAACTTTCTTTTCATGATTTACTTTGGACTTAAAAAAGACATCAGAAAATTCTGAAATTCACTTCCAACTGATTGAAAACCCTGTTCAGTGAAAAAGCTATTAAATTTTTGAGTCAATCGCATGTTGTTCATTATATGATTTTGTTTAGCAATAATATCTCTCAAATATTTATCATTAATGGTAGCTACATCTTGAGTATTTCTTAATAAGAAAACAAAATAATTTTCCAGATTCTCATAAAATTCAGAATCAAGTGTTTCATCAATAATAGACACATCAGGATTAATCATTGAAGTAGAAATAAATACCAAATAATTTTTTACATTAGAATATTGAGAAATCTGCCTACTACAGTCAGCCTCTACTGATTTCAAGTTATCATCTCCTTTTCCAGAATTACCTGAAGGAATTGAATCAGTAACAAGAAAGGGTAATTGGGATTCAATAGAGGGTCTTACCATGGTTTTGGAAAATATTGAATTTGATTGTTCTTCCTCTTTGCTCCTCCTTGGTATGGGTGAGGAGGTGTCGGGTTGAACTGATGGGACATGGAAGGACCTGCCTGAGGTGCTTGCTGTTGTTGTTGGGCCTGGAGGTAGTTCCACTGGGTGTTTAGCCAGTCCCATTAACATTTTAAAACTTCCACCTTTTCCTGTTGTTTAGGAGCCAATGGTGGAAGGGCTTTTGTTGCTAGAGGAGATTTCCTCTTCTTTTGAAGAAAGGATTCTATGTTTCTTAACTTTTCTTCTAGAATTTCTGATTTTGATCTTATTTTGGGATTCTCTGCCCTCAACTCCTTGATGTGAGTGGAGAGGTTTCAGACTTGCTGTTGCAAGGGAATATTTATTATCTTTAATACTTTTGGAAGCTCTTATGGGGGTTTCACCAAAGAAGTTTTTTTCACTATTATTTCTATTTCTTGCGTTTCCACATCATGATTGGTCCATTAATTGATTAATTTGAGTAACTTTTGTAGTCAAAGGAGAACTTACAGAAGTCTCATCATAATCAATCAAGTAAAGTTCCTCATCACAAACAGCAGAAGTACTTTGATCAGTAATTGTTTTGTATTAATGAACTGAGAGAAAGAAATATTAAAATTTAATCAGTTATTATTTTACTTTGTTGAAAGAAAAATAAAGGAAAAAATAAAATTATTTCAGGTATATAATCAATTATCAGGATTATTTAATCAACTGGAATAATGAAAATATATTATTTATCAGGACAAAAATCAACTAAATAATTGTACCAACTTTATTTCAACTACTTAAGATATTTATATTTTATTACCAGGATTCAAAATGAATCAACTGAAATAATCCAATAATTTATTAATTATCAGGACAAAAAGTCAACTGAAATATTTAATACAAATCTAAATTAGTTATATATATTAATATATAATAATCAGGACTATGAGTCAACTGAAGTAATTTAATATCATTAAATTAGATAATTTATATAATTATTATTTCACTGTCAGGAAAATTTTCAACTGAAAAAATAAAATAAAATTTTAATTATCAGGACAATTTTCAACTGAAATAATTAAATAACAATAATATATTTTATTAAAATAATTTAATTACTTCTAGGACTAATAACAATAATTCTCTATCTTGGTCAACTAGGAAAAAAAATTAGAAAAATTATTATTTACCAGGCACCTCCCCCTGTAATGTGAATAAACTAATTACACTACAGAGTGCTTATTAAGAAGATGTATGTAAAAGATAAAATAAGCAGAGTGAGACCTACAGAAAGTAACTGGTATAGTCACTACAAATGTATAGGAAAAAACACCTATATAAAACTTAGATTTGGAGCAAGTTTTAATTCCCAGTTGTGGCAAAAAAAGGTAATTCACGTGATTTATGACTTTAGTTGTTTTTCAGTTGTCCACAAGTCCTTATTGGTCCTTGTAGCTGATGGTCCCACAGTTGCCAGTGTCAAGTTATTGGTACATTAAAAACAATTTTGAAAGGCCCCCAACTGTCAAGGGGTCTTTTTGGGTCTAGAAGATTTTACAGTGGTCCAAACAGCAGATAAGGTGGATAACTCAAGGATTTAAAAGCAGGTACATAAACTCTATCTTTATGCTTTAATTACTCAAGTAAGAGGTATAAGAATAAGAATTTTTATTAATTGTGAGGTTTAGATTTTACGCAAATGTAAGTGCTAAAATAGTAGTAGTAGTAATAATAGAAGGCCTTTTATAGGCAAAAAGGGTAGAGAGAACAAGGAGTTAAGAAGCCTACATCCAAGGCTGTGAGAGAAAAGATCTTTCCTAAATAAGAAATAACCAATAGCCAGAGAGTATTAAAAAGATATGCAAATTAAATATGTTTTAGTATATATCAATTTATCTGATATATTTAAGAGTTCATTTTTAAATATCACACTTAGTAAAAAATAATTTGAAGTTTCAATTTTTAGAAATTTGATTATTTTTAAATAAACTCATTTGAATTTTTCATCGTTTTTTAGTATTAGTATAATTTTATTTCTGTAACTTGTCATTGAGCACAGTTTTAGGAAATAAAAATATTAGGGCATTAATATTAATTTTAAATATTTATTAAATTTACTTATTTGAATTAGTAAATTTATTATAAGTAATTTTAAAGTAAATATACTATAATTAATAATAAAATAAAAAAAAAAATGCTTTGCTTCATCCCAGTAAATAATTAATTATTTTATTTGGTAAGTCTAGTGTCACCGGACGACCTACGCACAAGGTCGAGGATGTTCCTGTAAGTGAGATGAGGGATTTTAGAAACTTCTTCGAAGCACAGAGGAATGATTTGAGGAAATGATTTGAAGGTCACTCGAAGTAAGAGCTATAGGTTCGAGGTTTGTTCGAGAAGAATTATAAACTAGTTCCAAGGTAATAATAATTCTTAAAATCTCACAAAGGGTTGGAAATTCAATAATCAAAGATTTAGGATTTAGAAATGGATATTGAGAAAGTAAAAGAAAGATACAATAATAATGATTTAACTTTTAAGGATTTACCACTATTAATGTAAATACGATATTATAATTTAATTCTAAGGAATATTGAACCAAATAACCAACTCCTTTTATATCCTTTGTTCCTCCTCGCATTGATCTCCCTTCCATCGCAGCATTCCCATTCCATTGACCATTACTAACATACACTTAGACCCTCTCCACTAAATATCTGTCCATGCTCAATTTACCCCTTTTTAATTAATTAACAAAACTTTAATGAAAAACTACTACTGTACTATTTCGTTGATCCTAGCGCTGTGCGTCGCTTATTGAAAAGGACTAAGGTACCCTATTGGGAGATTGACTAATTTAGATTTAGAGTTTAGGCTAGCGCAGTTAAATAGTAAGTACACAAAGGAAAATCGCAGTTGCTATGGAGAATTGCTTTCTGTGCTTCAAGTATAGATTTAGGACTCGATATTATTGATTTATTGAGTTAATTTCGCCTCAAGTGTCACATGGCGCGTGACAGATGCCCGGGTATAAAAAATGCAAACTCCGTTGAGCTTGAGCCATCTTCCCACACTAATTTCCCTTTTCTAATACTTTTTTCCCTCACCTCTTAATTACTTATTTTTATAATGAACTGCCCTACTCCCACACCTACGCCTCCACACCCTAAAGCGGATGGGGGAATAATCACATGACAGTTTTCACAGACTTGCACGGCTTGTGAAAGCATGGAATATTTCTGTGTCAAAAGTATGGCGACTCGAGGCCCTCGCCAGAAATGCGAGTTTTGCCGTTGGCAGCAAGTGGCGTGCGATGCGTTAATGAAGAACGCGGAAATCGAAAAAAGATTTACCAAAACTAAGTTTTGGGTAGTTCCAAAGACCAAAGAGGTGGTCGAAGACATTTGGGATGTCTCGATAGAAGATGAAAAATCGGTGGGGGAAAATGATAAGGAGTTAAACAACGAAATCTCAACCTGGGTAACCCAGGCCACGAGTTCGAAGCGAGGTGTCGAGGAAGAGGACGACGAATTGGTGGAGGAGGATGAAGATGAAGTCCCTGTTCCAGGGCGGGCACCCAAGAAACGACAGGTGGTCATCGAGGACGGTGAGGAAGAGAGAGAGGTAGAGGTCGAAGTGACGCCCAGGTTATTTCTAGAGCCTGACCCCATCTTCGAGGTAAGTTTTATTTGTTTGTTTTAAGGATGAAGTTACTGATGAGTTTTTTTTTTTTTTTTTTTTTTTTTTGTTTTAGACATCAAATAACCTTGAAGAGCCGATTGCGGAGCCTGCGCCGGTTATACCAACTGAGGCAAACCCTCCAGCCACAGAAGTAGTTGAAGAGCCCAAAGACACCCTGGACCAGGTGTGGTCGAAGAAACCTTGTCAAGGTCAACGAGTACGGTTCGCGGAAGAACTGTGTGGGGAGGTCGACACTATTATCGACGCTGCTTCCTTCGACCTGGCAGAGGAGCTCTTGGAGATGGGAGAGGTGGTTCCGGTAGGAGAGGAGGAGGTATTTGAGAAATGCAGGAAGGAAATAAGGGTAGTTTTGTAGAAAATGAAAAGATTGGTTTGAGAGAAGTTAAAAGAAAAAATTTGAAATGAAAAGGAGATGTAAAGAAGTAGAGAAAAAAAATTGTATTTTAGTTTTATTTTATTTTTATTTTATTTTATTATTAGTATTATTTTTTTATTGTAGGTGAATGTTGTTAATTTTATAAGATTTGAGAGAGAGAGAAAAAGAAGAGAAAAAAAGAAAAAAGAAGTTTTAAATAAAAAATTTTAGAATTTGAAAGAAGAATTTTAAAGAAAGAAAAAAGGTTGTTTTAATTGAAGGAAGTTTTAGTGTTTTAAAAGGAAAATTTTTATGTAAGAAAAGAGGGAGAAAAAGAAACGGTTTTGTGATTGAGATGAGTTTGTTAAATTGAGGATTTTAATTTTTTTTTTTTTTTTTTTAAGAAATTTTTAGTTGAAAAGAGAGGAAGAAGAAAGAAAAGAAAAAAACAGAATTTAGAATTTAAGAGAATTGAAAAGAGGATTTATTTGTTTCGAAGAATTATTATAGGGAGATTTAGAGGTTGAAGTTAAGTTCGAGGAAATGGTCGTGTCGTACAAGATTTAATGATTCGAAGGAAAGAAAGTTTTTTTTTTTTTTTTTAAAGAGAGAATAAATTTTTTGGAAGAGAAATTTTTGAAGAGAATTTTAAATTTAAGAAAAGAATGTATTTAAAGAATTGAGAAAGAAAAGAAAGAAAATATTTAGAGAGATTTATGAGTTTTTTATTTTATTTTATTATTTATGTTTATTCTATTTTATTTTATTTTATTTTATTTTATTTAATTTAATTTAATTTTATTTAATTTTAATTTTAATTTTATTTTATTTTATTTCATTGTATTAAATTTTAATTTTGATTTTAATTTTAGTTGGTTTTTGAAGGAAAATTTTATAGAAGGAGAAGAAAGAAAAAGAAGAGAGAAAAAGAAAACAAGGCTAAGAAATTTAAGAGGTGTTTTAGATTTTTAAAGAGAGATAGAAAAGAAAAGAAAATTTTAAATAAAGAAAATTTAAGGTTTTGGTTTTAAAGGATATTTCGAATGAAAATATTTCAGGAGTTCAGGAGTGTTAGAAACATTGATGGCTGGTTCCCAGGATGTTTTTTCTGAGTCATTGAGGAAGCCTTCCCATTCCACGAGGTATTGAAGTTTCCCCTTGCGTATTCTTGAATCAAGGATACGACTTACTTCCCACTCTAGATGATCTTCTACTTCGACCGGTTCTGGAGGGGGTTGGTTCTTGCCCGGGTATATTTCTCGAGCCAGTTCCAGGAGAGATACATGGAAAACAGGGTGAATCGCCTGCCATTTAGGAGGTAACTTGAGTCAAAATGCAGTTTTAGAGACTTCAGAGTTGATTTCGAATGGTCCCAAGCGCTTTTCAGCCAGTTTCTTTGATGGTCTTGTTGTTCGAATGTTTCGTGCGTCGAGCCATACTTTGTCGCCTGGTTTAAAGGAAGGAGCAGATTGTTGATGTTTGTCGGCCTGTTCCTTGTATCTTCGAATTGCTGATTCCAAATTTGTTTTAAGTTCTTCTTGGAGTTGTGTTATAGTTAGAAGATAATGTTCCGCAGGATGATTAGTTCCTACATGGATTGAGTTGAATCAAGGATGTCGTCCATAAATGGTTTCGAAGGGAGATTGTCGTGTCGAAGAATGAGTCAAGTTATTATAAGCAAATTTGGCCAATGGTAACCATGTGGTCCAATTGTCTTGTTGGTAACTGACATACATTCAAAGATATTGTTCGAGGATTTGGTTAACTCTTTCTGTTTGACCATCGGTTTCAGGGTGATTGGCCGTGGAGAGATTCCTCATAATATTGAGTTGTCGACACAGTTGGGTCCAGAATGTGGATACAAACAATGAGCCTCTATCTGAAATAATATCCTTTGGTAAGCCGTGTTTAGAAAATACATATTCTAGAAACAATTTTGACAAATCTTCTGCTGTAGCAGTAGTAGTGGTTTTAATAAAAATAGACATTTTTGAAAATCTATCTACTATTACTAATATAGCATCAAAATCATTAGAAATAGGAAGTTGAGAAATGAAATCCATTGATAAAGATTCCCAAGGTTTAGAGGGAATAGGAAGTGGTTGAAGCAACCCATGCTTCCGGTGACGGGGAGCCTTATTCCTATTACATTCGTAACAAGCTTTTATATAGGCCTTGATTTCCCTGTTCATACCTGGCCAGAAGAAATCCCTCGCTATTAACTGGTAGGTTTTATCAACCCCAAAATGACCAGCTAATGGAGAATCATGTCGACTGTTGAAAATCCATAATTTTATCTCATTGTTGTCGGGTATGACTACTCTACCTTCGAAGACTAATAGACCTGATTCAATACTAAATCTTTTGGCCCCTTGCTTCGAGAGTATTTTGTCTTTTAACCCTAAACAATAATCGTCCTTTGACTGAGCTTCGAGGATGTTGGATAGTGGATTTTGAAAAGATTGAGTTGTCATCAAATTAAGTTGATGAGTCGTTAACATTGATTCGTTGAAGATTGATTGCACATTTGCTGGGTTCTTGTCAGCAAATGCGTCCCCCCGCTGTGGGTAAACGTCGTCCCGACGTGACAAGATATCTGGGACAATGCAGTTTTTTCCTGGGCGATAGGAAATAGAGAAAGAAAATTTAGACAAAAATTCAGCCCACCTGGCTTGACGCCTGTTTAACACTTTAGAAGACATGAAGTATTTCAAAGCATTATGATCTGTTAAAATTTGAAAAGGACTATCTAGGCTGAGAAGAAAAGAACACCATTTTTTAAGACAATGGATAATAGCTAAAAGCTCTTTGTCATGAATTTCATAATTAAATTCTGCGGCTATGAGTTTGCGTGACTCAAAAGCAACAGGATGAAACAAATTTGTCTCAGGATTTAATTGGGAGATGACCCCTGCAATAGCATAATCGCTCGCATCTGTCTCAACTATTGTCGAGGCAGAAGGATCAAAATGTCAAAGAATCGGGGCTGTGGTGAACGCCGTTTTTAGTGCTTCGAATTCCTTTCGTGCTGTAGAAGTAAAAACAAAAGGAATATCTTTTCTAAGAAGAGAAGCAAGATTGGAAATAGTTTTAGAGTAATCTTTAATAAATCTTCTATAGAAGTTTGCAAAACCCAAAAATCCTTGGAGTGATTTGATGTTTTTTGGCTCAGGCCATTCCAGGATTTTCTGGACTTTTTTTGTCATCCATGACTAAACCGTCAGTGGACAACGTAAAACCCAAAAAATCAATTGATTTGAGGTGGAATTTGCATTTACTATGCTTGGCGTAGAGACCATGATCTCGAAGACAATTTAGGACCTGTCAAACATGATGAATATGTTCATATAGTGTTTTCGAGAATATTAAAATATCATCTAAATAGACGACTACAAATTGTTCAACAACATCTTGAAAGATATCATTAACAAAAGTTTGAAAAGTTGATGGTGCTTTACATAATCCAAAAGGCATAACTAAATATTCAAAACTACCAAATCTAGTGCGCATTGCAGTCAGTGGTTCATGACCTTCCGCAATGCGAATAAGATTGTAAGCGCCTCTAAGATCAATTTTAGAAAAGAAATTAGCACCATTGAAAAGGGTAAGAAGTAATGACATAGGAGGAACAGGATATGCATTCTTCTTAGTGACTGTGATGAGCTTTCTATAGTCAACACACAACCTAAGACTTCCGTCTTTCTTTTTTACAAAGAGGACAGGGGAGCCAGTTGGAGATTTACTGGCTCTGATGAGACCTTTGGCTACATTCTCTGCAATGTAGTCTCGAAGAACTTGAGATTCGTCCTTCGATAAAGAATAGAAAGGACCTGCCGGAGGTACTGGGCCTATTAACTCTATTTGATGGTCGTAGGGTCGATGAGGTGGTAACTTATCAGCCTTGCGGATTGAGAAAACATCGAGGAAATCATGGTAGATTTCCGGTAGAGTTGATTTGATGGCTTCAATGTTGATTTGGTCGTCCTCTTCATCTTCAAGAGAATCTGTCAAGGGGATACCTGTATTGAGAGAGCAGAATTCGATTACTTCGAGGAAATTTAAATCCTCTTTGAGTGAAGTCATTGAGCTAGAAGGGTTAGCCAATTGCTCATTTAAAGAAGGATCAGATGCTTGCAAGTCATCTGGCAGAGATTTGTCCTCTAGCAGGACGTTGTCAGGCGGGTTGTTTAACTCCCTATTGACCTGCATTGAAGAATCAGAAATATACTTAGAGCGTGGGGTGATCAATCCCCTAGTCCAATCAATTTCCGGATTCCAATGCGTTAAAAAGTCATGGCCAAGAATGGTATCGTCCATCCTTGGGGCGTCCAAGACTGATAATTCCCACTCGAAGGGGGGAAAGTTCGGAAAGTTGAAAACCCATAAAACTTTCTTACCCAATATTTGGGTTCCTCTGATTCAACCAAATAGATGGGAGCTCAATCGATATCTGTAAATGTTAGTTGAAGCTTCTCAGCAAAAGATAAACTAACAAAAGAAATTGAAGCTCTAGAGTCTATAAGACAACTGAAGGGGATATCCTCCTTAAAAAGAATGAATCTCAAGCGGTTTAAGGCAACTCCAGTCCTTAAGACATGGAGGTTCTGTGCAATGGGAGAGATAAGATAGTTTTCTTTGCACACAAGTAAACTATCTACTAGTTTTTTGACTTTGAACTAGTACCTTCTCTTTCCTTCAACTTTACACAGTCTTCCAACTTGTGCTTACCCCCACAATACATACATAACCCATTATCTGCTCATCTCTTCCTCTCAGCTTCTTTAAGTTCCCCTTTAGGATCCAGTACTTTGCTGATATCGCCTGGGGTCAAGCCTTTTGGTCGAGGTTTATCCTTTCCCTTATTGAGTTTGGATTGAGTCGAGGAGGATTGATTTGGTCGTGGGTGTGAAGAAGGTCCTGATTTAAAATTTAGGCCTTGAGATTTGTTGGCATATCAACGATGTTGAAGTCGTCCTTGATAAACACCGTCAAGTTCGAGGTTTTGATCCATTAAATCTGTTAAAGTAGTCATCTTCTGACCGTGAAGATTTAATTGATCCAGAATCCTCGAAGGAAGTCCTTTCTTGAAATGATATTTAAGGGCAGCATCATTCCAACATACTCGAGTTTGAAGTGCTCTGAAGTTCGAGATATATTCAGAGGCTTTACCATTATCACTCATGCGAAGAAAATCAAGTTCAATTTCTGCGTTGTCTGTTTCATTAGGGTCCCCAAACAACGTAAAAAGTTAGTCTTCGAACTTTTCCCAATTATTGATAAGTAAGTGGGTTTCTGTCGAAGAAAGCATGAGTAGATAAGGTTCGAACCATCTTTCTGCTTTCCCGGCTAGGAATGAAGAAGCGTAAACAACCTTTGATTGGTCGCTGTTAAAGGTTTGAGGGTCATTATGGAACAGTAGCTTGCAGGTTTGCAAGAAGGGTCGCAATCTGTCGGGGTGATCTCTGTCTAATTTGTCAGGAGATTTCATAGAAGGAGTTTTGAACTTAGATCCCTCTGAAGACATTGGATTTGAAAGGGTTTTCATGAAAAGTCTCATGAAATCATCCAGAGAGTTAGATGGTCCCGATTCTGAGGATTGGCCAGAAGGGTGATTGGCAGGGGCGGATGGTGCCTCATGCATTGTATCCTCTCCTTCTTCTTCATCACTAGAATCCTCAAAATCTTATGGAATGTCTTCTACAGATTGAACTGAATGTTGCTGTTCCCTAAGGTCGAGTGGTTCCAAAGAGTGAGTGCGAGAAACAGACCTTGTGGCTGTTGGCCTGCCTCTAGCGCGAGCTCTAGTAGTAGCGCCCGTAGGAGGAGTGCGTTGAACAGGTGCCATTTAAATTTTTAGAAACACCTAAAAGGATGTAGTAGTGCAAAGAATGAGAACTACAGAGAATTAAATTATACTGTCACCGGACGACCTACGCACAAGGTCGAGGATGTTCCTGTAAGTGAGATGAGGGATTTTAGAACCTTTTTCGAAGCACAGAGGAATGATTCGAGGAAATGATTCGAAGGTCACTCGAAGTAATAGCTATAGGTTTGAGGTTTGTTCAAGAAGAGTTATAAACTAGTTCCAAGGTAATAATAATTCTTAAAATCTCACGAAGGGTTGGAAATTCAATAATCAAAGATTTAGGATTTAGAAATGAATATTGAGAAAGTAAAAGAAAGATACAATAATAATGATTTAACTTTTAAGGATTTACCACTACTAATGTAAATACGATATTATAATTTAATTCTAAGGAATATCAAACCAAATACCCAACTCCTTTTATATCCTTTGTTCCTCCTCGCATTGATCTCCCTTCCATCGCAGCATTCCCATTCCATTGACCATTACTAACATACACTTAGACCCTCTCCACTAAATATCTGTCCATGCTCAATTTACCCCTTTTTAATTAATTAACAAAACTTTAATGAAAAACTACTACTGTACTATTTCGTTGATCCTAGCGCTGTGCGTCGCTTATTGAAAAGGACTAAGGTACCCTATTGGGAGATTGACTAATTTAGATTTAGAGTTTAGGCTAGCGCAGTTAAATAGTAAGTACACAAAGGAAAATTGCAGTTGCTATGGAGAATTGCTTTCTGCGCTTCGAGTATAGATTTAGGACTTGATATCATTGATTTATTGAGTTAATTTCGCCTCGAGTGTCACGTGGCGCATGACATCTAGCAGCCTGGCTGACACCTTTTGTCCTGGTAATTAAAATATTATTTTATTTTTTCAGTTGACAAATTTTCACAGAAGTAAAATAATAGATATATAAAATTAATTGAATTAATTATATTGAATTATTTCAATCAACATTAAGTCCTGTTAATTAAATATTTCAGTTGACCCTTAGTCTTGATAACTATCAACATATATATTAGTTATTAATTAAGAATTGTGTTAATTATTTCAGTTGACTCTTTGTCCTGATAATTAATAAATTATTTTTTTATTTCAGTTGATTTATTTTAAATCCTGGAAATAAAATATAAATATCTTAATTTAATTAATAAAAATTGTGATTATAATTTTAGTTAATTTTTTGTCCTGATAAACATTATATTTTCATTATTCCAGTTGATTAAATAATCATGATAATTGATAATATGCTTGAAATATTTTTTTCTATTATCTTTATTTCAACAACGTAAAATAATAACCAATTTAATTTTAATATTTCTTTCTCTCAGCTGAGTTTATCTAAAACAATGACTGATCATAGTGCTTCTGCTGACCATGATAAGGAACTATAATTGATTGATTATGATGAGACTTCTGTAAGTTTTCCTTTGACTACAAATATTTCTCAAATTAATCAATTGCTGGACCTATCAGGATCTAGAGATGCAAGAAATGGAAATAAAAGTGGAAAAAACTGCTCTGGATCAAAAGCCTTCAGTGAACCCCCCAGAAGAGCTTCCAAGATGATTCAAGATAAAAAAGATGCCCTTGCAGCAGTAAGTCAACAACCTCTCCACTCACATCAAGGAGTATAGGGCAGAGATCCTCAAACAAAGATTAAAAGTAGAAATTCTTGAAGAAAATTTAAGAAATATAGAATCCATTCTTCAAGAGAAGAGGAACCCTCCAACAACAACAACAAAAGCCCTTCCACAATTGGCTCCTCAACCACAGGAAAAGGTGGAAGTTTCAAAAAGGCAATGGGACTAGCTAAACACCCAGTGGGAGTCCCTGCAAGCTCAAAAACAGCAAGCATCTCTGGAAGGCCCTTCCAGGCCCCATCAATTCACCCCAGCCCCTCCTCATCCCTACCAAGGAGGAAGAAAGAAAAAGAACCCTCAATTTCAAATTTTGCCAAAGCCATGGTAAGACCCTCCATGAAGATCATGTGCCCTTTCCTGTCACTAATCCAGCTCCCTTAGGTAATTCTGAAAGAGGTGATTATACCTTGATACCAGTAGAGGCTGACTCTAGTAGGCCTATCAATAGATATTCAGATGTAACTAATCCTTTAGTATTGATTTCTACTTCAATAATTAATCCTGATATGGCTGTTATTGATGAAACACTTGATCCTTAATTTTATGAGAATCTGGAAAATTACTCTGTTTCCTTGTTAAGAAATACTCCAGATGTAGCTACCATTAATGATGAATATTTGAGATATATTAGAGGGTATCAATGTTGACTAATTCGCAATTAAATTAATTGAAGAAAATAATCTGCATACCCCAATTATGTTCCACAATTTTTTTGCCTAATAATTGGGTTATTACACACATTATGTGACAATATTTACCTATTATCCGACATTTTTTTACTCAATTTCTCATAACCACATCTTGGACAGCTTTCTGTCATAACCACATCTTGGACTACTCTCTGGATATGGCTTCTACCTTGCTGTACACTCACATTCTCATCCCATCCTGTCCATTCTATCCGCTCAGAGCCCCTCACTATCTCATCTGCTTGTTTCTACTCCTTTTCATCTTCATTTATATTTTAACATGCCTCTTTGTCCTAGATCTTCACAAAGGCAGCCCTAACCCAGTTGTTCTTCAAATCCCACTACTCCCTCTTTCCCCCGCTCAGCCGAGAAATCTAAGACCGTTCAATTAAAAAAAGATGATCATCTCATTCTTATCAACTGGCTGAAAACAAAATCTAACTAGGATTCTTGTTTTGGTACTGAGTATTCAACTAAAGTAGGATGGCCACCAGCATCAAAAGTTAATGGCTATCTTCTAATGGCAAATGAATTATGGAATAAGACCAAGGGAAGGATTGATCTTTTTCCTAAACAGATGTCTGAACACTTCAAGCATTACCCAGCCAAATACAAGATGGCAAAGACTCTTTCACCTTCCACTGGTTTTGGGGTTACCAACATTGATATAAATGAGGGTATCAAATCCATAGACAAGAAACTTGAATCTTTATGTCCTTACTTTAAAGAGATGAATGAAATTTTTTCAGAGCAAGCCAATGTTAATCCTGTAAACATGTTGGATGGAGAAGATCCTATCTCTGAACATGATGTTGAAGCAAATCTTTTCCCATCCTCTTCCTCCACTCAAGCCTCCCCTCATTTGAATGAGACAAATCTAGATAGCTTTTCTGTAGATCCTATTTGTGATTTAACCCAACCAAACATAACTCAGGTCTGTTTCTTTTTTCTTTTTTCTTATAATTTCTATTTTTTATTTACTTATCTATTTCTTATTTCTTAAAAGGCTGATGAAAAAACCCAGGATCCTCAATCAACTGAGTCTAAACGTAGTGACAATGATGAGGAGGAAAATATGACCTTGAACAAGAAGCGTAGGGCTTCATGTAGTCTAAATTTCCACTCACAAAGAAGACGAAAAAGTGATACTTCATCACAAACCCCTTTTTTGTCTATGGAACAATTTTTAGAGAAACGTGATTCTGGTAAGTGATACCATACCTCTTATTACTTTACTCTACTTTTCTTATACTTTATAATAATTTTTACTACCACTCTAGAACAAGTATAAATTTATAAAGAGACTCTATGCTTTGAAATGATGAAATATGAGCTCTCTTTATGGAGGGATGATAGGCTACAAGATTTGGAAGAGAGGAAGTATGAGCTCTCTTTACGGAAGGATGATTGGGCCCAAGATTTGGAGGAGAGGATGTACGAGCTCTCTTTACAGAAGGATGGTTGGGCCTAAGATTTGGAGGAGAAGAAGTTTGAGTTAACTCTAACCATTGAAAAATCAAAAAAAACAGGAGAAAACACTCAAACATCAAAACCTATTAGAGCAGATGAAATATAAGTTTGATCATGAGGAAAATTCCAAAAAGAAAGATTTCTTGATAGAATGTGTTAAAGCTAACAAATCTGTTGAGGAAATTGAATGTTTAAAGAAATTGTTGGATGAATAGTTTGTTTTATTTCTCTCACACTTCAACTGTTCATATTTATTTGTACATAAAATTTACAATAATTTCCTGTATTTCATTACTCTATCAATCATTACTTGAATTTTTGTATTTTAATGTTAAATATTCTTTTTTTAAATAAAATTTTCATGTCTCCTTTGAAAATTTGACAATCCCCCACCCCTGGATTTTTTTAAAGTAAGGGGTGGGTATCACCAAAATTCTTTCATGTCATGAATCTTGAAATTCTTATATAAAACTTTGGCTTTACTACCCCCTGCATTTTACTGATATCCCCAAAATTCTTACATGTCAAGAATTTTACAAGTCTTATAAAAATTTTGGTAAAACCCCCCCTGGATTTTATTGAAGTAAGGGAAAGGTATCATCAAAAAATTTTCACCAAAATTTTTACAAGTCAAAAAAATTCTATATCTGTTTTAAAAAATTGGCAATACTCTCCCCTAAATTTTGTTGAAGAAAGGGGTGGGTATCACCAAAATTTTTCTAAGTCATAAATTTCACTTGTCAGATTTGAAAATTTGGCAATACCCCCCCCCCCTGCATTTTATTGAAGTAAGGGGTGGAAGTCATCTAAATTTAATATAATTACATAAATTATTAAATAAATATCTAATATATATCAATTTCTCTAGTTAAAAGTAATGACAATTCCTCAAGCTAAAATGCAGATCAAATCTAGAGACAAAAGTTTGGGACTTTCCACAGGTATAGGCTAGAGGAACCCCATGAAACAAATAAATGTTATCATGATTACCTGTTATACAACCAAAGGTCTTTGGCTCATCACTTTACTTGAGAAAATTGATATATAAAAAATATTTATTGAAAATTTATGAAAAAATATAAATTTTTTGATGAAACTCTAATCCCCATACTTTTTGGATCTAGATAAAGTTTTTTTAAATTGATTAACTTTACCTTCTTTCTTTACCTTGTTGATTCTTTGAATCAACTTATGACTGATTTGAAATGAGAAACCAAAATTTGCTAAATCTTCACAGGATTCCAAACCAGGTGGAGCTGTGGTTGTTTGATGATTATCCTTAGAAGAATTCCAAATAGTTTTGATGATACCATTTCCCAAACCAAAATAAATGATGCACCGGTGGTCTGGAAAATATAAACCATGTCCTTTGATTTTAGCTGGAGATGGTATTGGTTGGCCAGTTATCGGATTGATATATGAGAATATACCAAAAGTAAGAAAATTGGTGTCATTCCTATTGATATGAATCCTATTGTAGAATCCAGAATGAGTGATAATAACATTAAAAAATAAAAGATATTAGTGGGTGATATCTTCCCATTCGGAGTCACACCAATTCAGTATTCCAACTTTGGTTGCAAGTTCATGATTTTTATCAAATGCTTTATTACAGAGCTTTTTGATTCAAAGAGCAAGAAAAGAGTTAAAGGAAGGTAGAGTGTCCCATAAACAAAAATCGTCATCTTTTTGAGCTTTAGTGTTATTCTTGAGAAATGAAAATATGCCTATATAAATGAAATAAGTGAAATGATATTAATAATGGAAAAAAAATTATTAGACATACCAAGAGAATATCCTTTAACAAAACCTGGTCTCCAACCAAATCCAATCATGAAACCACCCAACAAATTTGTATTCCTTATAGGTAATTGAACCAAAGCCATTTAATAAAGAGTTATGATAAGATCCGATAGTTGATTAAAAGATTCATCTTTTACACCATCAAATAAATGAACTTCCAAAATTATTTGAGCTTTATAAGTATTACTGATAACTACAACAACTCAATCATCACCAAATTTGGTTAGATATTTTATATCTTCTGGTAATTTTTTTGGATATTGATTTTTTTATCTACTTTAGTTTTATGAAATTTTTTTTTTGGAAAATGACAAAAATAACTTTCACAGAGAATTTTCTTTTTCAGATATCTTCTCTTCTGATGAGACTGATTATCTCTAATTTTTTTGATGATTTAGATGAAGAATTTTTTTTTCAGATATCTTTTCTTCTGATGAGACTGATTATCTTTAATTTTTTTGGATGATTTAGAAGAAGAATTTTTTTTTCCAGATATCTTTTATTCTGATGAGACTGATTATCATTAATTTTTTTTGATGATTTAGAAGATGATTGTATTGAAGTTGATTTTGAAGAAGATGATAGATATGATAAAGATGAAGAGGATAAAGAGGATAAAGATGAAGATGATAGAGAAGTAACCGGTAAATCTGAAGAAGAAGACATTTATTTGATCTGAAAAAATTTTAAATGTAAAAAAAAAATTCAACACATATTTTTTAAAAAAAAACTCACGTAATAATATCTTTTAAAATAAAATTTAAAGCAATATCCTTTTAAAAAAATAAAAAAAAATTTAAAAATTCTCAGTAAAAATTATTTTTAAAAAAATATACAAAAGAAAACCTGAAGTTTGGTTATAAAAAACCTTCACAGAAAATACTGTCAAAATAATAAAAAATAAAAAATAAAAAAAATCTGTAAAAGAAAAATCAGAACAAATAAAATTATAAAAAAAATTAATTCAGTAAAATTATTTGTAAGAAAAATTAAAAATTAATATCTAAACCTTTTTTTTTCTGCAATTTACAGGGAAAGACCTTAACAGAATGTAATAGTTTTTTTTTTTTTAAATTCTGCCAAAAAAAAAAAAAAAAATTACATTTTAGTATGTTTTTTAAAAAATAAGTAACCCCTCTTTAACTCCCATAACAGTCCCCTTTCCCCCCTTTCTTTCTCTGAAATTACCTCTAAAATACCTCCCTCCTTGCCTCAAAGCCACCCTCAAATCCCCTCCTTGCCTGTCTCAAAATCCCCCCTCCTTAATTGTCACAAAACCCCCCCATTTCACCCCTCTTTATATTCCCCAAACCCCCCCCTCTTTAGCCGCTTCAAACCCCCCTTTAGGTTCCATCCCCCCTTCCACTCCCCTTAAGCCTTCTACGAATTTGTTTACTTAACAAACAATTGTTAGCCATTGTTTGTTAAGAAGGAGGGGGGGTAGAGGTGGCTAAAGGGGAGGGGACCTGTCGGTCAGTCGTCTAGAAGAAGGTAAGGAAAAGAGGAGAAAAGGAGGAGAAAAGGAGAAGGAAAAGGGAAAAAATAAAAGAAATAAAATGTAATAGAGTATTTAATTTATTTAAAAGGAAAACAATGGCGAGTGACTTGAGAGATGACAAAAACTTAGGCTTTATTAACAATAATATTATTTAAGGTAAGGGTTCTGCGCGGCAAACACTTTTAATTACTATCAGACTTAAAGCAACCTTTAAATTGTTATATAGAATTTTAATTAGAATTTTATTACTAAATAAAAAGAATATAAACGTAATAAAATTGTATCTAATTTGTTGAGTGTATAATAAGTGATGAGGCTACAGGGGATTATCCAAGGCCCTTTTATAGGCAATGGGTCCTCTGAAGCGCCACTATATTTGTAAATACAATAATTAGAATAGAATAAAACAAGTATATCAAAGAATAAATGAAACATAACAATGTAGAGAAAAATATGAAACAAATAATTAAAACCCCACTTAAGAATACAATTTTCCCGCCATTAATTCCCAAATCAGTAAGTAAAAATAGTGAATAACTAAACAAGATTGGAACATAGGAACTATGAGAAAAATAACTCCAAACAGATGGTACAGTCTGATTTAAGGATATTTTAAGTGAAACAAAAAATACTTTGACGCAACAAAACATGTAATTAATCTCAATTTAGTATAAATTAATTAATTGGTTTTTCCTGACACAATTAAGGGTCAAAAGAAGCGCCATTAATTATTGTTTAGTATTATATGAAAGGTATTATTTAATATATGAATTCAAATAATTAATTTAATTATTTTATAAGTCAATTTTACACTTATAATTATAATATATGTTCTTCAATTAATTAAATGTAAATTTATAATTATTAAATACATAAAAATGCGCCATTATTTGTAGAATATATTATATTATGTTCAATTTAAATGTATATAAAAATTTATATAACCAATAAAATTAATATAACACTTGTATATAATAAAATACTTATATAATTTTATTATGCAATAAAATATTAATTTATATTCATTAAATACAATTCTTACCCACTCTTTCAGGTTTTATAAGTTACATATCATTTACTGGACTCCTGGAATCGCCTGGCTGACAGGACCTAAAAGGGGGGAAGGGGGTTTTGAGACGGGTAAAGAGAGGAGTAGGGGGGAGAGTTGAGGCGCCTAAAGAGAGGGGAATAGGGGGTGATGAGGCGCCTAAAAAGAGGGGAAGGTGGGGTCATGAGGCACCTAAAGAGGGGGGAAAGGGGGGATTTGGGACAGGCAAGGAGGGTGAAATAAGGGGGTCTTGAGGAAGGTAAAGAGAGGGGAGAAGGAATGACTTGAGGCAGGTAAAGAGAGAGGAAAAGGGGTGAAATGAGGCAGCTAAAGAGGGTGAAGGAGAGAAAAAAAAAGAAGAAAAAAGAGAAAAAAAAAAAAAAAAGTTAGTCTAACCTTGAAAATAAAAAAAAGGACTTACCAAAAAAAAAACAAAAAAAAAACAAAAAAAAGAACAAAAAAAAACAAAAAAAAAACAAAACAAAACAAAAAAAAGCAAAATAAAAAAATTCATGATTAGAAAATAAAACACAAGAAAAAAGAAAAAAAAAGACTTACCTGGTGAGATGAGTTGAGAAAATAAAAGTAATGAAAATATTTGAGTGATGTTTGAGGAGAGGATGAAAAGGATATGACTGATGAATGAAAAAAAATCACTGACAAAATATGTGATTTCATGTTGAGCTGGTGAAAGAAAACCAATGAGCCATCCAAAAAAGGGATCTTCACCGTAAATTCCAAAAAAAATGAATATGCAACAAACAAAAATACCAAACCAAGTGAATGAAGTACACAAAGAGGAAATTTGGAGAATAAAAAAAATAATTTAAAAGGATGGTGAAGAGAAATGTTGGAGAGTTATAGGCATAATCACAGAGCATATGCTGGTTGAATGAATGTTTTGTGATTCAAGGGAGGGGAGAGCCGGTGCTGGTTCAGGATCCTCTTCTTCATAAAGATCATTCCACTCATCCTTTAAATCAGCTAGGATATTGTGGAGTATCATGCAATTCATGACCCAATTATTTTCAGTTTTGATCTCCCATTTTTTTTGAAATTGGATTATGAGCTCCCGAAGACTAGAAAATCCTCCCTTTAAAATACCTATAGCATTTTCAATTCGTACTCTTGATTGAACAAGGTAATAATTAAATTTATTTTTGGGGTCATTTTCTAAGGTTGCACCACGGAAACCAGGTAAAATGTACTTACCACTTGCATATGCTGAGTCTGCAAGGAGGTACTGAGATTTGTCAAAGTATGAGTCAGCGATTTGAGAAATCCTCATTCTTTGGAAGACGGAAGAGTCATGACATGAGCCAGGCAGCCACTATGAAAAGCAATAAATTATTTATTGACATCCCATACAAGTTGAAGGGCAATAGAGTATCTAGAAAGAAGATAAAAAGTTAGTTTATGAAGGATGAGAAATCGGAGAAGATTTTGAAGAAACCTTTTTTTGCAATCAAAATAATGGTTTCCATCATGAGCAGGCTTTTGACTCAAAGGTATAGTTGTGCCATCAACAAATCCTACATAGCCAGGGAAACCTTCAGCTTGCATTACTTGAGAGGATTCAACTTTCTGTTCTGGAGTTGGCTAAGCAAGTGTTTGCAACTTGAGAGAAAGGATAGCAATCATACAGCGCTTGGTGTATAATATCATGGTACTATATCCTATGTTAAAGAGATTATCCAAACATCTTACAGCAGCACCATTTTCATTTGAGCCAATACAACATAGTGCAACAGCAAGTTGGACGGCAGGATTATGCTGTTTGTTATGGGAATTGTTATGAAAGATAGGATTATCGGAGATGAGTTGATAAAGTTTGAAGAAAGAATTGGGTGAAGTTTAAATGAGGAAAGTTGAGAATGGAGGCCAGATCATATCCGGGATCATGATAAAGATTTGGCCCCCTGGTGATGATGTAACACTTTTTGGAAAGAAAACACATATAAGCTAAAGCATCTTCCAAATCAGTGTCAGCTTTATAGTAAAGAACTAAAAGAAAAGTAATAGCATTCATTGTCGAGTGAAGTAGCTTCCTAGTAGAGAGGTGTTTCATTGTTGCCAGTGGAAAGGTTATGTGATGAGTGAAATTGGAATTCACTGCCAAATGTGCAGTTGGGGTGTGTAGATATAAAAAAACTTAAGTGTTTTCCACCAAAATTAAGTAGCATAGAGTGAGGAAAGACTTAATGATGGCATCAGAAATTATGAGTCATGTGACTTTCTTGCAAATCCATCATGGATAAGATGAGTTTGGGATCATGAATTAAAAATGGAAATTAGGGTATAAGAGGCGGGATAATGCATTATCGTGGATTCCTTATCCACTAGACCTGGGGCTAGTGGATAAGAGCTTCTGCAATTAATAATGTCTGATCCTGGAAAAAAAAATCCTGATCCCTAATTGCAGATCCCTGAACATTGATACCCCCTATTATTTCCAAGAAAAATCATATAATGAAAAACATGCAATTGACTCAAAAATTTAATAGTTTGTTAACTGAAAAAGGGTACCAATCAGTTAGAAGTGAATTAAAGAGTGTTTCTGATTACTTTTATAAGTACAAAGTAGCTCATGAGAAGAAAGTTTCTTTGGGGAAAAATATCAAGAATTATTTGGCTAAAGTACAAGACACTTTGTCTATCTATTGACAGGAACTAGAGTGACATAAGATGAACCTGAATAGACTAAGTGACCATTATTCATCTATGCAAAATAAGAACAAATTATATTTTAGAACTATCAATGAGACATTATCCAGTATTCAAAAAGCTAAGAATAGGCTAACAACCATTGAAGTGAAGTTGAATTCATTTCTACATAACCAAAATTATTCTGAAATTTATATGAAAGAACATTTTGCACAGAATACTCCACTTGTACTTGTCCCTAGCTCATCTAAAGTAAAAATAGTGCCAGAAATGCCTGTAGATATAAATGAGTTTCCATAATTAATTGATGATGTACCTTGTTCATCACCAGAAGGGTTAAATAATGAGATTACTGCCTAATTAGACAAGTTACAGCTTCTTTGCACTCATAAACAAGCTTGTAATAAGGAGACTTCTTCAAATCATAAGAATTGTCTAAAACTTGACCAATTCCCAAAATTTGATGGTGATTTTTCTCTGATTGGAAACAACTTATTTACAGAATTTATAACTTTAAAATCTCTTATAAACTTCCAGATGAAGAAATTTTTTCTAAATTAATTTATTTATTTACCAATGTTGCCCTAATGTGGTATGAATCTGTCCTTTTAGATAAAAATGACTACTCATGGGAAGATTGGAAGAAATTAATTAAAGCACAATTTGGTGGGTCCAAAATTATGTTATCTCAACAAAGGAAGTATCAGGAAGCTAGATATAGCTCTTCTTCTACTGTAAAACCTATTGAGTTCTTAATGAAACTAGTAAAAATCTTGAGGGCAATGGACCCAAATATGAAGTTTGAGTTATGGAAGGACATGATCCTTTATAAATTACCAATGTCTTTGAGAGACTTGATAGTGGCCAGGACTGAGTTCTCCAGATAACCTTCTTCCTTCATTAATACTTGTAATGAGATTCTTCTAAACAACAATTATGATGCCAGAAGATTCATTCATAGAAATTCATTGGAGAAAACCTCCAATTACCAACAGAAACCTCTTGAAAAAGTTGATAAACCTTCTTCCCCTGTTGCAAGTAAAAATTATGCAACAAAGACTTTCTTTAAATGCAGCAAGCCTTGGCCGAAAGGCTTTTTTTGTGACAAGGAAATAAATCTAGTTGAACAAGCAGTGAAACATGCACATAACACAGTTGCACTGGATGATACTTCATGTAATTGTGCCAGCAATATTTTATATGAATCTCACCATGAATATTTAATGCTGGAAGAAGATATTCATTATTTGAATAATATTGACATTGGGAATAATGATTTATCTACAGTAGAAGATGCTGAGATCATAAAAAATCTTGAAGACAGCTCAATTATTATTGCCCCTCTCAAGGAACCTGTCAGTATAGTCTAGTATATAAGTATGATATAATAGTGTTATTTTATGGTCCTACTACTTATTGATAAATGATTTAGTTATTAAACCTCAGGGGAAGACTAATAAAATAGTTATACTCAAATAAAACTCACAATACTTGGATTAAAATGTGTGCTAGTGGTGGAAAATAGAAGAATAAAATATAGTTATAGCTTATATAAAGATAATATCAATTTATAAGGGCTTTATAATATATTTCTGAATACTAATAATTGTATTGTAGTGGTTTTTTGAATTGTAGTAATTTAATGATGATAATAAACCGTCATAATCCCTTCTTACTTATACCCAAATCCACTGGAGTGCACAGACCTTCAATCCAGATGATGTCACTGCTATCCCCGGCAATTACAGCACTGTGAGGGCCCATCACCTCCCCATGGCGTCTACTTCAAGCAGTTTCAACACCCAGACCTCCAGTAAGGACCCTCCATCACTATTAATAATAACACAGAGTCATACCATAAATAGAAAACCCAGATAAAAGCAGATACCATAAAGAAACAGGTAAAATAAATAATCAAAAAGAGATTTAATGAAACTAAAAGCATATAAAGGAAAAAAATAAAATGTCCAAGCCCCCAATAACATCCCCAAGCATCCACATTAACCCAGAAACATCCTTCCAACCCATAAATCCGTGAATAACCATCCAAGGAAGTAATTTTAGTTGTCCAAACTGGGTGTATGCACCTGATATAGGTGTCTATGCTTCTTTAGGCGTTGTGAGTCCACTGATTTCGTCCATATGACCTAAAATAAGCAGAAAAACAAAGGTTATAGGCTATTAAGGGGCTAAAACCCACTTATATACCTAAATATACATAATATACTGCATATTTCACTGAATATGAGATTTATGTATACATATAAGCTTATGTATGTCAATAATTACTTCATATCACTTTAGATAAGTATATTATGACTCCATTAACACCTTAATAAGTATTATTAGGCAATAGATAAGCTATTTAAACTATTATAAATTATATAATAGAATAATAATTATATATATATATAATAAAATAATATATATTATTATTTTAACCTTATTTTTAAGATATAAGCTTAATCTAGTTAAGGTTATCTTATTTTAAGCATAAGAAATACTCAGTCCTAAGGATATTTAGACTGACACTCCCTCACCCCAAAAAAAACAATAAAAAAAATGTTAAGACATTTTAATTAAACTTAAGGAGTGAAATAATAAAATAAAAAAATAACTTTTATAATACATATACTGAATGAACAGTATTATTTAGATTTAAATTTTTTCAAGAGATTTTTAAGATCAGAGATTTCATTTTCTGGAATCCTCTGGTCATATTCACTTGATTTATTTTTAAATCTTAATAGATACTCAACTCCCTTTTCTTTAGTGAGGTGTCTCTTTTTAAGTATCTTTTCAATTTCTTCCTTTTCCACTATTTCTTCAGGTTGCTGTTTATGCCTTCCTGATCTTCTTGGAAATAGAGCAGTATCATTAGAATGGTAGGGTTTTATAAGAGAAATAGGAAATACTGGATGTTTTCTATCATAAGGTGCATATAGAATAACCTCAACAGCATTATTACCAACCATCTTTTTAACTACAAATAGTCCAATGAATGGATCCTTCAATTTAACATTACCATTTAAATTGAAATGTAGCTTTGAAATAAGGACTTCATCACCCTCTTTGAACATTTGTTCTTTATGGGCTTTATCCCATCTTTTCTTTTCATACTCAAAAGCCTTATTTATACATTCTTGAGCATGTTTTCTGCATAGTTCCTGCATCTGAAGAAAAGATTTAGTACCTGGATGAATATCCAATCTAGGTAACTTATTAAGAATTTTAGCAGGGGTATTAGGTACATAAACCAACCATAACTCAAATGGCTTTTTGCCAGTGACAGAATGTACTGTACTATTATATGCAAATTCTAAACCTGGGATAAGGGTTACTGTCAGCCAGGCTACTAGACGTACCCAGTGAAATAAGTAATTATTTACTGGATGAAGCCGCACCTTATAATCTTTAATTATTATTTAATTATCATTTAGTTACATTAAAATTAGTTATAAATTAACTAGTTACAGAATGTAAAAATTAAATTAATTAATTAAATAAATAAGTAAAATTAAAATTATAATTTTGTCCCTTATATTTTTCTCTAACACCGTGCTCAATTGACAGGTTGGGAAAAATAAAACTTTATATTTAAAGAAAATAAAATACAAAATAAAATAAGATTTAAATATTCAAATAATATTAAATATATACAAACAAATCAAATTTCTTATTTGGGATTGACATTTACAGTAAATATTAAAAATATTGATGTATTTCTGACATACTCTGTAAATACATCTTTTTGACGCCTTCTTTTTGGAATAACTTTATTATTTGAAATACTCTTTCTGGAATGTTCTTTTTCTCTCTCTTTTCCTACTGTTTTTAGAATTTGATTTCCGTGCTTTGTCTCTCCTTTGCCTATGAAAGGCCTCTCTTTTTGTTGTCTTTTGATCATTCTATTTTACCAACTCATTTTATTACAACAATAACCAACTAAACACTTATTCTTATATTCTATATTATTAGTATTTACAATAGCGTAATTCTAAAGTATACTTTATATTAATATTTTAAAACCTACCTCTTTTATTGAGTAGAAAATTCAACTTGAATTAAGAAATACGTACAAATCTGTTGAGAACCCATTAGAGCCTTTTAAATCCTCGTAGAACTACGTACCAAATCTTCTAGACAAAAAGTATACCTTGAAAATTGGGAACCTTTCCGAAATATCGACGGCGCAACGTTACTTGAGGCGTAATCGAGAGGACCATCGGCGTAGAAGCACCTGTAAAGGACGAGTGGAGGCAAGAAAACGACGAACGTCATACATCACGTGATAAAAGTTTTTGCTGCAAACGGGAATCGAACCGCGCTCCAAAACTTAAGTTCATATACTGACTAAAGATCGTATATATCATGGTAAATATTGTTATTACTATTTGTGGGTTACTCTTCACTCTTCATTTGCTACGTATTTCCTTTTACTCAGCACTCTGTAAGTGGCATTAATTTGCTCATTTTGCAGGGGGAGGTGTCTGGTAATTGGAATTTAATTTTATTATTATATTTTTTTTTTATTTTTCCTGGTTGACCATAATAGAGCAATAACTGTTCTTAGTCCCAGAGGTAATAAAATAATTATATATTAGTATTAATTATTATCATTTTTCAGTTGACAATTGTCCTGATTAATTTGAATTTTAATTGTTCCAGTTGACAAACTGTCCTGACAATAAAATATTTTATTAAATAAAATAATTATTATAATTTTTCAGTTGACATTTGTCCTGATTAATTAATTGTTCCAGTTGACAAATTGTCCTGACAATTATATTTTTTTTTTAATAATAAATAATTAACATTTCATTACTTCAGTTGACTTTGAGTCCTGGTAATCCAATAAATCTTTTTAAGTAATAAAATTCATATTTAAATTACTTCAGTTGACATTAAGTCCTGGTAGTTAATTAATCAGTTAAAATAATTTTTATTAATAAAGATTCATATTTGATTATTTCAGTTGACAATAAATCCTGGTAATAAATTAGTTGATTTAAATCCTGAAAATAAAAATTAATAGAAATTCTAATTTATTTCTACAGTTGATTGTATTATCCTGGTTTTAAATTTGTTTTTATTAATTTTATTTAAGTTGATTTTTATCCTAAAAAGATTTTTTTTTATTTATTTTTATTTTATTTCTGTTAAATAAAAATTAAAAATAAAAGACTAATTAATTTTGTCTCTTTTCCTTCATTTCAGTAGAATCTTAAAATGACTGATCAAAGTGGTTTTACTGCACGTGAAGAAGAACTAGACTTAATTGATTATGATGAGCCTACTTCTGTAAGTTCTCCTTTAACAAGAAGAATTTCTCAAACTAATAAATCCTTGCCCCAAACAGGATGTGGAAATGGAAGAAGTAGAAATCCTAGTGGACAATACTCAGGATCAGAAACCCAGGACAAACCCACCAGAAGAGCTTCCAAGAGGCTTCAAGATAAAAAAGATGCCGTTGTCCCAGCAGATAAAGAATCTGTCAACCCACATAAAGGAGTTAAAGACAGACAGCTTAAAACTAAAGGTAAGGGTAGATGCCTTGGAAGAATGGGAGAAAAGAAAAAATACTTCTCTCCAAGAGAAAAGGAAACCTCTTCCTCCCAGGGATCAACAACAATTGGCTCCCCAATCCCAAGAGATGGTGGAAGTGTCCAAGTGGCAGTGGGACTGGCTCAACACACAGTGGGACTACTTAGCTCAAAATCAGCATCAATTACCTCAGGTAGGTCCATCAAGGCGCACCCAGGCAAACCCCACTCCTCCCCACCCTTATCAAGGAGGCAAAAGAAGAAGGAAACCCAATATGGTGATACCCAGCAAACCCTGGTACGTCCCTCTATTGATTCTCAAGTGCCTTTTCTTGTGGCTGACTCTGTTCCTTCAGGTAAATCTGGAAGGCAGGATGAAACCTTGAGACCTATAGAGGCTGGGAATAGTAGACAGTTATCTCATGTATCCAATCCATTACTTTTAATTGCTACCTCAATGATTAATCCTGATATGGCTGTGATTGATGAAACTCTTGACCCTGAGTTCTATGAGAGCCTGGAAAGTTACTCAGTTTCCTTACTGAGAAACACTCCAGATGTAGCAAGAATTAATGATGAGCACTTGAGAGATATTATTGCCAAGCAAAATCATATAATGAACAATATGCAATTGACTCAAAGATATAATAGTTTGTTAACTGATCAGGGTTATCAAGCATTAAAAACCGAAGCACAGAGAGTCTCTGATGAATTGTCTCATTACAAAGCAACCCATGAAAAGAAAATTGCTTTATGGCAAAATATAAAAAATGATTTGTCTAAACTAAAAGATACTGTATCTGCCTGTTGCCAGGAGGTAGAGATAGATAAGATAAATCTGAAAAGATTGAGTGACCAGTTGTCATCTTTTCAAAATAAAAATCAATTATCTTTTGCAACTGTCAATGAAAGTTTATCTAGTCTTCCAAGAATGAAAACAAGACTAACAACCATTGAAGAAACATTGAACTCATTGTTAAATGACCAAAAATATTCTGACAATTCTGTGAAGGAACATATAGTGCAGGATTCTCAGCCAGTACCTGTGGCTAGTTCATCTAAAATAAAAATTGATCCAGAAATACCTGTTGATAACACTGAGTTTCCATCAAAAACTGATGATGCACCAGGATCTGAAACAGAAGGATTAAACAATGAGATTTCAGCACAATTAGAGAAATTACAGCTGCTTCTTACTCAGAAACAAGCTAGTACTAAGGAGACTCCTTCAAATCAAAAGAATTGGCCAAAACTTGACCAGTACCCAACATTTGATGGTGATTCTTCCTCTGATTGGCAAAAATTTATTTGCAGAATTGATAATTTAAAAAATTCTTACAAACTCCCAGATGAGGAAATTGTGTCCAAATTAATTTCTTTGTTCACTAATGTTGCCCTGATGTGGTATGAATCTGTTCTCCTGGATGGGAATGACTACTCATGGGAGGATTGGAAGAAATTAATTAAAGCACAATTTGGTGGCTCCAAGTTCAGAATGGCTCAACAAAGGCAGTATGAGGAAACTATATATAGCTCTTATACTGATAGACCTATTGAGTTTTTAATGAAACTTGTAAAAATCTTAAGGGCAATGGACCCAAATATGGAGTTTGATTTATGGAAGGACAGGATCCTCTATAAATTACCAATGTCTCTGAGAGACTTGATTGTGGCTAGGACTGAGTTCTCCAAAGAACCCTCTTCTTTCATTAATACTTGCAATGAGATACTTCTAAACAATAAGTATGATGCAAGAAGATTCATTCCTAGGACCCCTTTGGAGAAACCCTCCACTTACCAACAAAAACCTCTGGAAAAGGTTGGTAAACCTTCTGCCCCTGTTGCACCAAAGAAGTATGCAACAAACACTTGCTTCAAGTGCAACAAGCCATGGCAGAAAGGCCATGTTTGTGACAAGAAGATAAATCTTGTGGAACAAACAGAGGAGCATGCTGATGACACAGTGGCACTGGATGATACATCAAGTGATTGTGCCAGCAATATTTCATATGAATCTCAACAAGAAATCTTGATGCTGGAAGAAGATATTCATTATTTAAATACTATTGACATTGATAATAATGATTTATCTACAGTTGAGAATGCTGAGATCATAAAGACCATTGAGGATAACTCAATTGTTATTGCCCCTCTTAAGGCACCAGTCTTGATTAATGGAACCAGCATTGAAGTTGTTCTGGATTCTGGAGCTGGAGGAAGTGTAGTATCTGAAAGAGCACTTGCCTCAGTAGATCAAGACTATAAATCTAAACTGTTGCCTATCATTTCTGAAAATTGGAGAGGGTATGGCTCTGTTTTGTCCCCCATTGGTAAATACAAAGCCACAGTGTTTTTTAAATATAACCATGGTTTTGTAAGAGCTATTTGTGATTTTGTTGTCATGAAAAATGATAACTTGAGCAATTGGTTTATTGTAGGGAATAATATTTTAACCAAGTATGGCATAAAATTGGATCCTTCAAACCAATGTTTCACAATGGGGTTGAATGGGAAGAGAAAATTTAAAATTTCCTCCCCTAAAAAATTATTAAAACCAGAATTGAACACATGTAATTCTGTGGTTCAATATAAAGGAAGATCTACAAAGGAAATGCATGCCCTTATGTCTGAAATTGACAATGCCTCTTTTGGAGAACAACTTTCTGGTGAGGATAAAGATTCCATCATTAACTTGATAAAATCTTTTCCTATGGCCTTTGCTCATGGGTCACATGAACTGGGATTAGTTAAAGAGGAAATGAAACTTTCATTGTCTTGCCCATTAACTGATATACCACCTAGTTTAAAGAAGAAGCCTTATCCTGCTTCTCCCACAAAGAGAAAAGATATTGAAGATAATATCTCTACCCTTTTAAAAATGAATATTATTGAAAAGGTAGTTGAAACACCTAAATATTGTGTTATCTCACCTGTCCTAATTTCTTATGAGAAAGATAAAGCCAGGTTATGTGGTGATTATAGAGCACTAAATACTTATACTGTTGATGATATCTATCCTTTACCTAGAATCAGATCTATACATGCTACTTTACAGGGTGCTAAATATATCAGCTGTTTGGATGGTAATAAGGGATATCACCAGGTACCTGTTGAGAAAAATTCTCAGAACTTTCTGATGATTGCCACTCATATGGGTATTTATAAGTATATTAGGATGCCATTTTACCCTAAAAATGCCCCTTCTGTTTTCCAAAAAGTAATGGATAACACATTCCATCAAGAGATAATTGAAGGTTGGCTGATGGTTTATATTGATGATATCATTATATTCTCAAAAACATTTGAGGACCATCTTAAACACCTGTGTAAAGTATTCCAGAAAATGGACGAAATAAATATGACACTTGCTTTGAAGAAATGTAAATTTGGTTTCCATTCTTTAAAAGTTCTTGGTCATGTTGTTTCAGGCTTACAGATATGTGTTGACCAGAACAAAGTGGCAGCCATACAACAGGTGAAAGCTCCTACAACAGTAAGAGAGCTCCAAAGTTTTTTGGGAATGTGTGGATACTATAGACAGTATATTAAAAATTACCAAGTCATAGCTTTACCCCTTACCCAATTAACTAGAAAGGATGTTGCTTTTGTCTGGAATAGTGAAAGACAAAGAGCCTTTGACACTATGAAACACTGTTTGATGTCAGCACCAATTCTTGCTTTACCTGACTTTGATCAACCATTTGTTTTGTACACTGATGCCAGTTTCATTGGTCTTGGTGCTGCCCTCCATCAAAAACAAGTGATAAATGATAAAGTTTCAGAAGTAGTAATTTGTTATATTTCAAGAACCTTGAGAAATAGTGAATTGAAATATGGTGCTACTCAATTAGAGTGTTTAGCTGTAGTATGGGCTCTAGAAAAGCTTCATTATTACCTAGATGACCAGAAATTTGAACTTGTCACTGACTGCAGTGCAGTTAAATCCCTTTTAAACTTGAAAACACCTAATAGACATATGTTTAGATGGCAGCTGGCTGTTCAAGAGTACAGAGGGAGAATGACAATTATTCTCAGAGCTGGTATTGGTCACTCAAATGTGGATATGTTATCAAGGTTACCCTTACCAAATGATGACTCAAATCCTGCATATGATCCTGAGGATGAAATTATCCATATCCATGGGATATATGTGGTTGATATGGAGGAAGAGCTATTACAGCTTATTCTGGAATCATATGATAAGGACACTGACTTGAAAAAGTTATGCACCATATTAAATGATCCAAAGAATGCTTCAATACAAGCATTAATTAAAACCCTTCCACCAAAGTACCAAAAGGGTTTGGAAAAAGGAAAATTTTCAATTGATGAAGGATATCTATATTATAGGAGAAAGTTGAGTAATGTTATTGTTATTCCTCCTTCTATGAAAGAAATCATCTTGAAAATTTGTCATGATGACATATTAGCTGGACATTTTGATCTTGACAAAACAATGATCAGAATTAAGAACACTGCTTGGTGGGCTAATATGTCTGAAGACACAAAATTATATGTTGAATCCTGTGATTCATGCCAAAAATCAAAAAGATTAACTGGTAAAAGAGCAGGATTAATGCAACATATTGAACCTCCTGATGCCCCATGGCAAATAATAAACATGGATTTTGTAACAGGATTACCTATTGCTGGTAAAGACAGTTATAACTCTTGTTGGGTTATTGTGGACAGATTCACAAAAATGTGTAAATTTATCCCTACCCACAAGGATGTTTCCACTAAAGAATTAGCTTTCTTATGGTGGTCTCATATGTTTAATACTGCTGGTTTTCCTAAAGCCATAATCTCTGACAGAGACCCTAAATTTACTTCTGAATTCTGGATGTCTCTGATGGATGTTTGTGGTTGTGATCTGAAACTTTCTACTTCCCATCACCCTCAGACTGATGGTTTAGCTGAAAGAATGATTCAGACTTTAGAGGACATGATAAGAAGATATTGTGCCTTTGGCCTTGAGTATAAAGATAATGACAGATTCACTCATGATTGGGTTACCTTACTTCCTGGGTTAGAATTTCCTTATAATAGCACTGTTCATTCTGTTACTCAAAGAAAGCCTTTTGAGCTCTGGCTTGGATATGTTCCTAATACTCCTGCCCAAATTCTTAATAACAAAATACCTAAATTGGATATACATCCTGGTGTAAAATCTTTTCTTCAAATGCAACAACTATGCAGAAATCATGCTCAAAAATGTATTGAAAAATCATTTGAATATGAGAAGAAAAGATGGGACAAATCCCATAAAGAATACACTTTTAAAAAGGGTGATGAAGTGTTGATTTCTACAGTCCACTTCAACTTA
This sequence comes from Hemileia vastatrix, assembly GCA_030280995.1. NCBI lineage: Eukaryota > Fungi > Basidiomycota > Pucciniomycetes > Pucciniales > Zaghouaniaceae > Hemileia > Hemileia vastatrix. Next base: position 26,255,097 of record JASXTE010000007.1, on the reverse strand, counting down.
CAAGGTAATAACAAATTAAAAGATCCATTTGTTGGTCCTTTTGTTGTCAGAAGAATGATTGGAGATAATGCAGTTGAAGTTATTCTGTATTCCCCATATGACAGAAAACATCCTGTTTTTCCAATATCTCTTTTGAAACCTTACACATCCAATAGTGATTTATTTCCAAGAAGGAGGGGTAGACCAAAGAAAACCGCAAATGAAATCACTGAGACAGCAGAAATTGAAAAAATATTAAATGACAGAATAGTCACTGCTGAGAAAGGTACAGAATACTTATTGAGATTCAAGAATAAATCATCTGAATATGATTCTTGGATACCTGGGAAGGAGATATCTAATCTTCCTACTCTACTAAAAAAGTATAAGAAGAAAAAATCATAGCATTTTTTTTTATTATTTTTTTTAGAGTAAGGGAGTGTCAGCCAGGCTACTAGATGTACCCAGTGAAATAAGTAATTATTTACTGGATGAAGCCGCACCTTATATTCTTTAATTATTATTTAATTATCATTTAGTTACATTAAAATTAGTTATAAATTAACTAGTTACAGAATGTAAAAATTAAATTAATTAATTAAATAAATAAGTAAAATTAAAATTATAATTTTGTCCCTTATATTTTTCTCTAACACCGTGCTCAATTGACAGGTTGGGAAAAATAAAACTTTATATTTAAAGAAAATAAAATACAAAATAAAATAAGATTTAAATATTCAAATAATATTAAATATATACAAACAAATCAAATTTCTTATTTGGGATTGACATTTACAGTAAATATTAAAAATATTGATGTATTTCTGACATACTCTGTAAATACATCTTTTTGACGCCTTCTTTTTGGAATAACTTTATTATTTGAAATACTCTTTCTGGAATGTTCTTTTTCTCTCTCTTTTACAACTGTTTTTAGAATTTGATTTCCGTGCTTTGTCTCTCCTTTTCCTATAAAAGGCCTCTCTTTTTGTTGTCTTTTGATCATTCTACTTTACCAACTCATTTTATTACAACAATAACCAACTAAACACTTATTCTTATATTCTATATTATTAGTATTTACAATAGCGTAATTCTAAAGTATAATTTATATTAATATTTTAAAACCTACCTCTTTTATTGAGTAGAAAATTCAACTTGAATTAAGAAATACGTACAAATCTGTTGAGAACCCATTAGAGCCTTTTAAATCCTCGTAGAACTACGTACCAAATCTTCTAGACAAAAAGTATACCTTGACAGTTACCCAATCATGCGTGAATTTGTCATTGTCTTTAAAATTAAGACCAAAAGCACAGTATCTTCTTATCATATCTTCTAAGGTTTGTATCATTCTTTCTGCTAGCCCATCAGTTTGTGGATGGTGTGCTGTAGAAAGTTTTAATTGACACCCTGAAACATCCATAAGTGACGTCCAGAACTCAGAAGTAAATTTAGGATCTCTGTCAGAAACTATTGCTTTGGGGAAACCTGCTGTATTTAACATTTGTGTCCACCATAGAAAAGCTAAGTCCTTTGCAGAAACCTCTTTGTGGGTAGGAATAAATTTACACATCTTTGTAAATCTATCTACAATTACCCAGCAGGAGTTATAACTCTTATGCCCTGCTATTGGCAAACCTGTTACAAAGTCCATGTTAATGATTTCCCATGGAGCTTTTGGTTGCTCAATTTGTTGTAATAAACCAGCTCTTTTTCCTGTTAATCTTTTAGATTTTTGACAAGAATCACATGTTTCAACATATTTCTGAACATCCTCAGACATGTTAATCCACCAAGCTGTGTTTTTTACTCTGGTTAATGTTTTATGGTAGTCAAAATGACCTGCTAACATATCATCATGACATATACTTAACATTAACTCCTTCATTGAAGGGGGAATTACAATTACATTACTTAATTTTCTCCTGTAATATATAAAACCATCCTCAATGGAAAATTTTCCTTTTTCTAATGCCTCTTTATACTTAATTGGTAATGTTTTTATTAAAACATTCATTGAAGCATTAGATGGATCATTTAATATTGTAGTTAATTTACTTAAGTCAGGATCTGAATTATAATTATCAAGAATTGATTGCATAAATTCATCCTCAAGATCTACAATATAAATGCCATAAATGTTAATAATCTCTGACTCAGGAACATAAGCAGGATTATCATCATTATTAGGCAGAGGTACTCTAGATAACAGATCTACATTAGAGTGCAAGGTTCCTGCTCTATGTGTAATAATCATCCGGCCTCTGTATTCTTGTACAGCTAATTGCCATCTAAACATGTGTCCATTAGGAGTTTTCATGTTTAAGAGTGACTTAACTGCACTACAGTCAGTTATTAACTCAAATTTTTGGTCTTCAAGATAATAATGTAGCTTCTCAAGAGCCCATACTACTGCCAAACATTCAAGTTGAGTAGCACCATATTTCAATTCACCACTTCTGAGAGTACGTGAAATATAGCAGATTACTACTTCTGACATTTTTCTTTCATTAAGTTGTTTTTGATGCAAAGCAGCACCCAGTCCAATAAAACTTGCATCTGTATATAATACAAAAGGTAATTGGAAATATGGTAATCCTAAGATAGGAGCTGTCATTAAACATTCTTTCAACTTATTAAAAGCTTGTTGTCTTTCATTATTCCAAATGAAAGCTTCTGATTTCTTTATCAGTGTGGTCAGTGGTTCAGCAATTGATTGGTAGTTTTTTATATATTGTCTATAATAACCACACATTCCAAGAAAAGATTGCACATCCTTCACATTTTTAGGAATGCCAATATTCTTTATTGCGGCCACTTTATTTTGGTCTACATATTTGTAAGCCAGATACAATGTGACCAAGCACTTTTAAAGATTCAAACCCAAATTTACATTTTTTCAATGCAAGGGTCATTTTTATTTCATCCATTTTCTGAAATACTTTCCTTAAATGGATTAAGTGTTCATCAAAAGTTTTAGAGAACACTATGATGTCATCAATTTATACCATTAACCATCCCTCAATCATTTCATTATGGAATGTTATATCCATTAACTTTTGAAATACTGATGGAGCATTTTTTGGTCCAAATGGCATTCTGACATACTTATAAATTCCCATGTGTGTTGTTATCAACAAAAAGTTCTGTGAATTCTTTTCAACAGGAATTTGATGGTACCCTTTATTTCCATCTAGGCAACTTATATATTTAGCACCTTTAAGGGTAGCATGTATAGAGGCAATCCTTGGCAAGGGATAAATATCATCTACTGTAAACGTATTTAATGCTCTATAATCACCGCACAGTCTTGCTTTATCTTGTTCATAAGAAATCAGCACTGGTGATATTACACAATATTTTGGTGTAGTTTCAACCTTCTCAAGAATTTTCATTTTTAATAACATCTTAATATTATCCTCTATGTCTTTCCTCTTCATTGGTGAAGCAGGGTATGGTTTCTTTTTAAGACTAGCAGGAATATTATCCATATCACAGGTTAAACTAATTTTCATTTCATGATCTTTTACAAGGCCAAGTTCATTTGTACTATGTGCAAAAGCCATTGGAAAAGCTTTAATTAATTCCAAAATATTATCTTTCTCAGTTTCACTTATCTGAGTGCCAAATGATGCTTTTGAAATTTCTGTTTCCAGAAGTTCCATCTCATCGGATTCTCTTCCTTTAGACGGGGAATTTGTTACTGACTCAATGTGTAAGACTGTGTTAAAAGAATTTATTTTAAATTTCCTTTTACCATTCATGCCAATTGTAAAATTGTTATTAGCAGGGTCTAATTTTACACCAAATTTAGTCAGAATATCATTTCCAATGATAAAACAGTTACTACAATTTGTATTATCCATTACTACAAAGTCACAATTTACCCTTACATAACCATGTTGGTGTTTAAAGAAAACAGCAGCTTTGTATTTACCAATGGGGTGTAGTACTGATCCAAAACCTCTCCAATTTTTATTCTGAAGTGGTTCAAGCTTAAACTTATATTCACTATCAATTTTCTGTAATGTATTAGTGGAAACAACTGAACCAGCAGCTCCTGTGTCCAATACTATATTAACATTTTCACCAGAAATTATAGCTGGAACCGTGATAGGTGTCATTCTAAAGTTATCAGCTTGTATATCCTTAATGATTTCAGCATCCTCGAAATTCATTAAAGATTCATTTGAGTCCATATTTAATATTGGATTTTCAAAGATGGACAAATCATCTTCCAACATACAGACTTCATTTTCATCACTATATGAGATATTGCTGTCATAATCACTTGATTCTTTACTTTTTTCAGTTTCAGTTTCACATTCACGTTGATTTTCAACAATATGTATGTTTTTCTCACATTTGTGACCTTTGACCCAAGTTTTGTTACACTTATAACAAGTATTTGTTTCATACTTTTTAGGTACTACAGGTGCAGTAGGTTTTTTCTGCTTCTCCTGAAGTGTTTTTGAATTCTGAGTTTTTACAGGTTCAATATTTTGTTTATAAGTGGAATACCTTGATTCATACTTATGGTTTAATAATATTTCATTGAAAATATTAATAAAGTCAGAATTTTCAGTAACATTTAATGTTCTAGCTACAACAATGTCTCTGACAGATATAGGTAATTTGTATATTATCTTATCTTTCCATAAGTTAAAATCCATATGAGGCTCAATGGCTTTTAATATTTTGTTTAAATTCATTAAAAATACCATAGGTTTGTCACCATTCAACGGATTATACCTAGTCTTCTCATACAGTCTCTGCTGAGTAAGCCTGAATTTAGAACCTCCAAATTGTTTTTCAATAAGTTGTTTCCATTCAGCCCAAGAGTAGTCTCTACCCTCACTTAAGACAGCTTCAAACCATAATAAAGCAACATCCTTAAATAAAGAAATTAATTTTGATGTTATCTCTTCATCTGGTAACTTATATGAGAATTTCAAGTTGTCAATTCTTTGAATAAAATGTTGCCAATCAGAGCTGGATTCCCCATCATAAGTTGGGTACTGATCTATCTTAGGCCAGTTCTTCTGATTGGATTTTATCTCACTAATCTTAGGTAAATTCAACAACTCATTCACTTTTGATAAATGGTCTTGTATTTCTTCCTGCACGGATTTGTGACTTACATTTTCAGATTTGACACTACCACCAGATGGTTTTAATTGTGGTGGTACAGGGAAGGAATGAGATTCACTTTTGCCAATGAAAGGATTATTATTATATTGATTATACTTATGATTATCCTGGTTCATCAGTAGATTGGCTATTTCAATCTCAACTTTAGTTAATCTTTGTAGCAACTCAGAGACACTTTGATTTGTCTGGGCAAAAGATAACTTTGTTCTTGATTCAATTTTTAATAAATGTGTTTCATATAATTTTCCTAACTCACAAAATTTGTTTGAAAGGTCATTATATTTATTACTCAATGAATCATATTTAAGAGTTAGAGACAAATGTTCTTTCTCTAATTCTTTATTACATGTTGCTAATTGAGAAATATTCAATGTCAAGGATGAAATTGTATCACTAGTGAGCTTAACTGTCTGTTCCTCACAATCAGTCATTCTATTCCACAATGCTGAAACAATTCTATGGAAAGTTGGATTATTGTTAAAATATTCCATGTCCTCCTTTTCAATTCTCTCACTCGCCTGTGAACTTCCCATATCACTAGTAGGTGGTTGCAACTGAGGATTAACTGTATTATCATTGTATATAGTACTGTTATTATGGACAAAAGACAAGTCAGGTGTATCTACTCTAAAACCTAAATTTCTTAAATCCTCCTCTATTTTTTGTACAGATTTAACATCAATAGAATTACCTATATTGTCATTATCAGTATTATGTCTAATCTGAGAGGGTAAGTTACTTACCAAGGGATGGTTTCCAGTCCTGATTTTTGGCGCTTTTTTCCCTTGTAAGGGTGAGCTGAGGAAGTCAGATGAGGGGGTGGATCCCTGTTTCAACTGTGGCTTGTCCACTGTTGGTGAAACCAGTCCCATTTCCATTTGTCTACCAGGATTTTCTCCTGGGAGTGAGTGGACCCTCCTTGGGTAGGGGGTTGCTGATTTGATTGACTGGGCTGGCCTCCCTTTAATTCTGCCATTGCCTGATTCATCTGCTGAAACCCTACCTTGCAATTGTTTTGCAACTGCTCTACTTCTTTGAACATGAGAGATTTTGATTCCTCCAACTTCAGAACCTGTTTGGCCAGGTGGGACAGTTGATCCTGAAGAGGAGGAGACGTCTTTTTGATAGTTATCTTTTTTAAGAGGGCGTCCTTTTCCTCTATACTCATGCTTTCTGGCTGGGGGTACTGTTGTCCCTCCATGGTGATGTCCTGGAAAGTTTTTGTTAGCTTTAGACCTGGTATTATAAGCAGGTTGTTCACTTACACTATCCTGGGGAGCACTCATATTGTTCAGAATGACAATATTTTACGTCTACAAAAGGAAAAAACTCTATGGAATTAGTAGACAAAAGATATTAGCAATTATATTACTAATAAAAAAGCAATGGAGCTTACCCTGAATTTATATCTTTATTTATTTAAATAAAATGTAAGAAAAATTCGAAAAAATCTGTTAAAAATATAATAATAAGTTTAACTAGACCTCTATAAGGGTGAATAATTAGCTTACCAAGATTTAGCCAAATACCAATTTAATTGGGTGTTATATTGGAGTCCAAATACCAAGTGAAATTGGGTTTATATTGGGTACAGTTACTACTGTAAATATCTAATTTTTATGATAAAAAATTAGTACAATTATTATAAGGATTCTTTTCCACAATAAATGATTTATGATGACCCACTAATATGCAGCAGACCCAAATATTTGGTTAATTTTGAGCTGTACTAAGGTAAAAATCACGTCCCAAGGCTTATACTAAATAATAAGTAGAATATAAGGAAAGACCCCCAATTGTCAGTATAGTCTAGTATATAAGTATGATATAATAGTCTTATTTTATGGTCCTACAACTTATTGATAAATGATTTAGTGATTAAACCTCAGGGGAAGACTAATAAAATAGTTATACTCAAATAAAACTCACAATACTTGGATTAAAATGCGTGCTAGTGGTGGAAAATAGAAGAATAAAATATAGTTATAGCTTATATAAAGATAATATCAATTTATAAGGGCTTTATAATATATTTCTGAATACTAATAATTGTATTGTAGTGGTTGTTTGAAGTGTAGTAATTGAATGATGATAATAAACCGTCAAAATCCCTTCTTACTTATACCCAAATCCACTGGAGTGCACAGACCTTCAATCCAGATGATGTCACTGCTATCCCCGGCAATTACAGCACTTTTAGGGCCCATCACCTCCCCATGGCGTCCACTTCAAGCAGTTTCAACACCCAGACCTCCAGTAAGGACCCTCCATCACTATTAATAATAACACAGAGTCATACCATAAATAGAAAACCCAGATAAAAGCGGATACCATAATGAAACAGGTAAAATAAATAATCAAAAAGAGATTTAATGAAACTAAAAGCATATAAAGGAAAAAAATAAAATTTCCAAGCCCCCAATAACATCCCCAAGCATTCACATTAACCCAGAAACATCCTTCCAACCCATAAATCCGTGAATAACCATCCAAGGAAGTAATTTTAGTTGTCCAAACTGGGTGTATGCGCCTGATATAGGTGTCTATGCTTCTGTAGGCATTGTGAGTCCACTGATTTCGTCCATATGACCTAAAATAAGCAGAAAAACAAAGGTTATAGGCTATTAAGGGGCTAAAACCCACTTATATACCTAAATATACATAATATACTGCATATTTCACTGAATATGAGATTTATGTATACATATAAGCTTATGTATGTCAATAATTACTTCATATCACTTTAGATAAGTATATTATGACTCCATTAACACCTTAATAAGTATTATTAGGCAATGGATAAGCTATTTAAACTATTATAAATTATATAATAGAATAATAATTATATATATATATAATAAAATAATATATATTATTATTTTAACCTTATTTTTAAGATATAAGCTTAGTCTAGTTAAGGTTATCTTATTTTAAGCATAAGAAATACTCAGTCCTAAGGATATTTAGGCTGACAGAACCAGTCTTGATTAATGGAAATAACAATGAGGTTGTTTTAGATTTTTGAGCTGGAGGAAGTGTAGTATCTTAAAAATCACTTGCTACAGTGGATTAGGATGATAAATCATAACTTATGCCTATCATTTCTGAGAATTGGAGAGGTTATGGCTCTTTTTTGTCCACCATTGGTAAATACAAAGCTACAGAACTTTTCAAATATAACCAAGGCTTTGTAAGAGCTATGTGTTACTTTTTAGATAAAAAAATAATAACATAAGCAGTTTGTTAATTGTGGGAAATAATATTTTAATCGAATATGGCATAAAATTTGATCCCTCAAACCAATGCTTCACAATGGGCTTGAATGGGAAGATAAAATTTAAGATTTCCTCCACAAAAATTATTAAAACCAGGCTTTAACACATGTAATTCTGTATTTCAATTTAAAGGAAGATCTACAAAATAAATACCTGCCCTCCTTTCTGAAAATGACACTGCTTTGTCTGAGGAAAGACTTTCTGGTGAGGAAAAAGATTTCTTCATTTAATTGATAAAATATTTTCCTATGACCTTTGCTCATGGGTCACAAGAATTAGGATTGGTAAAAGAAGAAATGAAGCTATTATTGTATTTCCTATCAACTGAAATACCACCTAGTTTGAAGAATAAGCCTCAACCTGCTTCTCCCACAAAGATAAAAGATATTGAAGAAAATATCTCTACCCTTTTAAAAAAGAATATTATTAAAAAGGTAGTTGAAACACCTTAATATTGTGTGATATCACCTGTGATAATTTCTTATGAGAAAGATGAATCCAGGTTATGTGGTGATTATAGAGAATTAAACACTTATACTTTTGATGATATCTACCCTTTACCCAGAATTAGCTCTATACATGCAACCTTACAAGGTGCTAAATATATCAGCTTTTTAGATGGTAATAAAGGATATCACCAGTCACCTTTTGGTAAGAATTACCAGAATTTTCTGATTATTTCTACTCATTTGGGTATTTATAAGTATATTAGGGTGCCATTTGGCCCCATAATTGCCCCTTCAATTTTCAAAATGTTATGGAAACACATTCGATCAAGAAATAATTGAAGGATGGCTGATGGTTTTTATTGATGATATCATCATATTCTCAGAAACATTTGAGGTGCATATTAACAACCTGTGTTAAATGTTCAATATGATGGATGAGATAAATATGACACCTGCCTAAAAATTACAAATTTGGTTTTCATTCCTTAAAAATTCTTGGTCATGTTATTTCAGGTTTGCAGATATGTTTTGACCAGAACAAAGTGGAAGCCATACAACAGTTGAAAGCTCCTACTACAGTAAAAGAGCTCCAGAGTTATATAGGAATGTGTGGATACTATATACAGTGTATTAAAAATTATCAGTTCATAGCATTAAATCTTACCCAATTAACTAGAAAAGATGTTTCTTTTTTCTGGAACAGTAAAAGACAAAGAGCTTTTGACACTATGAAAATTTTTTTGATGTTAGCACCAATTCTTTCTTTGCCTGACTTTAATCAACCATTTGTTTTATACACTGATGCCAGTTTTATTAGTCTTGTTTCTGCTCTCCATCAAAAACAAGTTATTAAGGATAAAGTATCAGAAGTAGTAATTTGTTATATTTCAAAAATCTTGAGAAATAGTGAATTGAAATATGGTGCCACTCAACTGGAGTGTTAAGCAGTGGTGTGGGCTCTAGAGAAGCTACATTATTATGGGGTATAAAAGTTATAAATTTTCCATTTAAAAATACCTCTTTTTTCAACCAAATCAAGCATGATAATTTTTTTAAATATGCCATATTTTTCCCAAAAACACCTTTCTACTAAAATTTAATGTCAAGTTTGTGGCTTTCTTTTTGTGTTATGAAATGCCTTTTAAATAATTATAAATTTTTAACTTTGATACCCCCTATTATCTGGATGAGCAAAAACTCTAACTTATCACTAAATGCAGTGCAGTTAAATCCCTCTTGAACTTGAAGACACCTAACAGACATATTTTCAGATGGTAGTTAGCTGAACAAGATTACAGAGGAAGGATGAAAATAATTCATAGGGCTGGTATTGTTCACTCAAATGTGGATTAGTTATCAAGTTTAACTTTGCCAAAGGAAGACTCAAATCCTGCATATGATCCTGAGGATGAAATAATTCACATTCATGGGAAATATGTGATTGATATGGAGGAAGAGCTATTACAGCATATTCTGGACTCATATGATAAGGACACTGACTTATAAAAGTTGTACTATATTAAATGATCCAAAGAATGCTTCAATACAAGTATTAATTAAAAACCTCCCACCAAAGTACCATACTGCTTTAGAAAAAGAAAATTTTCAATTGATGAAGGCTACCTCTATTATAGAAGAAAGTTGAGTAATATTATTGTTTTTCCTCCTTCTATAAAAGAGATCATCTTGAAAATTTGTCATAAAAAATATTGGCTGGAAATTTTGATCTTGGGAAAACAATGATCAGAATTAAGAACACTGCTTTTTGGGTTAATATTTTTGAAGACACCAAACTATATGCTGAATCTTGTGATTCTTAACAGCAATAAAAAAGATTTACTGAAAAAAGAGCTGGATTTAGGCAACATATTGAAGCTTGTGATGCACCATGGAAAATAATAAACATGTAATTTTTAACAATATTACCCATTTCTGTGAAAGACAGTTTTAACTCTTGTTGGGTTATTGTTGACAGATTCACAAAAGTGTGTAAATTTATCCCTAGTCACAAGGATGTTTCCACTAATGAATTCGATTTCTTGTGGTGGTCTCATACTTATAATACTACTTGTATTCCAAAAGCCATATTCTCTGACAGCAACCCTAAATTTAACTTTGAATTTTGGATGTCTCTGATGGATTTTTTTGGATGTGATCTGAAGCTTTCTACTGCCATCACCCCCAGACTGAAGGATTAGCTGAAAGAATGATTAAGACTTTAGAGGACATGAGAAGAAGGTATTGTGCTTTTGGCATTGATTACAAAGACAATGACAGATTCATTCATTATTGGGTTACCTTACTTCCTGGTTTGGAATTTGCTTATAATAGCACTGTTCATTCTGTTACTCAGATGGAGCCTTTTGAGCTCTGGCTTGGATATGTTCCAAAAACAACATCACAACTTCTCAATAATATGATACCTAAATTAAATATACATCCTGGTGTAAAATCTTTTCTTCAAATGCAACATATTTGCAGAGGTCATTCTTAAAAATGTATAGAAAAATCTTTTGAATATGTGAAGAAGATGTGGGACAAATCCCATTAAGAATAAACTCTTAAAAATGATGATCAAGTACTGATTTCTAAAGTCCACTTCGATTTTCAGGGTAAAAAAAAATTGAAAGACCCATTTGTAGGTTCATTTGTTGTCAGAAGAGTGGTTGGTGATAATGCAGTTGAGGTTATTCTGTACTCTCCATATGACACAAAAAATTCTGTTTTTCCAATATCTTCTCTGAAACCTTACAAATCTAATAGTGATTTATTTCCCAAAAGGAGGGGAATATAAAAGAAGACCCCTAATGAAATCACTGATACAGCAGAAATTGATAAGATTCTAAATGACAGAGTAGTCACTGCTGAAAATAGTACTGGATACTTATTGAGATTCAAGAATAAATCTTGTGAATATGATTCTTGGATACCTTGGAAAGAGATATCTAACCTTCCTGCTCTACTAAAGAAATATAAAAAGAAAAAATTATAGCATTTTTTTTTAGAGTGAGGGAGTGTCAGCCAGGCTACTAGACTTACCCAGTAAAAGAATTTGTTATTTACAGAGATGAGCCACACTTCTTATTTATTATTTTGAATTATATTATAGTTTCTTAAATAAATTAAATGTAATTATTTAACTAATTAAAATAAGTAAATTAAGTAAAAAATTAAAAAATTAATATCTTCCATATTTTTATTCCCCAACACAGTTGTCATGACAGGTAAAGAGTGAAATAAAAATATATTAATACAAAATTTTAAATTAAAATTATATTATATTGAAAATGAAATTTACAGAAAACCTTTAAAATAAATCAAATAATTGGTACATACAGGAAATACATTTTTTTGACACATTCTTTATAGAACACTCTTATTATTTGCAATATCTTATTCTGGAATTTTCAATCTCTCATAATTCTGTATATAGAATTTTAGCTCCATGGTTTCTCTCCTTTTTGACTATATAAGGCCTCCCATTTTGATTGTTTTTGATCATTTCATTCTCACCTTACAAATTTATTATTTTTATATAACACACATCTATTACTACTATTACTACTTTATTATTTACATCTATGTACTTTTAAGTTTTTAAAGTAATAAGAATATTTATCTTTTACCTTTTAATTGAGTATTTAATTTATAAGGATAAAATATATGTACCTTTTTGAAATCTTGATTTTCCCACCTTCCACCACCGTTGGACTTCCCTTAAATCTTCTAGACAAAAAGGTACCTATTGACAGATAAGAACCAAGAATTAATGTGAAAAATTATCAAAAAATAACAGTCAAAAATATAGAAATTAAAATCAGTATAAGATTTTTAAGCATTCTTCATCCATTTAGCCAAAGAAATATGCAGAAAATACTTGTGTAAAATGTGGAAAGAAATGGAAGAAAGGCTATTTTTATTAAAAAAATATAAATCTAGTATAATTAACTGAGGCTAAATATTATGAAAGTTCTAGTGAATCATCAGATGTAAAAAGTGATATTTCTTAAGAAAAAGAAAATGACATCTTTTTATTAGAAAATGATATCCAATATGTAGATAAAAATTTACCTATTAAGGATGGAGTGTTTTCTATTATTGAAGATTCAAAATTCATACCTGATTTCACTAAAAATTTCATAGTCATTACACCAATGAAAATTCATGTTCTAATAAATGGAGAAAGTACTGAGGTGATTGTAGACTCAGGAGATGGAGGATGTAAGCCGGTCGTCTAGAAGAAGGAGAAGAAGAAGAAAGAAATAGAGGAGGAAAAGTTGAATATAAAGAAAAAATTTGACAAAAGTTGAAAGAAATGAAATTGATAAAACAATTGAGTTAATTAAAAGAGTTGAAATGACTATTTCTTAAAATTGACACCACGGTGAGGTTTTATTTATTTATAATATATTTATTTCAGTAAGTACTATCTTCAATGCGCAGCAAACAATTACTATTATTAATACACTTACTTTAACCTTAGAATATTTATTTACTTTTAAAATTAGACTTATAATACTAATAAAAATAAAATAAACATGTTATATATATTTAAAAAATATGTTAAAAGTAGAGTGTAATAAGTGATGTAGCTACAGGGGATTATCCAAAGCCTTTTTATAGGCAAGGGATCCTCTGAAGCGCTAAAATGAGTAATTACAAAAGAGTAATAAGGTGAAACAAGAATATAAAAGAATTTAACTAAGACATAGATATTGAGAGAAAAACATGAAACAATAAACTAAACCTGTGAGTAAGTAACCGATTTTCCCACCATGAGTTCCCAAAATAATTAATTAAAATAATCAGTAACTAGGTAAATGTGAAAAATAAGAACAGTGAGTAAAATAACCCAAAACAGATATTACAGTGAGATGTAAAGGGTTTAATTAAAATAAATAGAATTATTTTAACCCAAAAATCCATGTAATCAATTTAATCCAGTATAAAGCAAATTTAATTAATTGTTTTGCCTATGTAATTAATTCAATAACTAGTTTAAATGAAACAAATAATTAATTTAATGATATTTCTAATTTAAAGTGAGAATTTGAATACCATCTTATTAAATAAGTGTTTTAATTTATTTAATAATTTTACTGACACAATTAAGGGTCAAAAAAGCGTACAATATTATTGTTTTATAAGATATGTATGGTGTTATTTAATATATAATTTTAATTAATTAATTTAATTACATTATAAGTTAATTTTACACTTATAATTATAATGTATGTTTATAACTAATTAATTATTAATTCATATTTATTAAATACCTAAAAAAAATTATAAATAATTTATATAATAATAAAATTTTATAATACTTATTATATATATTTGATATAATAATTGTATTATTTCATTATGCAATATAATATTAATTTATATACATAATAAGCATATATTTAAGCCCTCTTTTAGTTCCAGTAAATTGAAATAAAAGTTATTGGGCTCATGGTATAGCCTGGCTGACACTTTCTCACTCTAAATAAATAATAATAATAAATGCTAAGATTTTTTCTTTTTATACTTTTTTAACAGAGTAGGAAGATTTGAAATTTCTTTTCCAGGTATCCATGCATCATGTTCATATGATTTGTTCTTATATCTCAATAAATATTCAGTACCTCTTTCAGAAGTGATAATTCTATCATTGAGAATTTTATTAATTTCTGCAGTTTCTGTGACTTACTGAGGGTTTTTCTTAGGTTTCCCCTTCTTTTGGGAAATAAGTCATTGTTGGAAGTATAAGGCTTAAGCAAATAAATGGGAAAACAGGATGTTTCCTATCATATGGAGAATACAATACAACTTCTACTGAATTTTCTCCAACCATTCTTTAAACAACAAATGGTCCCAAAAAAGGATCTTTTAATTTGTTGTTACCTTTTAGATTGAAATGGACACTAGATATCAACACTTCATCACCCTTTTTAAATGTGTATTCTTTATGGGATTTATCCCTTCTCTTCTTTTCATATTTAGCTGCTTTATCAATACAGCTTTGAGAATGTTTTCTGCATAGCTGTTGCATTTGCATAAAAGATTTTACACCAGGGTGTAGTTCTAACTTAGGTAATTTATTATTGAGAATTTGAGCAGGATTGTTTGGGACATAAACTAACCAAAGCTTAAAAGGCTTTTTTTCAGTGACAGAATGAACAGTGCCTTCACTACACAATATAGGGGGTGGACTTGCTAGCAAGTCCTCAACCTGAACTGAGATGGAACTCAGATGGAACTCAGACTGAACTCATACTGAACCCAAACTGAACTCTACTTGAACACCCACCTAAAACTGTTCTGCTGAGTGGTGTTCATTCCTGATTGTATGGTTCCTTTATCAATAGCTCAATGTGTGTTCAATCTGTTGTGAGTTTGGGTCCAAGGTTGCGGACTCACTAGCAAGTCCGCCACCCATATTGTGTGGTGTATTACATGAAAATTCAATACCAGGCAATAGAGTGACCCAGTCATGAGTAAATATGTCATTGTCTTTATATTCTAATTCAAAGGAACAATACCTTCTAATCATATCTTCCAGAGTTTGAATCATTTTTTCAGCTAGACCATCAGTATGAGGATTATGAGCTGTCACTACGCAATATAGGGGGTGGACTTGCTAGCAAGTCCTCAACCTGAACTGAGATGGAACTCAGATGGAACTCAGACTGAACTCATACTGAACCCAAACTGAACTCTACTTGAACACCCACCTAAAACTGTTCTGCTGAGTGGTGTTCATTCCTGATTGTATGGTTCCTTTATCAATAGCTCAATGTGTGTTCAATCTGTTGTGAGTTTGGGTCCAAGGTTGCGGACTCACTAGCAAGTCCGCCCCCCATATTGTGTGGTGTGTAGACAACTTCAACTCACAGGCACAAATATCCATCAAAGAGGTCCAAAACTCAGATGTGAATTTTGGATCTCTATCAGAGATAATGTCTTTTAAAAATCCAAAAATATTAAACATGTAAGTCCACCATAAGAAAGCTAATTCCTTTGTGGATACATCTTTGTGGGTGGGAATAAATTTGCACATTTTTGTGAATCTATCCACTATTACACAATAAGAGTGATAACTCTCTTTACCTGCTACAGGAAGACAAGTGACAAAATCCATTTTAATTATTTGCCAAGGAGCATCAGATGCTTCAATATGTTGTAACAATCCTGCTCTTTTACCTGTAAATCTTTTAGATTTTTGAGAAGAATCACAAGATTTAACATATAGTTAAGTGTCTTCAGGCAAATTAGCTCACCAAGCAGTGTTTTTAATTCTGATAATTTTTTTTCAAGATCAAAATGTCCTGCTAATATGTCATCATGACATAGTTTTAAGATGGTTTCTATCATGGAAGGAGGAATAACAATGACATTGGTCAGTTTTCTCCTGTAGTAAGTATAACCATCTTCAATGGAGAACTTTCCTTTATTCAAAGCATTCTGGTATTTTTGAGGAAGAGTTTTTATTAATTCTTGGATAGATGCATTTTTTGGATCATTCAAGATAGTAACAAATTTATTTAAATCTGAATCTTGATCATATGAGTCCTGAATTAATTGTAACAGTTCCTCTTCCATATAACCAATGTATATACCATGTAAATGTACTGTATCATCTTCAGGTACATAGGCTGGATTTGAAACATTATTTGGAAGAGGTAATCTGGACAACATATCCACATTTGAATGAACATTTCCAGCTTTGTGAATAATAGTCATTCTACCTCTGTATTCTTGAACAGCCAGTTGCCATCTAAACATATGTCTATTTGGTGTTTTCAAGTTTAAGAGGGATTTCACAGCACTGCAATCAGTAACTAATTCAAACTTTTGATCATCTAAATAATAATGAAGCTTTTCTAAAGCCCATAAAACTCCTAAGCACTCCAATTGAGTTGCACCATATTTCAATTCACTTTTTCTTAAGGTTCATGAAATATAACAGATTACTACTTCTGAAACTTTTTCATTAATAATTTGTTTTTGATAAAGAGAAGCTCCCAGGCCAATAAATCTTGAATCTGTATAAAGAAGAAAAGGCTTATTAAAGTCTAGAAGGGCAAGGATTGGAGCTGACATTAAACATCTTTTAAATGTATCAAAAGCTCTTTGACTGTCTTAATTTCATATATAAGCTACATCTTTTCTTGTTAGTTTGATAAGTGGTAAGGCTATGACTTGATAATTTTTTATTTATTGTCTATAGTAGCCAAAAATTCCCAAAAAACTCTGTATTTCTTTTACAGAAGCTGGTGCTGAAACATTTTGGATAGCAGCAACTTTTCCTTGGTTTACACAGATCTGTAAGCCAGACACAACATGACTCAGCAATTTTAAGGATTGAAACCCAAATTTACACTTCTTTAAGGATAAAGTCATGTTAATTTCATCCATTTTCTGAAAGAAATTATTCAAGTGTTGTAAATTTTCATCAAAAGTTTTAGAAAAAACTATGATTTTATCAATATAAACCATTAAACAACCCTCAATTATGACTTGATGAAATGTCTTATCCATCACTCTTTGGAATACTGAAGGGGAATTTTTAGGGCCAAAAGGCATCTTAACATATTTTTAAATTCCCATATGGGCTGCAATCAGCAAAAAATTTTGGGAAGACTTTTCAACAAGTATTTAATGGTAACCTTTATTACCATCCAAACAGCTTATGAATTTAGCACCTTGTAAAGTAGCATGTAGAGATCTTATTCTGGGTAATGTGTAAATATCATCCACAGTATAAGTATTTAATGCTCTATAATCTCCACAAAGTCTAGCTTTATCTTTTTCTTAAGAGATTAAAACTGGAGATATGACACAATTTTTGGGATTAACATCTACCTTTTCAATAATATTCATACTCAATAAAGTGGAGATATTCTCTTCTATATCTCTTCTTTTTGTGGGAGAAGCAGGGTAAGGTTTTTTTCTTTAGGCTAGGAGGTATTTCATCTAAATTTCAGGATAGATAAATTTTCATATCATCTTTAACCAAGCCTAACACTTGGGAACCATGAGCAAAGGCCATTGGGAAAGATGTAATTAAGGCCACTGTTGAATCTTTTTGGTCAACAGTTAATTGATCACCAAATGAAGCTGTTTCAATTTCAGACAATAATAAATTTATTTCCTCTGTTTTTCTACCTTTAAATTGGATCAAGGCATGACAAGATTTTAATAAGGGTGCAGAATGCTTTTTAGAAGAAGAAATTTTAAATTTTCTTTTCCTATTCATTTCCAAAGTAAAGCGATTATTTTCAGGATCCTATTTAATGCCAAACATGGTTAAAATATCATTTCCCATGATAAAGCAATTACTTAAATTGTTTTTGTTCATTACAACAAATTCACAAATACATCTGACAAAACCACCACTATATTTAAAGAATACAGTGGTTTTTTATTTTCCAATGAGACATAAAACAGAACCATAACCTTTCCATCTTTCAGATTTTATAGGTAACCATTTTCATTGATAATCCTTATCTACAGAAGCAAGTGCTTTTTCAGACACTACACTTCCTCCAGAACCAGATTCAAGAACAACCTCAACATTTCTACCATTAATGATAACTGGTGCCCTCAAAGGTGATATTAGAATGGAACTGTTAGTAATATCTCCTATACTTCATCATTTTCTACTGAAGATAAGTCAATATCACAATTATCAGACCAGTTATCTAAAAATTGTACATATTTTTCTAAAACCAGAACTTCCTGAGAAGACTCATGGTCATAAGATATATTGCTATTAAAGTCACTGGAAGAATCATCAAGATCATCTTGAGTATTCTCAGATTCCTCATTTTGTTCTATAAGATTAATTTTCTTGTCACAAATATGTCCTTTTTGCCATGGTTTGTTACATTTAAAACAAGTATTAGTTGCATATTTCTTTGGAGCAACTGGGGCAGAGGGTTTACTAGTTTTATCTGGAATTTTTGTGGAGGGCTTTTGTTGGTCATGATAAGATTTAACAGGATAATTACTTGATTCATATCTATGATTTAGTAGGACTTCATTACAGATATTAATAAAGGAAGAATTCTCTCTCACATGCTCAGTCCTTGCCACAATCAAATCTCTCAGAGAATTTTGTAATTTATAGAGAATTTTTTCTCTCCAAATATCATAAAACATTTTAGGATCTATGGCTCTAAGAAATTTTGTAATTTTCATAATGAAAACAATAGGTTTTTAAGGAGATAAGGACACATATTTGGCATTCTCATACAATCTCTGCTGGGAAAGCCTTAATTTGGAACCACCAAATTAATTTTCAATCAATTTTTTCCACTCTTTCCAAGTATAATGTTTATTTTCCAATAAAACAGATTCATACCACATTAAAGCCACATTGAAAAATAAAGAAATTAATTTAGAGACAATTTCTTCATCTGGCAATTTATAAGAGTTTTTCAGATTATCAATTCTCTGAACAAAGTGTTGCCAGTCAGATGAAGAGTCACCATCAAAATTGGGATATTGATCCAGTTTGGGCCAATTTTTCTGGCTACTGGGATGATCCATCCTTTGGTTTGAAATATTTATCATTAATAATTCTTGAAGTTTAGCTAGGTGTTCAGAAATTTCATTATTTACAGAAACAGCTGGTACATGACCATTACAAGATTTTTTGCTAGTAGAAAAAGATTTTACAGACTCATTTTCAGTTTGTTTAATGGCAGAAATATGGGGAAGAAACGAGCTGCTCTGTTCAGGTTCCTTTCCCTTATTTATATGCAGCTTATGGGAAGCATTCTCATCTATACCATAATTATTGATGGTTAAGGCTAAAAATTTTTCCTGAAGATCAGACAGATAGTTTCTTATCCTTGTAATTTCAGACATCTGGTCATTCATTTTTGCAAGGGATAAAACATTTCAGTCCTCAAAAACTGTGTGTTTGGTACTTTGTGCATGGAAATCATTTTTTAGCTTTTTCAACTCATTTTGTAGAGATTTTATTTCAAATTTTAATGAATATTTTTCCTCAATAAGGGGTTTCAATTCACTCAAGGTTTTATGCAGACTTATATTCTTATCTGAGATAGCTCTATGGTCACTTGTTATTTGTTTTTGTTGGCTAAGAACAATATTCAAGGTTTCTTTGATTTTAAAATAAGCTGTATCTTGTACAGAAGAACTCACTTTAAAATGCAAGTACAAAGTATTTAATCTATCACTCTCATGTATTAATACATCACTCAAATTTTTGTGTTTAACAACATTAAAATCAAGTGTATCTTTCAATATTTCTTCAGAAGTTTTCTCAATTAAAGTATAGACTTCAGGGAAACAGAATCATTATTAATTGCAAGAGAAGAATAAATTAAAGAAGTAGAAGTCAAATGAAAAGTTTCATCAAATGATAATTTGCTAATTACATCATTGGGGTACTCATTAAAGGAAGTTGTCTTTTTAAGGTTTTAACTGTTCTTTCACCAAGATCCACAATATAACCTGTGGAAGAAGATTTGTTATTATACATACCAACATGTTTATAAAACAAATTACTTACCATGGAAAGGGAGGAAACTTCCCCTGTGCCTTCTTTCTTCTGCCTCCCTGATAAGGATGGGGCTGAGGAGATGAATGGTAGGTTGGTGTCCTGGATGGGCCAGGGCGTTGAGCTGTTTGTTGCTGAACATTCTGCTGGTAATGGTTCATCAAGTAATCCCATTTCCACTGCTCCTCCTACAGAGTGTTTTGGTTTTGAGTGAAGGAGCTGGGTGCTTGATGGGGCTGAGGTTGAGGCTGGGGCTGAGTTTTAGGCTGAGGCTTAGAGACTGGGAAAGGAGGAGGTTGAGCCTGTTTGGGATTTAATAACTCCTGCATCTGTTTCCAGAGTGTGTCTACTCATTCCTTTTACTTCATACTTTCTGCCTTCAGTTCTTTTATGTGACTGGAAAGGTTGTTTACTTGTTGAGTCAGAGGTATCTTTTTTATTTTTATACCTTTAGTGGATTTTCCTGATTTATCAGAGGTTTTGCTTCTTTCAGAGGTGTTTGGTGAGGGGGGTTTGCCACTTCTCCTGCCATTTCCAAGTCCTGAAGGTTTTTTGTCAGCTAAATAGTTTTTGTAAGTTAATTTAGAAGAACCTAAAGATTCAGTGTCAACATCCAAATCAATCTCATCCACATGTAAGTTATCCATGCTGTTAGCCAAACTACTGGACAATTTAACTGTGAACAAAGAATCAAAAGTATTTTAATGATTCAAATTTATATTTCAAAATAAACCATAATTAATTGATTTTTTTAATTTAAATTTTTATTTGAAAGTAAAATAATCAACAAAAAAAATGTAATACAAATATATGTAATTACACTTTTTTATTAAGAAATAATAATAATTATAATGGGACCAACCAAAAAAGGTTTTAAGATCAACCAAAAATAATTAATACTAAAAAATATATTTGCAATATTGGGACTATGCACTTAGTACTATTGTGGTCAACCAATAAATCAAAAAATAATTTAATAAAAATTAATTTAATAATTTATTGAAAAAGTTATGATCCTCTAGGACTAAGAATATAACTCTATTATGGTCAATTAAAAATAAAAAAATTAATAAAAATTTGAACACTTACACTCAGTGAATCAGAAGCTAAGCCACAATCACTTTTATTTCAAAAAAAATTAATAATATAAGTGAGAGGTGTAATGGTTAACTTACTATAGTGATCAAGAAATCAATTCAAAATTATATATTATATAATTTAATATAACCTTTAAAGGTCGAACCCAAGTTTGAAACAGGGTCGCGCCAAAAATTTTCTTTTTTGGCTTGGGTGGTCCGTGTGCAATGTTGTTCATTGCAAGGTGGCGTATAGTTGTCGTTGTTTGGAAAGACCCCTAAATGTAAGCCGGTGGTATAGAAGAAGGAGAAGAAGAAGAAAGAAATAGAGGAGGAAAAGTAGAATATAAATAAAAGGTTTGACAAAAGTTGAAAGAAATGAAATTAATTAAATAATTGAGTTAATTAAAAGAGTTGAAATGACTATTTCTTAAAATTGACACCACGGTGAGGTTTTATTTATTTATAATATATTTATTTAAGTAAGTACTATCTTCAATGCGCAGCAAACAATTACTATTATTAATACACTTACCTCAACCTTAGAATATTTATTTACTTTTAAAATTAGACTTATAATACTAATAAAAATAAAATAAACATGTTATATATATTTAAAAAATATGTTAAAAGTAGAGTGTAATAAGTGATGTAGCTACAGGGGATTATCCAAAGCCTTTTTATAGGCAAGGGATCCTCTGAAGCGCTAAAATGAGTAATTACAAAAGAGTAATAAAGTGAAACAAGAATATAAAAGAATTTAACTAAGACATAGATATTGAGAGAAAAACACGAAACAATAAACTAAACCTGTGAGTAAGTAACCGATTTTCCCACCATGAGTTCCCAAAATAATTAATTAAAATAATCAGTAACTAGGTAAATGTGAAACATAAGAACAGTGAGTAAAATAACCCAAAACAGATATTACAGTGAGATGTAAAGGGTTTAATTAAAATAAATAGAATTATTTTAACCCAAAAATCCATGTAATCAATTTAATCCAGTATAAAGCAAATTTAATTAATTGTTTTGCCTATGTAATTAATTCAATAACTAGTTTAAATGAAGCAAATAATTAACTTAATGATATTTCTAATTTAAAGTGAGAATTTGAATACCATCTTATTAAATAAGTGTTTTAATTTATTTAATAATTTTACTGACACAATTAAGGGTCAAAAAAGCGTAAAATATTATTGTTTTATAAGATATGTATGGTTTTATTTAATATCTAATTTTAAATAATTAATTTAATTACATTATAAGTTAATTTTACACTTATAATTATAATGTATGTTTATAACTAATTAATTATTAATTTATATTTATTAAATACATAAAAAAATTTATAAATAATTTATATAATAATAAAATTAATATAATACTTATTATATATATTTAATAAAATAATTGTATTATTTCATTATGCAATATAATATTAATTTATATACATAATAAGCATATATTTACACCCTCTTTAAGTTCCAGTAAATTGACATAAATGTTACTGGGTTCCTGGTATAGCTTGGCTGACAGAGGAAGTGTTGTAACTTTTTCAGCTTTGAAGAAAATAGATAATGATTATGAGAAGAAAATTAGAAGCTGTATCTTCAGAAAAAAGAAGATGATATGGGTCAATATTAAACCCTGTAGAAAAATATTACAAATCAGTTTTCATTAAACATACTCATGAGTATTTAAGATCAGCTTTTACTTTTATTTTAATGAAAAATATAAATTTAAGTAATTAGTTTATCATGGGAAATGTTCACCACGGGAAATCTAGGGGTGAATTGCTAGCAATCCCTTCTCTTGAAATTTAGAGTGTCCCTTAATTATGCCAGGTTTATGAATACTTTATAAACATAAGTAAATTAGAGTTAGATTTACAATTATTCTCAGACTGATTATAGACAGAATATCAACTGATTCCAAATTATGCACAAGTTGATCCTCCAGAACTTGATTTTGTTCCTCTGATGAGAACAAATTGAGCACAAATTGATCTAACCTAAGCTTATGCATATATTATAATTCAGGATACTTGCTCTATTAAATTTGATAATAAAAAAAAATATTGATGAATTTATATAAAAAAAATTATTATGTAAGATATTATATTATAAATTTAAGCATCATAGGAGGGCACGTAATAGAACTTGATTATACTATGTGACACTTTAATACTGTATCATGCAGTTTGAAACATTTAAAACAAAATGAGTCATAATGGGCAATGAAATTGCTTGGACAGACTCTTTCAAAATTAATACTGACCATCACCACGCAATATTTGGGGGGGACTTGCTAGCAAGTCCTCAACTTGAATTCAGATGGAATTCAGACTGAACTCAGACTGAACTCAGACTGAACTTTACTTTGAACTCATCTTGGGCTCTTAACCAAACATGGATGAGTCTGTGCTTGAGTAATAGTGAAAGTTTAATAAATAATTTATAGAAATAATAACAACGGAAGATTAATAATCTGATCCATTCACAGAATTTTTTTCACAAAACTCATTTTCATTTTCATTTTGAATTTCACCTGATCACTTAAAAGACTGAAAATTATACTATTTATTTCAAAAACATCACTTTTAACCTCTCTAATTATTTTATTCTATTTTTTTTAAAAAATATAAAATAATATCAGTGGTTCTCTTTAATGATAACTCCTTTTAACCAAGAATTTGAAGCTTTTATTTTTTAATTTAAACCATATTACCTGATATTTTTTTTTTGTATTTTTATTATTTCTTATTATGCAATATAATTATTTTAAACTCAATGTAATTATTTAATAAAAATATTGAACCATAAAAATTCTCAAGTTTCTATTCTAGAATACTGTGAAAAGACTCATAATTAAGAAAAATAAAAGATAGAAATATGTTTTCATAATTTCTGTTTCAATGAAGTTCTCTAATATCTTCTTTACACTTAGCACTAATAATTGATAAATTGTTTAATTATATGTCTAGAAAGAAGTATAATTCTTATACAAGTGAATTTTAATCCAGTTTTTTCCATTTTTGTATGCAAGAAGATGATTAAAATTAAAAGGAAATATCTTTTTGCTCTTTTTTTTTCTATCGAATATTCAACTACTAAGAATTTTCACAATATTAATTTATTCAATGTAATACACATATGATTTTCTGGAACTCTTCATGATGTATTTCATCAAAATTCAATGTAAATATGGTTATTTGGTAGAGTAATCTCATGAGTTGAAATAATTAATCACTACTTAGTGAATTTTTCATATGAAAGACTGAAATTCAAGCTAGATGTAAAAATTTAAAGATAATTAAAACAAAGTAGTATAAATTTATTTAAACTTTAATTTTAGTACTTGATTTTGCTTCAATGCTGTATTGTGGGATAATTTCAGTGTCAACCTGGGAATAAGCACCATATAATTTGAAAAGTGATCTCATGTTAAAAAATGTGCTTCAGGTAGATATTTTGATTGTATTATTGTTCAAGAACTGAATTAAATAGGTAAAAGTGGTAATTTTTCATAATTCTATCAGTTTCAAATTAAAAAACTATTATATGATATTCATTTTGTAAAAAAGACACAATAGGTAATTTAGATTATACCCATGTAGAAAAGCAGCTGTAAAGGCAATCATCTTTTTATTAAAAATAATATTATTCCATGTTTTAAATGAAAAGAAAAAATATTTCAATTCTATGGTTTTGAAAAATAAATTAAATGAAACATTTCAGGTACGCTTTTTTAGTCATTAGAATCAAAGTTTTGATAGGAGTAATTCACAACTGAACACTTACACGCAATTGTAAAATTATATATATGGGTTCAAGATTTATCAATGATTTATTGGAATTATGATATTTATGCTGATTGGTAGATCTTATATGATGTTTCTATTCAGTTTCTAAGTGTATGAAAAACAATCCCTTTGATATTTTATTTAAACAGAAGAATTTAAAAATTTTCTTGAAATTGGCCTTATCACAAAGCAATACTGGAATGGTTATATTGTTATAAAAATTAATTTAAATAGCAATATTTCAAATCTTCATAACAGATTTTAAACTAAACATAAATATTAAAATTTGACTTTTTATAAAAATATATATTGATTTAAAAGATATTTACTTATTTTTTTTTTTACAAAATGACCAATTTTATCCTGTGAGGCTTCCATTCAGCTTAAATGTGTAAGTCTAAAAAATTAATATGATGCTCTGAATACTCTATATAATGTGTACCTAAGGCAAAAATAATGTTTTTTGAAGTACTTTAAATCTAAGCGGAAGAGCTGATATCTTTTTTATGTAATATAGTTGTATAAAATTGATTTTTAGGTAGTTTTGTAATACGTAATATGGAAAGAAATCATATCATAATAATATGTAATCAACTTAAAACTTTTTTTAATATAATATTATCTAAAAATAATTCTTAATATGTACTTATTTTTAGAACTTCAAAGTGTTTAATAAAAATATTTTGATATAAAAATATAATTATTTTTATATTTAAAAGTAATTAATAAAACTTCTAAAAAAGTATAAATTTTTTCATGGCTTAAATTATTATGAACCACACTTGGAAACAAGATTGCATTGAGAGTTCAATCTAAGTTCCACCAAAAACATGATAAATAATTTTTTTGAAAATGTATATAGTCATTGAAATGAAAAAAAATTAGTAAAAGAAAGGACTCAGATATTTTATTCTGTTACTGAATAGATTATCATAAATATATTGAGGTAGATAACTTATTGAAGTTTTTTAAATTTGCAGTTATTACAGTCAATTATCCAGTTATATATAGCAATCACAAAACAAGAAATAAGCCTAAATGGTTATATATGTGGATAAATCTTTTCCTCAACCTTTACCCTAATTATTTAATTTAATTCAAAGCTATTTTTAATCTAACCAACATATTTTACTATTACATTTAAAAATAAATACAATAAACTCAAAAAATACATAAGTTCAATAGTTTAAAATTTCTTTAAATGTTTTATTCTAGTTTTTAACTTTTTGCTACTATTTTCCTATTATATTATTTATTTATATCATGTATAGTTATCAAAAGAATTCTGTGAATTATTGTGTAAAAAAGCAAAATAGTATTTCATTATCAATTATTTTACTATATTACTTTCTTAGTCTTAAAGTGCATTGTAAATCAAAAATATAAAATAAAGACGTATAAACTATAGGTTTAAGTTAAAAAATATCAATAAAAAATAATTATCAATCATTTTCCATATCAGCAGAATAGAGCTGTAGATTGAGGGGGTGGACTCTGATGTTCGCCCGAAGAACAAAGTTCACACTCCATTTTTCACTACCTCAATGGACAACCTCTCAATCTCTCCACACAAATTTTTCTGCTTTTTCATTTCTGTTAATTCTATTACCACTCACCACCCTTTTATTGCCCTCCTGATACATTTGCTACACCCTTTAAGCTTCAAAATCTATGTTTAAGCCCTCCTCACTACTCCCCTCCACTCTATTTTCACTTTTAACACAACTACACCCCTTTTGCAACCTCTCGCTCACCTCCCATTCCCCTCACTCACCCCACTCACCTCCATTAGCCCTCACCAGCCTTTCTCTCACATTCTAAAACTATTACTCACCTCCCCAGTATATTGTCAACATCCCCCAGCTCTCGCTTACCTCCCCTAGCCCTTTCTCACCTTCCCAATCTTTCCAGCCCTTCACTCACCTCTTCCAGCCTCCCCCAGTCCCTTACTTTGGCTGGAGATGTGAGCGAGGTGCTGTAAAGACTAAGGAAGGCTGGGAGAAGTGAGTGAGAGGCTTTTATTACCTCCCACAGACTTTCAAAGCCCCTTGCTCACCTCCCCCAGCTTCCCAAGTCCCTTAATTTGGCTGGAGATGTGAACGAGGTGCTGTAAAGACTAAGTAGGGCTGTGAGTAGTAGGTGAGAGGCTTTTATCAACTCTCATAGCCCTTTAAGGACCCTTGCTCACCTTTTCCAGCCTTCCCGAAGTGGGTTAGGGGATTTTATAACCTCTCCCAGCCCTGTAAAGCCCCTCTCTCACCTTTCCCAGCCTTCCCCAGTTCCTTTATTTTTCTGGGGGAGGTGAGCGATGAGATTGAAGAGGTGAAAAAAGTGTTGGGGAGGCATGCAAGGGCTTGGGAAGTAGCCAACTTTTTATAAACTTGAGAATAATTAATATGTATAAATTAGAAATAACAAGGAATAAAATTTTGAGGAATTATAACCCATTCCAAGTGGTAAATAATGTAACTAAATAAATATTTCAGAATTTGAGTTGCTTGTGTTTACTAAAAAAATGTGGCCAATCGTTGAAAAAGGAAGATTTTTGTAGGGAAGAAACATGAAAAATGAAAAAAAATACAAAGTAAAATAAAACTAAATAATGACAGTGGGCTGGGAAAGGTGAGTGAGGGTCTGGGGGAGGTGTGAGAAATGAAGAGAAGAGAAGGGAGAGGGGGGGAAGGAGAGGAGAGTTGTTTTCTCACTGTGAAGGAAAGGAATAGGGAAAATGGGTAAGTAGATGGCAAGTTTAGAAATGAGATAAGGGGGTAGGATAGGAAGTCAGATTGAAGATAAGGGAGAATTAGGGGAGGGAGGCATCAGATGGAAGTCCCACTTGTAATTCTACCAAGAATCAATTCAGGAAGCAAAAAAAAGCACTAGACATCTAGTGCACACTTTTTTCCTGCTGTGAATATTTTTTGAACTATTAATCAACTGTGGTTCAATGAAGGTTCAAATCAGTTTCAAGGTGTTTTCAAAGTAAATTCAATATTTCTTCATGATTGTTTCATCACCACCTCAATGTGTGCTGAAAAAGATATGAATTAGGGTTCAAGGTTGCGGACTTGCTAGCAAGTCCGCCCCCCATATTTTGTGGTGCATAATACACAAGTATGAAACCTTGGCATCTATCCAATAAAAGATTTTCCCTCTGATAAATGGATTTTTCTCAGTTACTACCTGCTAAAAAGTGTCCTTATGTGGTTTGTCTGACCTTCAGGGGGGTAATTTGGCCACATCACACTACTTCTATTTCCATGATTGACCAAAACATTATCCTCATTCCCATCTAAAGAGTTTATCTCATCTGACTGTGGCTGATCAAAGGGGTCCACCACAAGTTTAGCCAAAATTTTGGTGAACACTTTTTTGATGGATAGTGACTAACTGGTGCTTTCCGAAATTGTCCACCTCAAGTTAGGATAAACTTCAGGAGGATAAATTTATTATGAATACCAAATTAACTAAAGAATACTTTTGCCCTAGCTACTCTGTATCACAAAAGTGTCCAACTGAGGTTGAGCCATAATTCAGGTAGACACTTTTGGGAAGGCACAGTCTGATGGGTTTAATATCTATATATGGCAATAAGTATCAGTTTTTTATCAACATGGAGCTAGAATGAATTTAATATGGCCAAAGTGACCACCTGAAATTTGGACAAAATACAGGTGGAAATTTTTATGAGGATTACTAGATGAAATGAAGAAGACTTGCAATTACTTTCCATCATAAAATTTTCAAACTTAAGTTTATCAAAAATTGTGGTGACACTTTTTCCAGATCCAGTCATATGGGATCAACTCTCTATATAGCAATGAGAATCAATTTTTAGTCAATCATGGCATTAGAAGTAATTTTATATGGAAAAACTTTCCCCCCAATTTTTGGCCAAAAATAAGTTGGAAATGTTTATGAGGAATACTAGATTAACTAAAGAAGACTTGCACCCTACTACTGTCCATCATAAAAGTGTCCACCAGAAGAATTCTCAAACTTGTGGTTGACACCTTTGGCCTGGTCCAGCCATATGGGATCAATTCTGCATATGGAAATGAGGATTTAATTTTGTCAATCATGGTACTAGAAGTAATTTGATATAGATAAAGTGTCCAACTAAATATTGGAAAAAAATTAGTTGAAAACTTCATTTAGTTTTTCAAAAAATCAAGTTAAGTAAAATTTTAATCCTGATGATGCCCATTTTATCCAACACCTCTTCTGAGACTTGAAAGTAGGCATTTAGCTGGAATTTTGAATTTCATATAAAATCCCTATTATTCAACCTATTTCTTTTTATCCCTTTTTTTTCTTTTAGATATCAATTAATTTTATGTAAAACAAATCATTTTAATAATTTTTTACCTGTATTTAATAGAATTATTAAAGGTTTAACATCACCCTGTAAGCATTTGGCACATGTTTTTTTGCTATACTAATAAAAATAATAATATACTGGTAACAAAAATTGATCAAATGATAAAATATTAATAAAACAGAAAGATCAAATACCAGTGGATATGTTTTAAAAAAATACCAGTTGCACTGAAGAAGAGCTGCACCCTAGATACTCACCATCAAAAAAGTGTCCAGCACAAGTTTGGCCAAACTTGTGCTGGACACTTTTGATCAGTTGCAGTCATATGAGATCAATTCTTGCTATGGCAATGAAAAAAAATTTTTGGATAAAAAACTTCACTAGAAGTAGTTTTACATAGCCAAATTTTCTACCTAGATTTCTTCCAAACCACAGGTGCACAATTTTTTATCTTTGAAAAAAAGTCAATTTAGTACAATTTATCCCTGATGGCTCTCATTTGCTTCAACACCTCTACTGGCCTTTGATAGTAGGAATATTACTTGGATTTCTTTTTTCATATTTGATCCCTTTAACTTAATTTTTTATTCCTAATATTGCTTTTGGATATCAATTAATAATTTTTATAATAAATTATTTTCATATTTTTATACATTTATTTAATAATATTATAAATGGCATAAAATCACCTGGTATGCATTTGGCACATGAGTTTTTTCTATACTTATAAAATTAATAATATAATGGTGACCAAAAATTAATCAAATGATATTAATGAGTGAGGAACAAATATAAAATACCAGTAGACATGTTTGTAAGAAATACTAGGTGAACTGAAGAAAAATTCTACCCTAGCTACTCTACATTAAAAAAGTGTCCAGCACAAGTTGGGCCGTACTTGTGCTGGACACTTATGGTCAGGTGCAGTCAGATGGGAGCAATTCTCCCTATGGAAATGAAGATAAATTTTTGATAACACATTACACTAGAAGTAGTTTGATATGGCAAAATTTTTATGCTGAAGTTTTGGTAAAGCTCAAGTGGATTTTTTTTTATATCTTTACAAAAAAGAAAATTTAGTGCAAGTTTAGCCCTGATTGTTCTAATATAATTCAACATCTCTTTTTTCTGTTTATGGCAGGAATTTAACCTGGATTTTAATTTTTATCTTTCATTTCTTTTATTTCACTTTATTCCTCTCATATTGCTTTTGGATAGAAGTTTTTTTTTTGTAAAATAAATCTTTTTTATATTTTTTTACCTTTATTTAATAATATTATAAAAGGTGTAACATCACCCAGTATTCATTTGGCACACAATTTTCTGCTATACTGATAATATTAATAATATAATGGTGACAAAAAATTAATCAATTGATAAATATGAGTGAGGCACAAAGATTTAATAACAGTGGAAATGTTTATAAGAAATTTCAGATGATTAAAAATGACTTGCACCCTGGATACTCTTCATGATAAAAGTGTCCAGCACAAGTTTTGCCAAACTTGTGATGGACACTTTTGGTTGCATGCCGTTGTGGTCTTCCAACATTGGCAGGGGCCTTTGTTGTGTGATTTGGCGCTGTTTGTGCATGTCTTAATTGACATCTGTTAAGGAATTTGGTATTTTTCTGGTTTTATTCCGTGGAGATTGGGTCTGCGGGTATGTGGGTACTATCATTGGATAGCCCTGGTTTTTCTCTATATTTTATGTCTTGAAGACATTTTTCATATTCTGAGTTTTAAGGGGACATTTCCTCATTTTTCATTTATAAAAGATTGCTGTTTAATTTTGTTTTTCGTGTTTTACGGGCTAACCTTAAGTCTTAGGGTTAAGTGCTTAGTACCATTTGATAGAGCTAATTTTTCTCTATATTTCATGTCTCAATGTTGTTATAGTGAAATTCCGTGTTTTAAAGGTTTTAGTAGTTGTAGCTAATTTTTCTAAGTAGATTAGTGGTTTTTATTGGTTTTCTGGCTTCAGGGAGGCCGGGCCGCTTCAGGCGGCATCTCTGACGTCGGGCGGCCCGCCCGCCTCTGTTTTAGGAGGTTGGGGAGCGCTCCAGGAGGGTTTTTTTATGCAATTTGGCAGGTACAGGCGCCATATTGGTGGGTGCGCATGGGCTCTTAGTTAGTGGTCTGTGTGTAAATAGGGAATAAGACAGTTTGGGGCAACCTTAATCATCATACAACCATCCGGAGGTGATCTCATTGTTCCTCACTCAGTTTTCACTGTTTTCTGGCCACAATTGGCTGTGTTTGTTGCAAGTGAGTTCTTCATTTAACTTAACTTTGGCAACTGTTTTCTCTGTTATAGTCTTGCAAGCTATAGCAAGTATTATTGCTGTCTCTGGTGTGGATTTGCAGCCTACATCAAGTATCTTTGCTGTCTCTGGTGTGGACTTTGTTCTACATTTCAGTTCTTTGTCTGGTAGTCTATCTGGTGACTACTTTCTTGGCTCATCAAGCAGTCAAGTGTGTTTAAAAGGGGTCTTTAGCAAAACAGGAACCAACTTACTTTAGCAAGTAAATCTCACTCTATTTTTCTAAAGGGACAGGGGATTTTCTCTCTGGTTTTTCTCCAACTCCCTTGGTCAAGGCCTATAGCTAGTACTATAGGATCCTCTACATTTCTGGCGCCCAAAGTGGGGTGGAACTTACTAGTTCTTTGGAATCTCTGTTTTCTTTTGTTGGCTCTTTTTGGTGTTTTGGTCAGGAGGAATGGCTTCTGGTTCTGCTATTCCTGTGGTGACTGTCAGTGGGAGGAATGGTCCTCCTTCTGTGATTTTTAGGGAGTGTGTGAGGATTAAAACTTGGGATGGTACCAAGTTTAATGGGGAGGATGTCAAGTGGTTTCTAGAGAAGTATGAAACTGCTGCTGGGGTGGATGGTGCTTCCTACCTGGACATGGTGAAGCAGATTATCTTCTTCATTGGTGATAGGTCAGTGGAAAAGGAGATTGTGGCCATGTCTGGCTACAAGAAGAGGGATTGGAAATTGTTGTGTAGGGAAATGGTGGATAGATGGTGTGTCAGGTTCACTATGGTGGACTTGAACAAGGTTGTCAGTGAATGGCAATCTTATGGTGGTGTTGGTAACTTACATAGTTACAGGAAGTTTCTGCTACAGTTTGATCCTGTGGTGGAATACTTGGTGGAAGTGGAGGAGCTGGCACATGAAAATGCTGCCAAAGATGTTTTTAGTTCTGCCCTGGATAGAGATGTCAGGATGGATGTGTTGAAGGAGTTGTCAAGAAAGGAATTGATGAAAACTCTTTCTAATGGGGATCAGAAGTTGCCTGCCTTGGATAAGGTGAAGGAGGCTGTTGAGGCCCATTTGAAGTTATTGGCTGTGGACACCTATCAGGATGGGTGTGCCAAGTATGTCAGCAAAGTCAGTGAGGCTTTGGCTGAAGAGGAAGTTAGGGAGAAGAAGGAGGAGAAGAATTTGGTGCAGGTTCCCAAACAGGAGAGGGACCCAATGGTGGAGCAGCTGGCTGATCTGACAAAACAGCTGCACATTTTTGTCCAAGAGGCCAAGAAGGTTAATAAGGCACCTTCTCAGCCAAGAGACTTTGAAAGAAGGGCTGGTAGAAGTGATCCTTGGGTTTGCTCTTATTGCAGTAGGAGGGGGCACAGGTCCAATGATTGTTGGGCATTGAACAGGGATGTGTCTGAAGGAAAAGTGGAGTTTGATGGCAGGGTTTTTAAGTTCCCTGACAGTTCTTTGTGAAGCCCAGTGAGGGGCAGGCTCCTGTTGATTTGGTCAGGAGAAGAGGTGGTCTCAATCAAAGGAGGCCAAGGTTTGAGGAGATTCCTGATCAGGGGAAGTCTTCTGTTAAGGTAGATGAGGACGTCAAGGGAAAGGGGAAGGAGGTCAATAAGGTCTCTTTTTCTACTTCTTTTGGTGGTTTGGAGTTGTATTCTTGTGGTGGACAGTCAAGAGGGGAATGCTTGGCTGGTGTTTATGATGTGGAAGCAGGAAAGGTGGGTAGGCCTAAGAGCAGTTCTCAGGCCCAACAAAAGCCAAATGCTTCAAAGGGTGATCCTAAGCTGAGTGCAGCTAGGAAAAGGTACAGCAAAGAGGAGCTGTACAAGATGCAGAAAGGTATGGCTGACATGGGCCCCCCTAGTTTTGGCGCATTGGACATGAATGGTGAGCCAATGCCAATGGAAGTGGATTCTGTCTCTGAGGAGGATGTCCCTTTGGCTTCATTTCCAAAGCCTGTTGGAGTTAGAGGTTCAGGTGAGGGATCTGGTTTGGTTCCTGTTAATGGTAAATCTGTTGGTGGTGCTGGTCCTAAAGAAGCTTCTAGGACTAAGGTGGTGAAGCAAAGAGCTCACTTTGAGAGGCCAGTAGTGTCTGGTCAAGTTAATGTTATGGACTCTGTCCTGGAAAGGATGAACCAGGGTCAGGCTTCCCTATCTTATGGGGAATCGTATGCTATCAGTCCAGGGTTGGCTGATAGGCAGAAGAAGTTGTTGACCAGGAGAAGGGTTTCTTCTGGTGAGGTAGAATAAATTTGAGATTCTGCTGAAAAGTTTGGTGAGGGGTTGGAAACTCATTTTTCTGCTCCTCTGGGATATGTCAATGTCACTCTGAATGGCAGGGAGGCAAGGGCATTGGTGGATTCAGGTTCTCAGATAAACCTGATTTCTTTGTTTGAGGCAACTCATATGGGCCTCCCCATCAAAACTGGTATTGGTGGGAAATTGAGAGGGATCAGTGGCCATGTCACTGAATTGGTTGGAGCTTCAGAGTTTGTGAAGTTAGATGTTGGAGGAGCCTCAGGGAAGGTTCATTTTTACATTTCTAAAGGTAATGTAAAAGCAGTTTTGGGTGGGCCATTC
This sequence comes from Hemileia vastatrix, assembly GCA_030280995.1. NCBI lineage: Eukaryota > Fungi > Basidiomycota > Pucciniomycetes > Pucciniales > Zaghouaniaceae > Hemileia > Hemileia vastatrix. Next base: position 26,220,674 of record JASXTE010000007.1, on the reverse strand, counting down.
TTGATGGATTTTCAGGCAAGAATTGGTTATCAATTTGATTTGGGAATCAGTTTGGAGTTGACCGGTGAAGACGAAAGGAGGCTTCACATGAGGTTATCATCCCCTGGAGAGGATGGTTGGGAGACTAGGCCTGGTTTATCTTCAATGTGCCAGAGCATGGACTGCTGCAGGAGAAGGAAGGAAGTGGGTGCTGCCTCTGGTTTTTTGGAGTGCGGCTCAGGCTCTATTGAGAGTCTGTCTTTTTTAGAGTAATAAGGGCTGATCACCCTAGTGCTACAACCTCTCCCCGAGATTAGGAAATCCCAGGTTGTAGTAGGTCAGCTCCCTTGGAGATATACCAAGTGGATTTTCAACTTTCTCTTTTTAATGTTTCTCTTCTCTGCAAGTATTCATCAAGTTTTTTATCAAGTCTCTGTTCTCTCTCAAGATTCTTAATTATTTTTAATTCAAGTTTAAAGAAGAAGATTGGTTATATATCTTTATTGAAAGATATGTGGAAAAGTTTTAGGGCGGTCAGATTGGGGTCTAAAAGTAAGTCCTCCCAATTGTGCACTGCTAGGGTTTCTTCTACACCTTTCAAAAACATTACCTGGGCCACACCTGTGAGCATTGGGGAAACCCCTGGTTATTTTTGTAGGACAGAAGAAAACTCAAGAAAAGAAGATAAAAATTTCAAGATAATTCAAGAAAATCAAGAAAAAAATCTGAAGATAATGAAGAAAGAAGATGCAAAATATTTTTGTGAAGATCATCAAGATCTATTTTTGGGCCTCCAGCATGAAGTTATGCTGCAGAAAATTTTGAAGCATGATGATCGTCAAGATCAATTTTTGGACCTCCAGCATGAGGATAAACTGCACAATTTTAGAAGATGTGATTCAGAAGACGAATCAAGATTTGAAGATTTGGAAGTTGGAAGTGAGGATGAAGATGTGGAATTGCGGAAAAGTTTTGGAGTGGTGAGATTGGGGTCTAAAAGTAAGTCCTCCCAATTGTGCACCGCTAGGGTTTCTTCTACACCTGTCAAAAACATTACCTTGGCCACACATGTGAGCAATGGGGAAACCCTTGGTTTTTGTTCCAGGTCTGGTGGTGAAGAATTCCTGAAGATCCCTCAAGTTGAAGGTGGAGCGGCAAAGTATAAGAAGGTAGCGCAGAAGATTAGGCCTGTCAATGAGCCTATGCCTGTGGATTTGAATCCGCCTTTGAAGAGACCTCCTTTGTCAAGAGATCCGTCCTGTACTCCTTTGGTGAAGAATCCTCCAGAATTTGTAGAGACGGCGAGGGTGACCGTGGAAAGATTGAAAGTTGTTAATTTTGGTCCTGATGGGTGGTTGTCTGAGGAAGAAAAGAAGTTGTTGTTGCACGTTATTGAGCTAAGGGAAAAAGCGGTGGCATTTGTTGAGGAGGAAAGGGGTGTTCTGAAGCACTCTTATGGGGAACCTTACTTGATTCCTGTTGTTTGTCATGAACCTTGTCAAATCAAACCTATTCCGATTCCAGCAGCTATCAGAGAGTATTTTGTGGAGATTATTAGGGAAAGAGTCAGGACTGGGTTATATGAACAATCAACATCCAGTTACTCAAGTCCGGTGTTCTGTGTAAAGAAGCAGAATGGAAAGTTGAGGTTGGTTCATGATCTTAGAGCCTTGAATAGAGTCACTATCAAGGACGCTTGTATGCCGCCAAGTGCAGAGGATTTTGTTGAAGCTTTTGCTGGAAGGGTGTGCTATGGTTTGGGTGATATTATGGGTGGTTATGATGAGAGGGAACTCCATACGTATTCAAGGCCTCTCACAACTTTTGAGACTCCTTTGGGAAGATTTCAACTCACTAGGTTGCCTCAAGGAGCAACTAATTCGGTGGCAGTTTATCAAGCACAGATGGCTTGTATTTTGCAGGATGAGGTTCCTACTCATGCTGGTATTTTTATAGATGATGGTGGAATTAAAGGACCATCTACTGATTATGGTAATGAGGTGTTAGCCGAGAACCCTGGCATAAGGAGGTTTGTGTGGGAATATGCAATAACTCTAGAGAGAGTGTTGTTCAAGATTGAAGAGGCTGGTTTGACCATTTCAGGGTCAAAATTCTTTTCTTGTATTCCTGCTTTGTAAATTCTGGGTCATGTGGTGTGTAAAGAGGGAAGGATTATGGCGAAGAAGAAGATTAATAAAATTCAGGCATGGCCAAGGCCTAAAAATACTACTGAAGTCAGAGGATTTTTGGGTGTATGTGTTTATGTCAGGATTTTCATTAAGGATTTTTCTTTGTTGGCTTCACCTTTAAGAAGGTTGACCAGAAAAGATGCAGATTGGGAATGGACTGACAAGTGTGAAGAGGCTTTTCAGAGGCTGAAAAAGGTTGTTGGTGAAGATATAATTCTTCACAAGTTGGATTATGGTGTTGGTGCTGGAAAGATTTATCTGGCAGTGGACTCAAGCTATATTGCTGCTGGTGCTGTTTTTTCTCAGGAGGATAAGGCTGGGAGGTTCAGGCCAGTAAGGTATGAGTCTGTGGTGTTTAATGAGGTGGAATCTAGGTATTCTCAACCTAAGTTGGAATTGTGTGGCGTAGCTAAAACTTTAAAGAAGCTACAGACGGTTTTGTGGGGGCAGCATTTTGAGCTGCAGGTGGATGCAAAATCTTTGGTTCAGATGATCAATACACCTAGTCTTCCAAATGCTCCAATGACTAGGTGGGTGGCATTTATTCAACATTTTTCTTTTGACCTGGTACACAAACCAGGTAAAACTTTTACTATGCCTGATGGGTTATCAAGGAGGCCACCTACAGATGAGGATTCTGATTTTGAAGAGTTTGACAAAGATGTTCCAGTGATTAGGGCCAGCACAAAGGGTGCTGAGGATTTTTCTTTCCTCCCCCATGAGGCTAAACTGGATGATTGTTCTGACCTCCCCCAAGAGGTTAAACTGGCTGGATCTGATCTTGATTCTGGTGATCAGGATGTTTTTGTTGATGAAGATGGAGTTGTTGTTTGGGACAGCTCAAAATTGGAAAAGGGTGTTTTTGTTAGTGAACTGGATTCTCACAAGGTTCAGTGGAAAGAGAAGGACGTGCCAAAATTTAAGTATTGGTGTCCTGGTTGGGCTGCTCAATTGGCTCATGTTCACACTAGTGATTTTGATGACAAGGTTGTACCCTTGGATGTTGTTTTGTTGGATTTTGAAGATGAGACCTGGAATCAATCTGGGTTTTATTTTTTTGGGTGGAATATCTGTTGACCTTGGAGAGGCCAGATAGTTGTGATGATGATACTTAGTTGGCAATCAAGAAGAAGAGTCCTGGATTTTATGTGTCAGGAAGGCGCTTGATGAGAAGGAGACATCCTAATCCTCAAGTGGTGGTGACTCAGAAGAAGGGTCAAGAATTGGTTTTGAAGTCTTTGCATGAAGACCTTGGTCATAGAGGCATTAAGGAGACTTATAGAAGAGTAGCAGACAGATTTTGGTGGCCGGGTATGAAGTTGGCTGTGCAGGGTTGGGTTCAATCTTGTGAAGAATGTCAAAGAAGAAGTCACTTGAAACCTAAAGAGATGGGCCATGCTACTGGTGAATCAACTGTTTTTGGAAGGGTCAGTCTGGATGCTGTCCATATTAAAGAGGGCAGGTATAAATACTTGATTGTTGCTAGGGATGATTCGTCTGGTTGGGTTGAGGCAGTGCCTCTGGTTAATCTGACTTCCAAGAATTTGGCAGAGTTTTTGAGAAGGAGTGGATTTATAGTTATGGGTTGATGAAGTTGGTGACTGTTGATGGTGGGCCAGAGTTTGGTGCTGAATTTAAAGAAGCTGTGGCTAGTGTGGGTTCTAGGGTTAGAGTGGCTACACCGTATTACCCTGAAGCTGAAGGAATGGTTGAAAGAGGCCATCAAGTTATCAAGAATGCTTTGGTGAAGATGTGTGGAGATAGTGCCGAAAAGTGGAGGCATTATTTACCCTTGGTTTTATTTGCTGATAGGGTCACTGTGAAGAGGACAACTGGCTATTCTCCTTATGAGTTAATGTTTGGTCAGAAAGCCGTTCTACCAGTGGACTTGGAAGCTGTTTATTATCTTGGAATTGATTGGGATGATGTGCAAACAACAGAAGATTTGCTCTGTGCCAGGATGCAACAGTTGGAATGTAGAGAGGAATGTCAAGAGAAGGCATACTCTAGAATGATGAAGATTAGGAATCAATCAGTCAGATACTGGGACAAGAAGTTAGCTCATAGACTCAGGAATCCCTTAAAACCTGGTTGTTTGGTTTTGTTGTATAATAGAAGTTTGGAGAGTCAGTCGGGAAAAATGTTTTCTGACAGATGGAATGGACCTTACAGAGTCAGATCTCAGGTGTCTGGAGGTTCTTATGTTTTGGAAGAGTTGGATGGTGCAGTCTTGAAAAAGAGGGTGGCTGCAGACTAAGTGAAGAGGTTTTATCCCAGAGGCACTAGGCATGAAAAAGATTGACTCCGCAATGAGGATAAACTACGGACCATTCTTTAATTTTGGTTTTTTTTGTGGTGATGCTATGCATCTTTTTGTTGGAAACTTTTGTTAGAGGGTACCCATGGGTGGGGCTTCTAGATTTGATCTTGGCAAGTGTAGGGGAGACTGATGGGCTGGCTGCTCTATCAACAGTTACCCCAGATTGTCTGTTTCCAACCCTTTCTCTTAATTTGGTTGAACCCTAGTATTGGTTTATTTTCACAGGTTTTAGTCCTCTATGACTTTAGACTGGAATTTCCTTTGGTTTTCAAGTGCCGGACTCATCACTCTTATTGGTTTGGGTTTTTTGTGTTGAATTTTGTGTTTTTGTTAGAAGGTACCCAGGGGGGGGGGGCTTCTAGATTTTATTTTGGCAAGTGTGGGGGTAACTGATGAGCTGGCTGCTCTGTAGAACAGTTACCCTAGAATTTCTGTTTCAAGTCTTTTGTTTTTCCTAGTTGAATTCTAGTTCTGTTGTTTATTATTCAGGTTTTGAGTCCGCTATGACTTTAAACTGGTTTGGGACTGGCTTCTTTATCATTGGTTCTTTCATATTGGTGGTGGATCACTGGTGGTCTCCCATCATTTTTACTTATTGGAGGGAGCCCACCCAGTGATCATTTCTATGGACCGGACTTTCCCTTATTGGAGCATCTATGGAGCTGGACCTTCTTTGATTTTACAGTTATGTTTTTGCTAGATAGTAGTTTTAGATTATTTTCTTTTTTCTCTTTTTTTCTTTTAACTTTTATATGGGGGTTGTTTAAAATTATAAAATCAAAAATATAGGGTGATACCACATCAGGGTCACCTGGATGTGGGCAAGCATTGGTGGGGAAAGGCTCATCAATTGGCCGGGCAATGCTATTTTATTTTTATTTATTATTTATTTCATGTGTTTCTGTGTTTCATTTTTTTTATTATTTTCTGAATTTCCAAATTTTGAATTTTGTTTTCTGATTAATCATTTAAATGATTTAATTGTGTATCCACATCAAGGTGCACTTGGATGTGGGTAAGGTATCAGGGGTTCAGCTCTTCAATTGGCTGGGGGATACCATTTGTATTATTTTTTATATTTTATTTTATTTCATTTATGTTATTTCATTTCATTTTAATTACTAATTTTTTTATTTTAGTATATCAGTAGACCGTAAAAAAAAAAAAAAAAAATTCTGAACTTATTTTTTGTTACTTGTTTTATATTATTTTTATGTTTCTAATCTTTTTTAGGAGCTCATTGTCTGGATGATGAAGCTTCTGGAGGCTGGTCCGGATTGTGATGACGTTTTTGTTTTTTGTTGGGATTGTGGGAAGAACTGTGTTCTTTGAAGTGCATCCTGCTGGAGAGATTATAGGGATTGTAATGATCAGGGATTGGATTAGAGGGAAGTTCAGAGGAGGAAGAAGAAGAGGCAGGAATGGAGTGCTAGAGGGTGTGTTTAATGATCCTAGACATTTTCCAGTGGTCGTCCAGTAGGCGCTTTCTCAGGGATTTTTCAAAGTCATTCAAGGGTCCATGAAGGGCAAAGGCTTTTAGCATATTGGAACACATGGTGCTTAGGTGTTTCTTCATGTCTCCATAATCCAGGGTCAAAGAAGTTTCAAGAGTTTGGCCAACTCCAATAATAGATTCAGGAGGAGGGGTGCCAACTAGACAAGAAGAATTGGATCAGTAATTATTTTTGTTGAAGAAATGGAATAATTAATTTGGTACTTACAGATTGGAAGCTCATCAAATCTGTAAGTAGCTGGGATTTGGATCTCTGACGATTTTGTTATGGTCATAGTGGGTGGATCAACTAGGGAAAGATATGGATTCTCATGGACTTCCTCTGAAGGATCCTGAGAAGGTGAACTGGGATGATGAGGTTCCTGGGGCCTAGTTGGAGCAGTGAGATTGTGGTTGTTGTTGTTTTTGTTATTTCTGTTGGATTCAGCTAGAGGAGGTGCTGGTGATGGAGTACCAGGGTTGTTAAAGGATGGAGCAGGAGAGGGTGATTTGGAAGCAGGCTTCTCTTTTCTGGATGGAGAATTTGAAGAGATGGAACTGTCAGAAGAGTAGATGGCTGACAGAGGAGAGGTATAGTTTCTTTGTCTTAGTTGGGGACAAAGTTGTTGTTGTGGGGCAGTGTGTGGTGTTCTGGTTTCTTCTTGGGGCTCTCTGGAAGTTCTCTTAGAAATCTGGTAAATTTTGGTACTTTTGGACTTTGAAAGGGTGAATTGCATTGCTCTGGGAGCGGTAGGAGGTAGTTGGTTTGAGTTGTTATTGTTATCTGGATGAATTTGGCTATTTTCTGGCCGTTTTTGGAGGTTTTGGCCCTGATTTTTGCTGTTTGGTGAGGCGGGCGGGCCGCCTGGACGCGGTCTAGAAGACTAGGGGTTGATTTTGATCCTTTTGGAGCTAATTTAGCAGTGATAAAAGCAGTTTCTTGAGAAGCTAAGGCTGGTCTTTTTGGAAGAGTGCGGGAAGCTGAGCTTCTGGATCTTCTGGAAGGAGCTGAAGATAGAGAGGAAGAGGATGGACCAAGTTCTGGAGACCTGGTAGGGGATCTCGAGATGTACTTGTGAGAAGGAGAGGGCGGAGGAATAGGATAGTGGGCATCTCTGTCACATTTCTTTTTTTTGGAATAGCAGGAGTCACAAGCCCTGTTGTAGAATTTGGCTTCTGGATTTGGAAGAGTGAATGTGCAAGGTCTGCACATGTGTATGCACTGTTTGCAGGCATAGTCCCTTGGAGCAGTGAAGCAAGGAGGAGTAGAGGAGTCAACAGCAGGGGATCCAGACATGATTTGTGGTGTGAAAGGTGATGAAAAGGATAAGAGAAGATTTTGTCAGTGATGAATAGAAGATGAAGTGAAGGTGGACGCTCCGTGGGTCTGGCTGTGTGTGTGTATTGCATGAAATTGGCTTGGTCAGATTCATGCAAGATTCTGTCAGTCCTCTATGACTCTAAAATGGAAAATTTATAAGTCCTCCAAGACTTTAAACTGGCTGGTTTCAAGATTTTATCAAGAAGTAGTCCGTCAAGACTTTAAACTGAACACTGTGTTAGTCCCCCAAGACTTTAAACTGAGGGTTGTAAGTCCCCCAAGACTATAAACTGAGGGAAAAGCTTTTGTTGTTGGAGTTGTTTTGAAAGATTGGTGGAGGGTATCCACAGGGGGAGCCTCCGAATTTAGCAAAGGCAAGTTTGGGGGTAATTGATGGGATGGCAGCTCTATTCACAATTACCCCAGAATGTTAGTTTTTTCTCTGTGTCTTAATGTGGTTGATCTCTGGTTCTGGGTTTATGATTTAGGTTTTTTAGTCCCCCAAGACTTTAAACTGAGGGTTTTTGAGTCCCCCAAGACTATAAAATGAGGATGGTCCCCCAAGACTTAAAACTAAGGTTGTTTGTGGTTACATCCTATAGAGGGTGTGGTCAATTTTTCTTTTCTGAATCAAACTCAAGTACTAGTGGAATTACAGAGTGAATCAAGAGATGAAATGAAATGTTCAGAATTAGCCTTGAACTGGTGAATGAGGTGTCTTCTGTTCTCAATGTCCTGTGGATCTCTAGCAGGAGTGGATTGGAAATAGTGAAGCAGAATTTGTTTCTGTTGAGATGTGTGTTGTTGGAACTTGGCCTTGATAGTGGGCAAGTGCGTTGGTGTTGGTGGTGCAATGGATCCTACATTGTTATCATCACTATCAGAAGCGGAAGGAACTGAGAAGTTATCAGTTTTAAATTTGAAGGAAGAAATGGATGTTCTTTACCATCAGATGGACCAGGGATGGGGGAACTAGTTGCTTTATGGGTTGTGGCACTCTTCTGGGAAGGGTGGAGCTTTTTGATTAATCTGGGTATCAGGATGGATGGCCTAGATCTTTTGGTGCTGGCAGAAGAAGGACCAGGTTTAGGCGGAGGTGAATCTGTTGTAGAAGAAAGTGGACCAGGTCTGTGGCAGGTCTTCTTTCTGGAGTGGCAGACATCGCAGGATGTTCTGTATGGATGAACAGGTGGTGTTATGGCGCAGATTAAATTATTGTTGATGCAGTATTGGCAGGGGCCCATTTCAGAGGCAGATTTGGAAAGGAGGTTTAACATGGTGGTTGGATGAAGAAAGAATGCGGACATTCTCAATTGGAGGGAGGATGTGGTCTTCCAACATTGGCAGGGGCCTTTGTTGTGTGATTTGGAGCTGTTTGTGCATGTCTTAATTGACATCTGTTAAGGAATTTGGTATTTTTCTGGTTTTATTCCGTGGATATTGGGTCTGCGGGTATGTGGGTACTATCATTGGATAGCCCTGGTTTTTCTCTATATTTTATGTCTTGAAGACATTTTTCATATTCTGAGTTTTAAGGGGACATTTCCTCATTTTTCATTTATAAAAGATTGCTGTTTAATTTTGTTTTTCGTGTTTTACGGGCTAACCTTAAGTCTTAGGGTTAAGTGCTTAGTACCATTTGATAGAGCTAATTTTTCTCTATATTTCATGTCTCAATGTTGTTATAGTGAAATTCTGTGTTTTAAAGGTTTTAGTAGTTGTAGCTAATTTTTCTAAGTAGATTAGTGGTTTTTATTGGTTTTCTGGCTTCAGGGAGGCCGGGCCGCTTCAGGCGGCATCTCCGACGTCGGGCGGCCCGCCCGCCTCTGTTTTAGGAGGTTGGGGAGCGCTCCAGGAGGGTTTTTTTATGCAATTTGGCAGGTACAGGCGCCATATTGGTGGGTGCGCATGGGCTCTTAGTTAGTGGTCTGTGTGTAAATAGGGAATAAGACAGTTTGGGGCAACCTTAATCATCATACAACCATCCGGAGGTGATCTCATTGTTCCTCACTCAGTTTTCACTGTTTTCTGGCCACAATTGGCTGTGTTTGTTGCAAGTGAGTTCTTCATTTAACTTAACTTTGGCAACTGTTTTCTCTGTTATAGTCTTGCAAGCTATATCAAGTATTATTGCTGTCTCTGGTGTGGATTTGCAGCCTACATCAAGTATCTTTGCTGTCTCTGGTGTGGACTTTGTTCTACATTTCAGTTCTTTGGTCTGGTAGTCTATCTGGTGACTACTTTCTTGGCTAATCAAGCAGTCAAGTGTGTTTAAAAGGGGTCTTTAGCAAAACAGGAACCAACTTACTTTAGCAAGTAAATCTCACTCTATTTTTCTAAAGGGACAGGGGATTTTCTCTCTGGTTTTTCTCCAACTCCCTTGGTCAAGGCCTATAGCTAGTACTATAGGATTGTCTACACCGTCAGACACAATCAATTATTTTTATGAAAATGAGACTGAATTATCACTCCATCATTGCACTGAAAGTAGTTTTACATAGACAAATTGTCCCCTGGAAGTTTTTCCAAACCTAAGGTAGACAATTTTTTCCTTTGGTAAAAAGTAAATTTGATCCATGTTAATCTATGATGGTGCCCATTTTTTCTGAAGCCTCTACTGGCTCATGATAGCAGAAATTATACTTAATATCTTTATTTCATGTTTGATCTCTTTAATTTTAATCTTACCCTTTTATTTATCCTTTAGCTTTTAAATATCAATTTTATTTTTGTAAAACTGATAACTTTCACATTTTTTTATATTTATTATATTATATTATTAAAGTTGTAAAATCATGCAGTGTACATTCATTTCACATTTTTTTGCTATACTAAAAACATTAATAATATAATGGTGACTAAAAAATAATCAAATAATAAATATGGATGACACAGAAAGATCAAATACCCATAGAAATTTTTAAAATGAATATAAGATTAACTGAAGAAGACTTGCACCCTAGCTACTCTCCATCATAAAAGTGTCCAGCACAATTTCAGCTGAGCTTGTGCTGGACACTTTTGGTTGCATGCAGTCAGATGGGATAAATTTACTCAATGGAAGTTAAAATGAATTTTTGCTCAATCATTGCACAAGAAGTAGCTTTATACTGCTATACTATCCTCCTGATTTTTTGGAAAACATCAGGTGGACACTTTTATTAATTTTAAAAAAAAGAAAAAATATTCCAAATCTAGAACTGGTGGTGCAAATTTGGTCTGAAAACTCAAATTATCTTTGATGGCAGAAATTTTATTTGAATGTTTAACTTCATATTTAATCACTTTTAATTTAATTTTTTATTCCTGTTTTTGCTTTCAAATATCAATTTATTTATTGTAAAACTAATAATTTTCATATTTTTTTTACTTTTATTTAATAAGATTATGAAAGATGTAGCATCTCCCAGTTTGCATTTGGCTTACAAATTTTTTCAATACTAATAACATTAATATTATAATGGTGAAAAACAATGAATCAATTGATAAATATGAATGACACAGAAAGATCATATACAAGTGGATTTGTTTATAAGGAATACCTGATGAACTGAAGAAGACCTGCACCCTAGATACTCACCATCATAAAAGTGTCCAGCATAAGTTCGGCCGAACTTGTGTTGGACACTTTTGGGTGCATGCAGTCAGATGGGATAAATTACTCTATGGAAATGAAAATGACATTTTGCTCAATCATTGCACAATAAGTAGTTTGATATTGCCAAAATGTCCTCCTGATGAATTTTCAAAACTCATCAGGACACTTTCTTTGGTTTAACAAAAAAGAAAATATAGTGAAAGTTTAGCCCTGGTGGTGCAAATTTGATCTAACACCTCTACTTGTTATTGATTGTGGGAATTTTCCTTAGATTTTTTTTTCTTATTTTATCCCTTTTATTTTACTTTTTTATTGCTCATATTGCTTTGGATATCAATTTTTAATTTTTAAAATAAATAATTTTCATACTCTTATACCTTTATTTAATAATATATGATTAAAGGTGGAACACCACCTGGTATGCATTTTTCACACAAGTTATTACTATAGTAATAACGTTAACAATATAATGATGACAAAAAATTAATCCAATGGTAAATTTAAATGACACAGAAAGATCAAATTCCAGTGGAAATGTTTATAAGAAATCCCTTTTGAGTTTAAGAAGATTTGCTGTATGCCTACTCTCAATTATAAAAGTGTTAAGCACAAGTTCGGCCGAACTTGTGCTGGACACTTTTGGTTGCATGAAGTCATATGAGATAAATTTTCTCTATGGCAATAAAAAATGATATTTCACTCAATTATTAAAGTAAAGAATGTTTAATATTGTAAAATTGTCCCCTGGATATCTGTCCTAACCTCAGTTCAAAATTTGTTAGCTATACATAAAAGTAAATTTAGACCAAGTCTTGACCTAGGGGTCCCCAACTGTCCCAACACAACTTCTGGTTCTTGATAGTAAAAATTTTACTTGTATTTTTTATTTTGTATTTGATCCCATTTATTTTCAATTTACTTTTCTATTACTCTTTTTAATTTTAAATATCAATTTATTTTTTTAAAAACTAAACATATTCATATTTTTTTAACTTTATATAATAATATTATTAAAGTTGTAACATCACCAATTTTGCATTTGGCATGCAGGTTTTTGCTATACTAGAAACATTAATAATATATATGGTGGCAAAAAATTAATTATAAGATAAATATGAATGATAAAAAAAAGTTAAAAACCCAATAGAAATGTGAAAAACAAAAAACTGATGTACTGAGAAACACTTCCACCCTAGCTACTCTCCATCATAAAAGTGTCCAGCACAAGTTCGGCCGAACTTGTGCTGGACACTTTTGTTCAGGTGCAGTCAGATGGGATCAATTCTCTCTGTGGAAATTAAATTAAAAAAATTCTAAATAATTACATTAGAAGTAGTTTGGTATGGCTGAATTATCCACCTTTAGTTTTTTCAAACCTCAGGTGAAAAATTTTTTATCTTTAAAAAAAATTAAATTTTATCAAATTTAGCCCTGGTGGCACCCATTTGTTTCAACACCTCTACTGGCTCTTGAAGGTAGGAATTTTTCTTGAATTTTTCTTTTTCATATTTGATCTCTTTTACTTTACTTTTTTTATCACTCATGTTACATTTGGATATTAATTTATAATTTTGGAAAAGAAATCATTTTCATATTTTTTTAACATTTTTTAATAATATTATAAAAGGTGTAATTTAACATGGCATGCATTTTGCGCACAAGTTTTTTCTGTACTAATAAAATTAATAAAATTCTAATGACAAAAAATTAATCAGATAATAAAATATGAATAACACAGAAAGATCAAATACCATTTGACATGTTTTGAAAAAATAAAAGTTGCACTGAAGAAGACCTGCACCCTAGCTACTCTCCATCATAAAAGTGTCCAGCACAAGTTTGGCTGAACTTGTGCTGGACACTTTTGGTCAGGTGCAGTCAGATGGGATCAATTCTCTCTATGGAAATGAAAAAAATTATTTGATAAGAAACTTCACTAGATGTAGTTTGATATAGCTGAATTATCCACCTAGATTTCATCCAAACCACAGGTACACAATTTTTTATCTTTAAAAAACAATCAATTAAGTATAATTTATCCCTGACAGCTCTCATTTGCTTCAACATCTCTACTGGCCTTTAATATTAGCAATTATACTTGGATTTCTTTTTTCATATTTAATCGCTTTAAATTAATTTTTTATTCCTCATATTGCTCTTGGATATCAATTAATAAATTTTAAAACAAATTATTTTAATAGTTTTATACATTTTTTTAATAATATTATAAAATGTGTAACATCACTCAGTATGCATTTGGCACACAATTTTTTGCTATACTTATATAATTAATAATATAATTAAGACAAAAAATTAATCAAACAATATGTATGAGTGAGGCACAAAGATAAAATACCAGTAGACATTTTTGTAAGAAATACCAGATGAACTGAAGAAAAGTTCTACCCCAGCCGCTCTCCATCATAGAAGTGTCCAGCACAAGTTCGGCCGAACTTGTGCTGGACACTTTTGGTCATGTGCAGTCAGATGGGATCAATTCTCTGTATGGCAACAAAAAAATTTTTTTATCAAATTTCACTAGAAGTAGTTTGGTTTAGCTGAATCATCCACCTGCTGTTCTTCCCAATATCAGGTGTATAATTTTTTATCTTTAAAGAAAAGGTCACTCATTACAATTAAGCCCTGATGGCTCCCATTTGCTTTAACACCTCAACTGGCTCTTGATAGCAGGAATTTTACCAGTATTTTTTTCATATTTTAACTCTTTGACTTTTATTTTACTCTTTTATTCCTCTTTTTACTTTTAAATTTCAATTTAATTTTTGTAAAACTATTCCTTTCCATATTTGTTTACATCTATTTTAAAAAATTATTGAAGGTATAACTTCACATGGTATGCATTTGGCACACAAGTTTTTGCTATACTTATAACATTAATAATATAATGGTGATAAAATATTAATCGGATGATAAATATGAAAGATACAGACTGATAAAATACCAGTAGACATGTTTATGAGAAATACAAGATGAACAAACTGAAGAAAATTTCCACTCAAGCTACTCTCCATCATAAAAGTGTCCAGAACAAGTTCGGCCGAACTTGTGCTGGACACTTTTAGTCACGTGCAGTCAGATGGGATCAATTCTCTATATGGCAACAAAAAAACTTTTTTTTATTAAACTTCACTACAAGCAGTTTTGTTTAGCTGAATCATCCACCTGTTTTTCTTCCCAACCTCATGTGTATAATTTTTCATCTTTAAAAAAAAGGTCACTTATTACAATTTAGCCCTGATGGCTCCCATTTTTTTCAACACTTCTACTGGCTCTTGAGAGCAAGAATTTTACTAGTATTTTGTTTTTCATAATTGATCTCTTTGAGATTAATTTTACCTTTTTATCCCTCATATTGCTTTTGTATATCAATTTATTTTTTGTAAAACAAATAATTTTCATATTTTTTTACCTTTATTTAATAATATTATAAAAGGTGTAACATCACCCGGTATGCATTTAGCACACAAGTTTTTGCTATACTTATAATATTAAAACATAATGGTGACAAAAAATCAATCAAATGATAAATATGAGTGAGGCACAAAGATCAAATACCAGTGGACATGTTTATAAGAAATACCAGATGAACTGAAGAAAAATTCCACCCTAGCTAACCTCCATCATAAAAGTGTCCAGCACAAGTCCAGCCAAACTTGTGCTGGACACTTTTGGTCACATGCAGTCTGATGTGATCAATTCTCTCTATTGCAATGAAGATGAATTTTTCTTCAATAATTGCACTAGAAGTTGTTTGATATGGAAAAATTGTCATCCTGAAGTTTTGGTAAAGCTCCAGTGGATTTTTTTTTATTTTACAAAAAAGAAATTTTAGTCCAAGTTTAGTGCCACTGGTGGGCGTTCACCCCATCATGTCTACTTGCTCTTGATGGGAGGAATTTCACTTTAATTTTTTATTTCATATTTGATCCCTTTAATTTTACCTTTTTATCCCTCATATTGCTTTTGGATATCAATTTATTTTTTGTAAAACAAATCATTTTCATATTTTTTTACCTTTATTTAATAATATTATAAAAGGTGTATCATCACCCGGTATGCATTTGGCACACGAGTTTTTGCTATACTTATAATATTAATAACATAATGGTGACAAAAATCATTCAAATGGTAAATATGTGTGAGGCACAAAGGTCAAATACCAATTAATCAATAGTTCTTTTTAATATTATAAATTTTTTGATTAAATAAAATGGTAATAATGAATTATATTTTTCATCCACAATTCCACTCTAATGATTCCCACTGCACAAAGAGGGTTCACTTGGTCCTTTCTTTATTGCTTGTGCATATATTTTATTTCCCACAGTACTACAATTTTTTGTAGTGATTATCCCACATCTGATTCAGGAATATTTTTAAACAATATAAGTTTTTTTTAAAAAAGACCTTATCATATCCAATATCCCACAAAAAATACAACCTGTTTTTGTATTAAAGCCCGTTAATTATTAAGAAATTGTTAAAATAATTAGATTAGACCCTGGCACAGCTAGATCCATACCAACCGACCTAAAGTCTTTTCAATATTGAAAACAATTAAATAAAATTATGATATCATACTAAATTATGGGCACCAACCATAATTCAGCACTTCTCATTTGCTCTGCTACAAAATGAGTGCATGTAGCATTTTTCTAACGTCGGACTGTTTTTCTTCCTTCCCTCACACCTTTAGTCCAGAATGAAAATTTAGTATGAGTTTTGGTCAAAATGGTTTGCCAGTGTTATCTGTATGCAATATGAATTCATATTGCATATTTCTATTTATGCATAAAATATACTTGTTAAGCATCATTTTTTTGCATTTTTCAATCATTATGCATATTTATGCATATTCATATGCATATTCATTATAAAGATTTATATCCATATTAATATATTTTATTCATATACGTATATGCACCTTTTTTTGCATATTCAATATGCATATTTTTAATGCATATTCAATATGCATATTTTTATGCATATTTTATGCATATTCAATATTAATATTTTTTATGCATAATGACTATGCATATTTTTATGCATATTTTTATGCATATTTATTCTTCATAGTCATTATGCATACACTTTGGATAGGCAATTCACATCAATTTTTAGCATGCAATAAGTATCCACCATGCAAATTCAAATGCATATGCATCTATATCATACACGCAACATATATTCAAGTTTAATATTTGAATATTAAGGTATGCTAAGTGATGTTGTTCAACCTTTTGCCAAACCTGAGATTAATTGATGTTCAATGTGGTTCTTAAGCTCTGCTCAAGGAGGGATTGTTCTGGATTCAATCTGTGACAGTTTATTTTTTCAATGTTTTTTCATCAGATTTAAAAACATCTTTCTGACAGTTTCAGGATGGTTTCCCAACAGTTTCCTGACAAATTCCTAATAGTTTCAAAAAGAGGGAACTGCTAGCAGTTCACCCCCAGATTTCCCGTGGTGGTTATTCTAAAAAAATTTGGAATCAAATTAGGTCCATCTAATCAATGATTTACAGTGGGAAATTATGGTAAAAGAAAATTAAAGAAAATTTTAGCTTCACCAAAAAATTCCATAGTTATTAATTCTTGTAATGATTAATTTAATTTAAAGGCAGATTATCTGATAAAATTCTTCAACTTGATGAAGAAATTTTAAAAGCTTCTTTTGGTGAACAATTGAGTGAATAATAAAAATAAGAAGTAAGAAACCTTGTGAATTTTTTTCCAATGTATTTTGCATATGGTAAAAATGAGTTAGGATTGCTTTTTAGTCATGAGATGAAACTTAAATTAAGTATTGGATTGAATGAGATTCCTCATTGTATAAAAAATTAATCCTTATACTTCTTCCCCTACAAAGAGGAAATATATTGTGGATAATATATTAACACTTTTTAATTTGATTATCATTAAAAAAGTGTATGGTACCCTTAATATTAGGGGGTGTCAAACATGGAAAATACGGAACCACATTAACTTCATTTATAGTCACAAAAAATAGGAATCCAATCTATATTATGTCATCAAAAGAGGGATATTTAACAGGAAAAATTAGTATAATTGAAATTTTATAATCTATTTCTTTGATTGAAAAAAATGAGATTTTCTAATGTCTGATTTGCAATGTTTGACACCCCCTGTTGTGTTATTTCACCTTTATTTACATCTCATTAAAATATAAACTAGAATTGGTTAAGATTAAAGAGAATTAAATACCTATACAGTTGATGATATTTTTTCTTTATCAACAATAAATTCAATACATGCAACTTTAAAAGGGGAAAATTATATTATATTTTTAGATGAAGACAAAGGTTATCATAACGTTTCTGTAGAGAAATCATCACAAAAGTTTTTGTTAATTGCTACTCACATGGTAATTTAGAAATATATAAGAATGCCTTTTGGTCCAAAAAATACTCCTTCTGTATTTCAAAAAGTAATGTGTAACACTTTCCATCAAGCAATTTTAGAAGGATGGTTAATTTTATATATTGATGATATGATTACTTTCTCAAAAACATTTGAAGAACACATAATTCATCTATATAAAGTTTTGAAAAATATAGATGATATTAATATGACTCTAGCTCTTAAAAAATGTAAATTCGGTTTTCATTCTTTGAAAGGTTTAGGCCATCATCATACAATATGGGGGGCAGACTTGCTAGAAAGTCCACAGCCTTGAACCTAAATTTGTATCTAATTTAGCACACATTGAAGTAGTGATGAAAAAAAAGGAATAAATTGTGAAAATACATTGAACCCCTGATGAAGCTAGCTTGATTATTTATTGAAGTACATGTGAAAATTTTTTGAAACAATGTTGAAGCATTAAAAATACAATTTTTTAATTGTATGTTGAAATCCACCTTCCCCATAGATAAGCCATTCTGGAAAGCTACAAAATGTTTAAAGTAACTTTATACATGTTTGCATGTAAAACTAGACACACCCCAATTTAAATTGGGAGAAAATGATCTTAAAGGTTCAAATAGTTTTACTTCATTTTTAATATATGGTGAAATTATAATTCACTATAGTAAATCATTCAAGAAAAATATTTTGAGAATTAATATCTTCCATTAAATTTCCCCAGTAAGAATTCGAAACAAAAATTAAATTCTATTTATTCAAAAGATTTTATTAGCCATTATTAATTTTTTAAATATCAGAAAAATTTAAAACACTTATGAAAATAAAGGGAATAGTACTTTGGTGAAAAAATTAAGATCTAATATATATATCTATTCTTTTCTCTATTCAATAAATAAAAAAGATATGCATGTAGTAGTATGTTATACAATATATTAACCCTTTATCTTCAAAATATGAAAAAAGAAAGTTATAAAACAAATTTTTATTACAATAAATAGTATAGAAATAATTTAATTGATTTCTATTTATTTTTTTTCTATTTATTACATCCCTGTTTCCATGTGATATAACATATTTCTCATTTTTTATTATTATTATTTAATTTTGTATAACACTGATACTTACCTCTCCATTCCTACCTTCTGTTTTACATGAGAAATTATCTTCAATATTATTCCCCTGTTAAAAGTTTCATTTCTTTTCTCTCAACATCATTATTTACATGATTTTAAACCCTTTATTCTGCTATCAAATGCTCTCTGATCCTTTAAAAGTTTCCCTACCCCTTTTCACTTCTTCCCATCCCTTTTTATCACTTCCCCAGACCTTTATTCCTGTTATAGTTCATTGAAACCAACAGTATTTTTTTGATAAGGAAATGAAAAGGGATTGATGAGAGGAGTGTAGCAAAAGGAAAAGGGTGATAATAAAAATTGGAGATATGGGTTGAAAAAAAGGGGTAGAGAGGGATGTAAAACGGGTTTAAAGTGGCCATAAATAAAATTGAGGATAGAAAAAGGGACAAGAATGGGTTTTATTTTTGATTAAAGGGTATTGGAAGGAGTGGGGAGAAATTTTATGGGACAAGAAAATGTTTAAGATTTGTGGGATAGGGAGTGAAAGAAAAATCAGGAGAGAAAAGTGAAAGGTTAAAGGAAGGTAGAAAAACATTTGTTGAGAAAATATGATCACATATAAAGGTGCTAGTACAAGTGAGAAAATTAAAAAAAGTGGTTTAGAAAAATTGAAATAAGAGTTTTTAAAAATAAGAGGGTGGATTCTATTGTATTACCAAACATCAGCATTCACCTTCATCTTATATTTTTAACTACAGAAGCAGCTTTTTATTGAATTCTAATCTCCTATAGTGTGCTGATTTTTAGTTACAGATGTTGTTCCTAATTTCCATTAAATTCCATATGGAATTTCATACAAGACTTTTTCACATGCTTTAAATTTGAGCTTCAGCTTTTAATTTTTATATAATAATTTACAAAAAATTCATTCAATTTATTTTCAATAAATTCAAATACATTTTTTTAGAGATATTGTTTTAATGTTCATCCTTCTATTGCCTAAGTAAAATATTTTTTTTTCCAAAAAAATATTAGTTAATAGAATTATATCTTTATATATTTTTTAATTTATTATCACAAGCTTAATATCAGTCATGATGGATCTCTGATTGAGCTCCCAATGCAAATCTCATCCTGAGCATTCTTCAAATTAACTCAAATATTAGGGGGTATCAATTTTTACCAGTCCACAAGTATATTAATTGTGGATAAAAATCATCATACCCCAAATATCTTCCACAATTATTTTTGCTAATAATTGGGTTATTAGACCTTTTATGTGTCAATTTTCACCTCTATCAAAAAATTTTATCCTTAATTTTTCATAACCACATCTTGGACAACTTTATGGATTTTTCAGCCTCCCTAACTTTCTGCACACTCCCATCCTGTATATTTATTTCCATTCAAAACCCCTCCCCATCTAATCTATTTTTTTCTTCTCCTTTTCATCTTCAAATATGTCAACATGCATTATCATCATAGATCTTCTCAAAGACAGACTTCCCCCAGTTCTTCTTCACATCCCATTACTCCCTCTTTCCCCTTCTCAGCTGAGAAATCAAAGAATTTTCAACTAAAAAACAATTATCATCTCATACTTATCAACTTGCTGAAAATAAAAAATAATTACAATACTTATTTTGGTACTGAGAATTCAACAAAAGTAAGATGCCCCCCTGCATCAAAAGTAAATGGCTATCTTCTAATGGCCAATGAATTATGAAATAAGACAAATGAAAGGATTTATATTTGCCTAATCAGATGTCTGAATGTTTCAAGCATTACCAAGCCAAATAAAAGAAGGAAAAGAAACTTTCATTTTCTACTGGTTTTGGTATTACCAACATCAATATCAGTAAGGGCATAAAATCCATAGATATGAAACTTGAATCTTTATGTAAAAACTTTAAAGTGATGGATGCTAATTTTGGAGAGCAAGCTTATTTTAATCCTGCCAACATTTTGGATGGTGAAATGCTATCTCTAAGCATAATCTCAACAAAAATATTTTTCCATCCTCCACCTTCATTCAAGCCTCCCCTGTTCAAAATTCAACAAATCTGGATAGATTTTCAATAGATCCTTATGTCAATATAAACTAATGTTATCCCACTCCAGTATGCTTTTATTTCATGTCTATTTGTTAAATTTTTTTTATTTTTAAAAAGACTAATGAACAAACCCAGGGTCCTCAAGCAAATGAGTCTGAAGCTAGCATCAATGATAAAAAAGGAAAATTTTTCCTCAAAAAAAGTGAATACCATCAACTACTTTGAATTTCAACATTCAAAGAAAGCAAGAAAGAGATAGTTTTTCACAAAACCCTTTTTCATCCATTTATGATTTTCTGGAGAAATGTGAATCTGGTAAGTGATGCATACCTCTTAATTATTAAGTGGCCTTTTTTTTATTATTCCTTTTCACTCTAGGTAAAGTTGAAGTTGCAAGAGATACTCTCAACTTTCAACAGAAACAATACAAGCTCTCGTTACAAAGGGATGATAGGGCACAAGACTTGGAGAGAATAAATTCAAGCTATATTTACAGAGGGATTGGAGGGTATAAGACTTAAAATAGAAGAACTTCAAGCTTTATTTAAAGAGGGATGAGAGGTGTCAAGGTACGCTTTTGGTCTAGAAGATTTAGTACGAAGTTTCTACAAGGATTTTAAGGATTTAAATGAACTCTCAAAAATTTGTATGTATTTCTTCATCTAAGTGATTTGTTACTCAAATATAAGAGGTAGGTTTTAAATATTGATATAATTTATTGATTAGAATTACGCTCTTGTAACTACTAATGTGATAAAATATAAAAATAAGTATTGTGTTGTAAATAGTAATAATAAAGTAAGGTGATAAAAGAATGGTTTGAAAAGCACAAAATATGAGGCCTTTTATAGGCAAAATATGAGAAAATAAAATTTAAGGAATTTACACCATCTACTATGAGTGTGAGAGAAAAGAATGACAAGAAAAAGGAGTACAGAAGTGACATAAGAAAGTAATAAATTAGTACGTCAACAAGGGCATCAAATTTATTAGTAACAAAGTTTGAATTCCTTGGACTGTCACAATTATTACACAATAAATAATCAATTACATTACTTTCACGGGATTACAGATCTCTCACTGATGTGATATAATTGTTTTAAAGTTTTTATATTATAAATTTATTATTAATGTTACTCCCTTTGACATATACTTTTGAGCACGGTGTTAGGGAGTAAAATTGTAAGGGACATTTTATTATTTATTCATACTACTTATTGTACTTAACTTTAGTTAATTGTAAGTACTACTTAATTAAATAAATAAATAATTATTATTAAGAAGAAAGGCATGGCTTAAACTCAGTAAAATAATTAATTATTTTACCAGGTAAGTCTAGTAGCCTGGCTGACACTCCGTCACTCTAAAAAAAAATAAAAAAAAATGCTATGATTTTTTCTTTTTATACTTTTTTAGTAGAGTAGGAATATTAGATATCTCCTTCCCAGGTATCCAAGAATCATATTCAGATGATTTATTCTTGAATCTCAATAAGTATTCTGTACCTTTTTCAGCAGTGACTATTCTGTCATTTAGAATTTTTTCAATTTCTGCTGTTTCAGTGATTTCATTTGGGGTTTTCTTTGGTCTTCCCCTCCTTTTTGGAAATAAATCACTATTGGATGTGTAAGGTTTCAAAAAAGATATCGGAAAAACAGGATGTTTTCTGTCATATGTAGAATACAGGATAACCTCAACTGCATTATCTCCAATCATTCTTCTGACAACAAATGGACCAACAAATGGATCTTTCAATTTGTTATTACCTTCTAAGTTGAAGTGGACTGTAGAAATGAACACTTCATCACCCTTTTTAAAATGTATTCTTTATGGGATTTGTCCCATCTTTTTCTTCTCATATTCAAATGATTTTTCAATACATTTTTGAGCATGATTTCTACATAGTTGTTGCATTTGAAGAAAAGATTTTACAACAGGATGTATATCTAAATTAGGTATTTAGTTATTGAGAATTTGGGTAGGAGTATTGGGAACATATCCAAGCCAGAGCTCAAAAGGCTTTCTTTGAGTAACAGAATGAACAGTGCTATTATAAGCAAATTCTAACCCAGGAAGTAAGGTAACCCAATAATGAGTGAATCTGTAATTATCTTTATACTCATGGCCAAAGGCACAATATCTTCTTATAATTTCCTCTAAAGTCTGAATCATTCATTCATCTAAACCATCAGTTTGAGGGTGATGGGCAGTAGAAAGTTTCAGATCACAACCACAAACATCCATCAGAGACATCCAAAATTCAGAAGTAAATTTAGGGTCTCTGTCAGAGATTATGGCTTTAGGAAAACCAGCAGTATTAAACATATGAGACAACCATAAGAAAGCTAATTCTTTAGTGGAAACATCCTTGTGGGTAGGGATAAATTTACACATTTTTGTGAATCTGTCCACAATAACCCAACAAGAGTTATAACTGTCTTTACTAGCAATAGGTAATCCTGTTACAAAATCCATGTTTATTATTTGCCATGGAGCATCAGGAGGTTCAATATGTTGCATTAATCCTTCTCTTTTACCAGTTAATCTTTTTGATTTTTGGCAAGAATCACAAGACTCAACATATAATTTTGTGTCTTCAGACATATTAACCCACCAAGCAGTGTTTTTAATTCTGATCATTGTTTTGTCAAGATCAAAATTTCCAGCTAAAATGTCATCATGACAAATTTTCAAGATGATTTCTTTCATAGAAGGAGGAATAACAATGACATTACTCAACTTTCTTCTATAATATAGATATCCTTCATCAATTGAAAATTTACCTTTTTCCAAAGCTTTTTAGTACTTTGGTGGAAGGGTTTTAATTAATGCTTGTATTGAAGCATTCTTTGGATCATTTAATATGGTGCATAACTTTTTCAAGTCAGTGTCCTTATCATATGATTCCAGAATAAGCTGTAATAGCTCTTCCTCCATATCAACCACATATATCCCATGTATATGAATAATTTTGTCCTCAGGATCATACGCAGGATTAGAGTCATTATTTGGCAAAGGTAACCTAGATAGCATATCCACATTTAAGTGAACAATACCAGCCCTATGAATAATTGTCATTCTCCCTCTGTATTCTTGAACAGCCAACTGCCATCTGAACATATGTCTGTTAGGTGTTTTCAAGTTTAAAAGGGATTTAACTGCACTGCAGTCAGTGACAAGTTCAAATTTCTGGTAATCTAGGTAATAATGAAGCTTTTCTAAAGCCCATACTACAGCTAAACACTCTAATTGAGTAGCACCATATTTCAATTCACTATTTCTCAATGTTCTTGAAATATAACAAATTACTACTTCTGAAACTATATCATTTATCACTTGTTTTTGATGGAGGGCAGCACCAAGTCCAATGAAACTTGCATCAGTGTACAAAACAAATGGTTGATTAAAATCAGGTAAAGAAAGAATTGGTGATGACATCAAACGGTGTTTCATAGTGTCAAAGGCTCTTTGTCTTTCACTATTCCAGACAAAAGCAACATCCTTTCTAGTTAATTGGGTAAGGGGTAAAGCTATGACTTGGTAATTTTTAATATACTGTCTATAGTATCCACACATTCCCAAAAACTTTGGAGCTCTCTCAATGTTGTAGGAGCCTTCACCTGTTGTATGGCTGCCACTTTGTTCTGGTCAACACATATCTGTAAGCCTGAAACAACATGACCAAGAACTTTTAAAGAATGGAAACCAAATTTACATTTCTTCAAAGCAAGTGTCATGTTTATTTCATCCATTTTCTGGAATACTTTACACAGGTGGTTAAGATGGTCCTCAAATGTTTTTGAGAATATAATGATATCATCAATATAAACCATCAGCCATCCTTCAATTATCTCTTGATGGAATGTGTGATCCATTACTTTTTGGAAAAATGAAGGGGCATTTTTAGGGCCAAATGGCATCCTAATATACTTATAAATACCCATATGAGTGGCAATCATCAGAAAGTTCTGAGAATTTTTCTCAACAGGTACCTGGTGATATCCTTTGTTACCATCCAAACAGCTGATATATTTAGCACCCTGTAAAGTAGCATATATAGAGCTAATTCTAGGTAAAGGGTAGATATCATCAATAGAATAAGTGTTTAGTGCTCTATAATAACCACATAACCTGGCTTTCTCTTTCTCATAAGAAATTAGGACAGGTGAGATAACACAATATTTAGGTTTTTCAACTACCTTTTCAATAATATTCATTTTTAAAAGGGTAGAGATATTGTCTTTAATATCTTTTCTCTTTGTGGGAGAAGCAGGATAAGGCTTCTTCTTTAAACTAGGTGGTATATCAGTTAATGGGCAAGACAATGAAAGTCTCATTTCCTCTTTAACTAATCCCAGTTCATGTGACCCATGAGCAAAGGCCATAGGAAAAGACTTTATCAAGTTAATGATGGAATCTTTATCCTCACCAGAAAGTTGTTCTCCAAAAGAAGCATTGTCAATTTCAGACATAAGGGCATGCATTTATTTTGTAGATCTTTCTTTATATTGAACCACAGAATTACATGTGTTCAATTCTGGTTTTAATAATTTTTTAGGGGAGGAAATCTTAAATTTTCTCTTCCCATTCATCCCCATTGTGAAATATTGGTTTGAAGGATCCAATTTTATGCCATAATTGGTTAAAATATCATTCCCTACAATAAACCAATTGCTTAAGTTATCATTTTTCATGACAACAAAATCACAAATAGCTCTTACAAAACCATGGTTATATTTAAAAAACACTGTGGCTTTGTATATACCAATGGGGGACAAAACAGAGCCATAACCTCTCCTATTTTAAGAAATGATAGGCATCAGTTTAGATTTATAGTCTTGATCTACTGAAGCAAGTGCTCTTTCAGATACTACACTTCCTCCAGCTCCAGACTCCAGAACAACTTCAATGCTGGTTCCATTGATCAAGACTGGTGCCTTGAGAGGGGCAATAATAATTGAGCTATCCTCAATGTTCTTTATGATCTCAGCATCTTCAACTGTAGATAAATCATTATTATCAATATCAATAGTATTTAAATAATGGATATCCTCTTCCAGCATCAAGATTTCTTGTTGAGATTCATATGAAATATTGCTGGCACAATCACTTGATGTATCATCCAGTACCACTGTGTCATCAGCATGCTCCTCTGTTTGTTCTACAAGATTTATCTTCTTGTCACAAACATGGCCTTTCTGCCAAGGCTTTTTGCACTTGAAGCAAGTGTTTGTTGCA